>CM075859.1:69192117-69792742 GCA_037975125.1 Latrodectus hesperus | reverse complement strand
TAAACGAGTTTTTGTTAAGAATGTAGATGATTTTCTATTGAGTATTACTTTAAAAGATAACAAATGGTAAAACCCAGCTGAGCAATTAGTTAAGTTATTCAAAAACACAAGACTTGGTAATTTGTTTTTCTTGTTTACTGTTTTCCAAAAAAATAAATAATAATGAACAATCCACAAGGTTTATAGCTGGATATAATTACTAGAAAAAGCTGTCAGCAGTAATTCGAGATATAAGAGCTCTATTTGTTATATTCATTCGTTCATTGCTTGGAAAGAATAACCGACTAAATTTATGTTCAACTATCAATAATTAATATAAATAAACGGAATGACTTCAATTATTATTTCAAGGAATTGTAAATCATTCTATTTTTAGCATCGTATAATAAACTATTTCGAGAAACTCATAAAGAAAATGAACGTCTAATAATTTACATGTTTTAAGTTTAACAGAATTACTAAGTCAATACGATTCGATGGTAATGAATCATATTAACAGAAAAATATTCAAATAATACAATAACGTGTTAGCACATAGATTACAAGAACAATAATACATCAGGAAAATCAAGGTGATAAAAAATCTACCACGAACTATAATACCTAGATAGATATTGCTCATCATAGTTACTTAAAGAACAGGGTATGACGTTATGTAAATTTTGAATCTAAAAGATTTTTTTAATCATACAGGAGTTTTAGTTCTTTTAATTATAAAAAAAAAAGAATTCAAAGGTTGTATTGAGGTAACTGATACGACAGGAAAAGGATGGTTTGGTTTGTTTGTCGCTAAACGGTCATTTTTTGCGCACGAGGGCTAATTAGACCGGGACCTACGGTTTAAAGTGGATTCCGAACCACTACAAACATTCATGCCTAAGGTGGGATTCGAACCCACGAACTGTTAAACCGAAGGCAAGAGCGCTAACTATTCGGCTGCCAGCTCGGCTCCAGGAAAAGAATGAGCAAATACCCAATTGGAAAAATTAAGAGAGCTTGGTTTAAATGTTATGAATTGTAAAGGGCTGATGTACAATAATGATAGCAATATGAAAGAGAAATCTAAAATAATTGTTCTAAGCCCTTATGCAATTTATGAGCCTAGCGTACATGTCTTAATTTATTAAAGTGTGGTGCCGCTTCCAGCAATATATATAGTTGTTTTTTGAAATATTGGACCGTAACATTGCATATTTTCCATACCTTCAAAAAAAAAAATAGAAATTCCTACAAAAAGTTTAAACATTACTCTTACATCACAGGGCATTCGCTGGGAAACCAAAATAGATTTAGTTAATGTGCTGTATTCACACAAATTGAATACGTTTATAATACCCTAGAATAATTTATTTATTCAAGTAACGATAAGGAAGTGGTGTCCAAAACTAAATGTTATTTGTATTTAATTTAAAAAATACCACATTTATCTTATGTTTAATAAAATGATTTGTAATATTTTCGAAAATTAACATTATCAATAAACTATTTAAAGTCAAAGTTGTTGTTTTCGTGTTTGTTAATTCTCAAAATTCAACACATCGAACGAAACTGCTAGTATGTAATTTGAATATTTCAAAACATTTTTAGAAAAACAAGAAAAAATTTGTAAAAGAAAATTTACAAAATAGCTCAAGATGAAGTCATAAAAACTCGGCAGAGGAATTAAGTTAACATTTTTAACACTGTAATTGATACTATTTATTACAATAATTAAAATTCATCAAATATTATAATTGTATATACAATCATTTATTTCGATGATGATGAAAAAAACATAATAAGCCATAAAATAATAGACAATTTTATGACAATTCAAAATAATTCAATTTTTGGCATAGTTTGTCGTTTAACAGTAATTTTTTTTTTCATATGACAGCTAATTAGACCAGGACCCACAGTTTAAAGCGGATTCCAAGCCATTATAAAATCCATGCCAAAAGTGGGACTCGAATCCATGAACTGTTGAACCGAAAGCCAGAGAACAAATCATTCGGCTGCCAGCCCGGTAATTTTAGAGTTAGCTCTATAGACGGTCTTTCCTAACAATTTTTTCGTAGTATATTAAATCTAATTTTCAATACAGTACGAAAAATATACTTAAATATTTGCATGGATATCGAAATATTTATTGGTAGATAGTGTATCAAAAAAGTGATAAATGAACATTACGGAAAACCTAATTGCAAACAAAATATCAATTATTTTTATAGCCCAGACATTAAATTTTTACCAATGAAATAGAACTCGTGTATAATTTCTCTATTATCAAGAAAAAATGAAGCATTAAATTTATTTCAAAAGTCAAATTTCAGTTATTTATTATATAAATATTAACGTTTATTTAAATTGTATTTTTAGAATAGGATTTCATGTAAATATTATATTGTTAGTGATTCATTATTTACATAACTTATATCTATCTCTATTTTAATGTGGTAAGATTTTTCTAAACTAGAAATTTATTTCCATGTATCCAATTAAGAAAATTCTAGGCTTTAATTTCATACTAAAAATATTACAAGAGAAAGGTTATAATGAATATAATTGGATATACAATACTATAGGAATAATATATTCAGGATATTCATATTTTCAATTTTTTTACCTAATTATTTTTTATTCTAGAAATTCCAGAAGAAATATGAATTGCGTGAATTACAATATTTGTAAGAGGTTTTTCGCTTTTCTTACGAGGTTTAATTGCATCGGTAAGTTTAGAAAGGTAATTAAAAAAATATATCCAAAACAAGTCACACTATTTTGCTATGGGACAAAGCTTTTTTACTTTACCCTTAAAAACTATTTGGTTTAAATGAGAAATTTCATATTGTTCAGTGTTACTTTCATATTTCTTTACAAATTAAAAGTTTTCTACTGACATTTGATTTCTTGTCTTTAACTTTGAGTACAATTTATGATTTAAAATGGTGGCATTATATTTTAATTTATCATCTTTAATAAGTTTAATGTATAAAGACTGACAATGAACCAATTACAATATATTCAAGAGTTTATTATATACCAACTGTATTTCATATGCGTCAAAATGTTTCACTGGATTATAAATTAGTAAAAATCAAATAATAAACACGTAGACATTTTGTTAGAAGATAAAATCATTACAAATGAAATTTAGTCATTGATCCTTTGTTATTTAAAAGCAAAATTGGACATTACTTTCTTAAATAAAATTTTCCTTAAAAACTTATTTTAAAATTTAAGAATAATCTCTCTTATCGTGATTAAATTATTAACAACTATATTGCCTGTAATGTCTTTATATAAGAAATGTTTAATTTTTAAGTAAATTGAAGTATACAATAATGTAAGTGTAATATTTACCTCAGTATCTAGACGAATATTGCGTGGAGAAATACACCGATGAATAATTCCATGCTTATGTAAATAAGATAAAGCATCCAAAATTTCATAAGCTAATGCGACTAATAACTTTGGCCTGCAAAAGTAACACATTATCATATTATATTACTTGTAAAACAAAGCTTAAAAACTACTTGAAACAAATTATGTATTTCATTTATGAGTGAAAATATTTGAACTCTCGCTTAACATTATATATATACAAAACTAAAATTTAAAATATTTAGAAGTTCTTCCAATAATTTAGAATTTTATTTAAAAAAAAATTCTGCATTAAAGGGAGAAATTACTTAAATCTACAAAATGTGTTATGAAATGCTTTTGATCAGAAAAGACATCAGTGCATTTAAGAGTTTTTGGTTAAGAGTTACAACAAAATGATACTGTTATAAAGATCCAAAAAATAAATCCCTGACGTCCCAAAAATAAAGTTTGGAAAAGTACTGAAATGCCTGTGCGATTCTTTATTTCACTAATGCAACTGATCAAGGGGCAGTTTTAAGATTATAAAAGCATTCCCATGCATTCCAATTTAATAAATTTCATTAAAAAAATACATTGTACAATTTTAACACGATATTACTGAAAACACATTCAAAAATCTAACAATGAAAGCACGAAAATTGGGAATGATATGGGTCTAATTTCAACAAAAGTATAAACTGCAGTATAAATGAAAAGAATTGACTTTTATGAAATATTTTTAAAATGTCCAAACATAAGTGATATTAGTCTCACCAACACTAATAAAATTAAGACAGTTAACAAACATAAACATAGAGCAGTTTCCTGACATGGCTTTCTAACAGTAATGGAAAAATTATAGTTTATGCTTTAAATGGCTATTAGTTTTTTTCAGTATGATTTTTAAAAGAATTCAGTAAGTAAGCCAATATTTTTAACACATAAAAAATTCAGTAATATATTTTTCATTAAATGGCATTGACTAATGATTATTCAAATATAGTAACATTTAAAAAGTATAAAGTACAAGTATTTCTGCAAGTATGCAAAATATATTTACTCAGACATACACGTTTTACACCTGTTGTTTTCCAATAAAAATACCATATAACGTTATTTTTCTATTAATTTTTAATTTTGAATAAACATTCCCTCATAATGTTTATATTAGTAGAAGATTTGCATAGAAATATTTGGAAACTGTAAAATAAGTATGTCATAGCAACTATCAAATAATTCTGTCAGCCAACCGAACTCGGGAACTGATAATCGCTTTTGATGACTTTAAAACTAGACTCGAATAGTGACGCATCTGTTCAGTTCATTGTATATAATAATTTCTTCTAAGAAATCCTAAACCATAAGACTGAATTTACTAAACATCTATTTTATATATAATAGGTTGGGGAAAAAGAAATCCATTAATTTTGCATGAAATTCAAGACTTTATTTAACATGTTTCGGATGATCCGATTTGGATCAAATATTAACCGTTTTGTTGTATAATTTGTTGCCATTTTAAAGGTAGATTTATAATGCCTCTCTCATAGAAGTCTTGGTCCTTATTAGCGAAAAAATCTAGTAATCGATTTTCACAATCTTCTCTTGATCCCAATTTCTTACCATTCAGGAAGTTTTGCAATGGGAGATGTGATAATCGCTTGGTGCCAGGTCCGAACTATATGGTGAATGCATAAAAACTTCCCAACCAAGCTCCCAGAGTTTCTGGCGAGTCACTACAGATGTGTGTGGCTTGGCATCGTCCTGATGGAGCACAACACTTCTTCTGATAGCCACTTCTGGCCGTTTCTGCTCAATCGCTAGTTTCAAACGATCCAGTTGTTGTCCGTAGATATCTGAATTTAGCGTTTGGCCATACGGAAGCAACTCATAATAAATTATTTCTTTCCAGTCTCACGAAATAAACAGTAAAACCTTTCTGGCGGTTAGCCCTGGTTGACCACCGTTTGAGCTGCTTCTCCATGCTTTGATCACGATACTTTTGGCACAATATTGTCATATGTGACCCATTTCTCATCCCCAGTCACCATTCGTCTAAGAAATGGGTCGATTTCATTCCGTTTGGTCAAAGCGTCGCAGATGGAAATTCGATCAATCATTTTTTTGGTGTTAATTGGTGTGGTACCTAAACATCGATCCTGTTTTTGAATCCAACTTTGCGCAGATGGTTCAAAACTGTTTTCTGGTCAATCTTTAACTCCTGGGCGATGCAAACACTACTAACATTCTGGTCTACTTCGATTTTTTCTGTGATTTTATCGAGATTTTCGACAACGGGCCTGCCTGTGTGAGGTGCATTTTTAACATCAAAAAATGCTTCAGCCACCTGGCTTGTATTTCCGCCATTATCAAAGAAAAATTGTAAAATGTACCGAATTTTCTCTTTATTGACTTCCATTTTTAACACCCTGTAACTTACAACTAATTGGACCAAACAAAAAACAGCGAAAGAAATTTTTTACTATGAAATGTCACCTTGACAACGAGCATATATTTAAAATTGTTTTATCGATATTTTAAGAGATATCGATTACTACAGACATCTACCAAAAAAATAATGGATTTCTTTTTCCCCAACCTATTATTTCATTTACCCCAAGATAAACTATACTATCTAAAAATAAGTATGTAAACACTCATGTAAATTAGAATATTTGCGGTCCTGGTCTACGTCTTGCTTTCTGTACTTAAATATCGTGTAGGAAACAACATTAGTAGCATGCAAGATGTCACGAAATTGAGAGATGTATGTCTTTCCAGAAAGGCGTAATGTTTGGATATCATAGAAATGGCCGATATTTAAGGGGCGAAACTAGTAAAGTTAGATATTTCAAAATCAATTGCGGCTTTTGTGATTAGTGGAAGAGGTGGGGTGAATGTGAGAATCAGCTTCAACACGACAGAACCCCGAAACTAAAAGACCGATCATTTCGGAAAAACAGCCCCAAACAGATGCTGCATATACTCCAGGAATTCCAACAAACATATGGGATTGTTGTTTCGATAAATACCATTCGCAAGGAAACACATTGCTTGGTTTCCATTATCGCGTACCGCCACTCATAACCCTTTAATTACAAAATCCAACCGCAGTATTCAGTTGAGATGGTACAAGGCACATTTAAGTTGGACCGTAAATATGTGGTTTGGTTTGTCACTCAACGGCCATTCTTTGCACACGAGGGCTAATTATACCGGGACCTACGGTTTAAAGTGGATTCCGAACCACTTCAAACATCCATGCTCAAGGTGGCATTCGAACTCACGAACTGTTGAACCGAAGGCAAGAGCGCTAACCATTCGGCTTCCAGCTTGGCCGTAAATATGTGGAGGTATGTTTTCTGAAATGATGAATCCAGGTTCAACTCTACCAGTTGGATATCAGTCTGGGTTTGGCGTATGCCTGGAGAACAACCTTTGGTAGAATGCATTGTGCCTTCAGTAAAGTTTGGCAGAGGTGGAATTATGGTCTGGGAGTGTTTCTCGTGTATGTGATAGGGACTAGGACCTTTATCTCAATTCATGTGTGGTAGGTTTAACGACAATTCCTACTTCACTATTAAGAGCAACAATGATTTTTTGAATGATATTATAAACTGCACTTATTTCACTTGAAATTTCATAAATTTGCACTTCATTTTACATATACTTTTGATGAATCCTCAGTAACTTTCACAAGATTCAGCAGCTTAAACTCTGTCTAGAGAGAAATTTAGGGGTCCGGAATATTTTTAATTAAGCAAACTCCAAAGTTAAAATGTTTATTCTGATTTTGCGTTGTAGTTTTTTATAATTATAGTAGTTTTAAAATACTCTTAGAAGTTTTAAAATAATAAAAGCAGGCATTTGGTAATTGCTTTGTCCCACTCAAGCAAGAGCCAAAATATTACACGAATTCCCACGGCCCTTGATGCCAGAAAAAAAGAACTAGAATATAATTCTAAAGTAATCAGTAGGAAAAGTTTTATAAAAATTTCATTTTTTTTCGCAAATATTAATAGACTAATTTCAAAATGAATATAACTTTAAACAATAATTTCAGTTTTGAAACAATAAGTGCACAAATAGAATAAACATTCGAAACGATCGGAGAAGTATTTGACATATTCTATAGAATGTATAGGAACTATGAGAAATATCAATAATTTCTTACACTGCAAGCTACTTTGAATCAATAAAAAGCTTAGGTATTCGATAGTCGAGATTTTACGCACAAACTTTGCCAGTAACACACATATCAAATTTTTAAAATACTTTTTTTAGATTTTCAGGGTTTTTAGAAATAAACCATTTAACAAAATTCATAAAACAATCAATATTGTGTTTAGATAATATATAATCATTTTATGTGTGTGTGTGAAATAAGATTAAAACTTCTGCAGTATTAATTGGTATTACTTAAAAATATATATGAATAAAATTTTTATCTTTTTAAAATAATTTTCAATATTTTTATATTTGACGAATTCTTTAATATTTTTCAACAATATAATTTCATAATATTCAGGTGTTTGCTCTGTTTCATTTTGGGGTTTGGTTTTTAGTTTAAAAAATGTATTCTCAATTTTGAAGCATAAATATAAAAAATTTTAAGTACATAATTGTTTATAAGTAAACACTCTCTAAATTACAATCCAATATTAAATATCCTCACTGAATTTAATTGACAATAAAATGTCTTATGTAAGTTAAGCACAGAACATTTTCCCAAGAGATTAAATTTATAACATTTGTCAGAGAATCAGTTTGGTTTGTTTGTCGCTCAATGGTCATTTTTTGCACATAAGGGCTAATTAGATCGTGTCAGAGAATCAGAAGTATAAAGTAAATAGTTCCCATGAATATAACACATAAATTTTATATTGAATTGTTTAATTAGAGATAACTAGAATACATTTAAAATAGTAAAATTAATTTAAAGCTTGGTTTTGTTTGTCTTTTGTAGCACACGAGGGAGATTTTTTTAATCCAAGAGTTATTGAAGATTTTCGAATCCAAGAGTTATTGAACAGAAGGCCTGAGCGAAATTATATAGAAAATTAACATTTACTTCCATTTTCTATCTAAACAGTATTATTCTACACTTTGTTTTACTTGTTTTTAATAAAAATAATTGATATAAACATCTTGAAGTAAAATATTATCATTTGTAATAATAGAATTTTTGACAAAAATAAGGAATTATGCAATTTAATTGTGGCTGAAGTAGCAAATGAAATTTCACATGTGCAAGTTACGAAAACTGAAATTACTGACAAAATATTAAATTTCTCACAGCTGATTTTTGTGACAGCATTATTGCTCCAGCTTAAGAATTTCAAACAATGAATTCATCAATAATATTCCGACATTATTTAATTCATTTTAAAGTTTAAAAAAATAATAAGGAAACAATGATATTAAAAAAGCAGACATAAATCAATGTCAAAGGAAACAAATTGAAATAAATATTTTTAAATTTTTTATTAAATGTAATTTAATTGTTTGAAAAGGTATTTATTCGACTTTCATTCAAAACTTCTTAAAAACTGCTGCCATTTTCATGACCTCATACAAGTAGCGTAAGTTTTGGCGGAAAACATCACGAATTAAACATATGAAACTGTTCCTGAAGATTCAGATTGAATAATGCTGATTAAGGTACTAAATTTTATTAAACATTATCTAAAGCGTTTCTTAAGCAAATTTATTAGAAAAGGAATTTCAGAAAAAACTTTATTATTTGTTTCGAAGCTCCTTTTTTAAGCTAATATTATTGAAACTTATCTTTGATCATTTATTTTCTAAGAAAAATTTATGAAGCAATTAAATTTTAAAATAAGAATATTGATTATTTTAACGTACTAAGCAATTCACAAGTTATGATGCTTTTAACATTAATCTTGTTTCAAATTTAGTACATAAGATGCATTATAATATTACAAAATCTTAAACATTAATACCTAGAATTTATTTTAAATTTCAAACTAACAGGTACAAATTAGATAATAGTTTTTAAAATTTGTGAAGTTCTACTATAATTCCAAGTAAAACAATGATTTTATGTAATGCTAAAATATAAAAAATAAATGCTAAAAAATATAGATTATCTATATCTCTCTTAAATCCAAAACTAATATAACATAGCTTCTAGTAAATAATTTCCACAAGATTTTGTAATAAGCATTATGAAATTTAAAGTGACAAAAAATATAAATAGATTTTTTCCAGTATCTTTTCCCTTATTTACCATTAATTATTAACAATTGATAGCGTATAATAAAGGTATAATAATTGTAGGATCATTATCAAGTATAATATTTTAACATTTTTCTCCTCTAAGTATTTTTGAGAACAGTTATTTCCCATATATTCCCGTTATTAATAATTTTCGAGGAAATTTGATTCCAGGAATAGATTTCAATAAATATAAATTCTTCAGATTCGATGCATTTTTCCTCTGCACCACAATCTTTAAAACGTTTTTTGCTTACTGTATGTGTGGCAACTAGTTTTATAAAAATTAAGATTTTAGAAAACATCTTAAATATAAATTATTAAAAATAGTTTTATTTCTCTATTACTTTTCATTACGCCAAGAAACATGTAAAAAACTTTTTCAAAAATAATAACTTACCGTTAACATATCTTTTTACATATGGGTACAAGAAACTTATTTTTTCTCATCTATATATTTGTTATATTTCATAATTCCTAATTTCTATTATGTTGCTGTTAAGATGGAATTTTTTTAGTACTAAATGAGTAAATGAAAATCGTATGATTTTTCAGAAAATTAATTTAAATATGCTAATTTAATGCAAACATATTTATTTTACTTTATTTAAAAGAAAAAACTATCGTTTACTAACCAGTGTCATGGAAGTAAAACCGTTACGATAATTATTGTTTAATCTAAATCAGAAATAAAATTTTTGCTAGCGAGAGTAAATTTATATTTTCATAAACTGGATATTTTAATTGTATCATTCATTTAGATAAAAATTATATACTTCTCAAAATTATTTGTAAAGTGAAATTATAAAATCAAAATGCATTATTAAATATTTTATACGATACAAAATATAAAATAAAATATATTAGATAAAATACATAAAAATATTTATCAAAATATCAAATACTTACGCATGGATGGAAAAATTCTTTTTCGTATTTTGTAAGCAATTTTGATAATATTCACATACAATCATAATTCTTTCTGGAAAAAAAATTATAACTATTTAAGTAATTTTGGTTACAATAATATTTTTATTAAAATACTAGAACAGACATTAATAGAACAAGTGATTTGGCATTACAAAGTAGTTATGTTATGCAACATTCATTGATATATTAATAAGTTTCCTAGTGAGCTTAAGTGATAAACAGGTTAGTTATATGTAAAACTTCGAAAAACTTGATGATTGAGCAAAATATCAATAGCAATATTTAATAGTTTATTTAACTCCTACGGAGACGAATTCATTTCTGAGGAATTTGATTTGGTTTGTCTCTCTATGATCACTTTTTACACATGAAGTACTACAATTTAAAGTGGATTCCAAACTTTAAAAAAAACGACCAAAATGGGAATCGAACTCGTGATTTATTGAACTGAAGGCCAAAGCGCAAATCAGACAACTGCCAGCCAGGTACTCTCATGTAAAGAAAGTTTTGAAGTGATGTGAGCATCAATACTGAGGAAATGTTCAGTTTTGGTAAAAAAAAGATTTATAAAGGTATGAAAAAAAATTCACAGCTTCACACATATTGCACAACTACTATAGTATTTTTTTTTCACATTTTCTGAAAATATTTTCTGGAAGTAAGCAGCAAAAAAGTTCGAAATGAACAGCCTAATGTCACATATGAAAAAATATTATATCTGTAACATAAAAAGACTGTGTGTTTCGTGACATGCAATATGTTACACAATTTTTGTAATTTGTAAGGAAAAAAACATTATAAAAAAAGAAACACTGTAGGAAAAAAATTTTGTTAGATAAAATTGAAATATTTACAGTATTTATATATATATAAACATCGTGTAGCGAACTGCCAAATAGATTAAGGTTTTTGTAAAACAATTGAACATCCACGCATTATTGCCTTTCACCAATACTTTTCATACATAATAATCTGTATTCACAAGAGAGTTGCCAAAGAGAAAGCCCGGTAAACTCCTAAGCACCCACCCAGGTAGATAGAGTACACTTGCAAAAGGCTAAATCACAGTATCCATTTTTCATTGTTCATAAATGGTTCGGATCGAATTCATTTTTGATTTGGTTTGTCGTTCAACGGTCATTTTTTGCACACAAGGCTTAATTTGACTGGGACCGACAGTTTAAAATTGATTCCGATCGACAACAAACATCAAATCCAAGGTGAGAATTGCAAAAATGTGGTTAAATTGAAAATCGGGTACTAATCATTGTGTTGAAACTTTGGCGAGATTGAACCAAGGATCTTCCGCTCAGAAGAACATTTTCGAACACTAGACCTCTTTTATACCTCTTTATAGACTACCAGCCATCTCAAGCCTGTTGTAAGGCATGTTAACATTCACCGAGTAATTGTCTTTGTGAGAGAACTTACCCCACTGATAGAAGACCATATTCACATGCCCTAAGAGAGGAAATTTAGAAAACTTTCAAGCACTCACCCCGACAGACGAGCGTGTATTAGGCAGAAGCTTAACATCCATTTCCCATTGTTCAACAGTGCCTTATGCATCTAAAGCGTTATGTATTTATTAGGTAATGGTAAGCCTTTTTTAGGGACTACTTCAGCAAAATTCAAGTTTGCTTGATGTAAAAGCCCATTTTCACCGTTTGTGATCGAAAATGCTTCAGTAGATATTTGGTCAAATTTACCACATTTATATTTGACCACTCTAGTCGATATGAACTCGTTCAAGATTTATTTTAAATGAATTACCCATTTAAATATTCTTAAATTTCATATGCATTTTCACTTTCCAAGCCAAGCTTAACAGTATTTTATTGCTGCATTTAATCCCTAGCAAATCTAAAGACATTTGACCTTGGATTGAACTAAAAATATAATATCAAATCTGATTGTTGGGATAAATATAATTGAGTAAATTAATGAAAATATAATCCACTCATAAAAAAAAATCAGCCATATTATAGATACAGAAAAAAAGATGGAAAATATTTTCACAAAGGCAACTAATTACACTGCATCATAATTAAAGCCTTAACAGTCACCTACTTTGAAAAGCCATAGCAGAAAAAATTTGAGAGCATTCTGACAGTCAGTATTATGAATTCGCCAAACTATAATGTATATAAATAAAATATTCTATTTGTCCACCGAATTTTTCTAATTCTAATCTAATTCTTTTCCATTCAGTCGTTCTTAATTCATCAGGATGCTGCTTTCTGGCTAACCTAAAACAGGTGAAAGGCTTAACTTTTGGCATTTTGAAGTAGCTGCTGCAATATGTAATTCGAGTAAATAAAATTGATATGAGCTCACTGAAAAGTAGCTTATATCATAATACACACTATTTCGGAACTCTGTTCGCTCTCAGAAACGCCTAATTTTTCGCAAATTACAAAAAATAAGTATAAACAACTATACTACCACACACAAAATATTTTAGCACTTAAAAAAAATTTTCAATTTTTAACATTTAAATTATTTTAATCGACAAAATTTAGACAAGATTCTAATTTCATCAAGGCAGTTGAAAAATTGCTTCAGATATATTTTGTATTTTTTCAACAATTCAATTAAGGAACGAACACTTTTATCTAAGATCAAAACTGTTCTGATTGCATCAATACCTCATTACGAATTCAGTAAACTTCTGAAAAAACAAAGAATTGATACAGTAACCTTAATTATACAATTAAACATATATTGGGAAGCTTCAGGGAAGGAAAAATTAGCATTAATATTGTATTTAAGCAAACCACTTTAATGAATAATTAAAGATTAAGGCTAAAGTATGCAAATGTAAATACTGAGTACTTCAAAAACGTTTGAAAGTAAATAGAAGGAAAAACTGCATTTTTTTATCAAATAATTTTAAAAAAAAGTCAAAGCATTTAAATTTAAACTTAATATAAGTGATATTTGCTTTTTTAAAATTTTCATTTGTAATTTTTGTGTCTATTCCGATTTCAAGAGAAATAAATTTTAAGTACATAGTAAAATAGAGACATGCTAGCAAATTTAAAGTAGCGTATATATAAACACTTTAACTATTTGAATATTGCATATGTTTTAAAGTTACGAATTTTGAATGCTTGAATGAAATCCTTATCCTTATTGCAAGTCGGATTTACCTAATGCTTTTCAAATTATTAATTTTAAACCTAAGTAAAAAATAATCATTTTTTTTTTTACAAATACTATCATTTAAAACTATAAATGAAAACTAAAAAGCAAATTATATAATTCACTCAAAATAGGTGGAGTAACGTTCGCATTGTGTGTGAATGTCGATATTTCTTAGAAAAGTACCAACCATTCATGGCACTTGTTTATTGTGAATCCGCGAATCTTGCTAATATAGGTACAGCCAATTCTACTCTTGTTAATAGACAGTTAAAAGTTTCCAAATTTTGCGTGACAAAGAAATTTAAAAAAATTACAATTATAGCGTCCCCTGTCTACAGCACCACCCACGACGTCATCAATAAGGGAGCTAGTCCTTTTCCAGCAACTGTAGGAATGAGACGTATATTGATATGGCTCTCATGTTTAAACTGTTCACTTTAATTCTATGTTTAGATATAATTTTGTATTACTTGTAGTATATGTATCTGTGTTGTGCTCAAATTGTACCCTAAATTGTAATAAATTATTTTGAGCTATTTAAGGAACTTATTTCTTTGTTCCTATTAAACCAGATAAGTGCTACACAATCAAAATAGTTACAAATAAAGGCACAAACCTATGCACCTATGCTATAACCTATGCACAAATTTTCAGTGAAAATAAATATTGCACAAACAATTTCTTTTTTAATCATTGCAATCAACTACAAATTTTTTTAACCAAGATTCCATAGGTAAAGATTTTTTTAATTTATAAAATTGGCCTTAAATACATATTTTATTTATAGAAAAAATAAACATTTTAAATTTCGTAATACTGACGATTGTTTTTCATTTTAGTACTATGCGTGTTGATTCTAAGATTGAATTTTTTTATCGACATATGTATCAGAACTTATTAGCCATAATAAAAAAAATTGAATTATAAAGGAATATTGCATCAATAAATGTTTACTTATTAGAATACAATCTACTGTCTTTTTTATTCTTTAGGTGTTTACTTCGATAAATGCAAATTAAATCATTGGATAAAATCATTTTATAAATTATTTATGTTGCTGATACTAGATAATACTGGTAAATTTATATGCTCTCTGCTAACAGTTTCCTTAAATTTCTCATATAACTTCTAATGAGAATTTTATATATTTCAATTTCATAGAGTTATTTGAAAGAATTTCAGTTTAATTAAATTTCTATGGGAGGAGACAAAAGATAAATGCTACTAGCATTACAAACATTAAAGTAGCATATTCATTTTTATGCTTTTGAAAATGTACTTTGATTTGTTTGTAACTCAGCAATCATTTTTTGCACACGAAGGCTAATTACAGCTAAACCAAGTTTTCAGGGAATATTACGAACTGCTACTCCAAGGTAGAAATCGAACCTATAATTAGTTAAACCGAATGCCAGAGCGCTAACCGTTCAGCAACTAGCTTGGCTCAAAAATGTGCTTGAAAATCGTGGTCATGTTTAATATACATGAACCAAGAAAATTTTCAAAAGGTATGCAAATGCCCTTACTATTGATAAAAAATGTTTGAAGACAGTATAATATCAAAAATGAGAAAAATCAGAAAAATTTGCATTGTGAAAACTTAATTATTAATAACACAAAATGTAAGTTGAAATGCCTTAATTCGAAATTATATGAAAAATTTATTCTGACTATAATAACAATTGGGTAACCTCATATGTGAGATGAAAGTTTAGACACTTTGGCTTATTATGTTCCATAGAAAGTGAATCAAGTATTCATTAAACACATTCCTAACTCTTCATAGGATTTATACAGAATTATTTCGTGAACAAACAAAAATTCCTAATTTTGCTTCTTCATTGTTTCATGAATCTTCTTTATGTATCAAATTTTTTTCAATAATTTCCTCTTACTCATACACACCAATTATGCCATATTTTATATTCTTTAAGTAGATTTTTTCAATTGTTCTACGAATAACTTAGAGTAATATATTTTAATCCCATCACATGAACGTTCACTCCCACTTTAATTACAATCCAGTAGAGAAAGGCTATCAAATACTTGATTACAAGAAAATTGCTAAGTTAAAGCATCCCAATCGCGTTAAAAACAATAAGCATTTTAAGAATTCTGTCCCAAAATGATTTCGGAATATGAAAACTTCTCTCAACCTATATCTCTCCCTACTCTATATATATATAAACTATTTTTAAAGTAAAATGTGCGTGAAAGTGATGTCATTGAACTGATTTGCCTATAGGACAATAAGTATACAAGTTCTACGTAATAAATTGTTTTGAAATCCTAGTTATATGCATTTCAGTAATATTTATTAATCCTAAGACTTCCATTGTATCACAAAAGTTCAAGCTCATGTATAAAGTATATTAATATATTTTAGTCAGACCTTAAGCATAAAATGCGACTTTAAATAAAATAAGTTGAGAACTAAGATTATTCTCCTCCCCCATAAGATTATAAAATATTTTCTTTATATTTTGAAGACATCCGTCAAAGTATAGATATATGTCAATCTATATATTTTCTACATTATAGGTCGACCACGGGGTAAAATATATTTCAATCAATTCTTTTTTGAGTCACAATCAATGCGGATACTATGAAAGATATTCCTAGTTTTACAGGGCAGATCAAATGCTTTATACTAACTATTAGGCTATCCGATACGTTATGTTAAGTAAATAAAAATATATTTACGTTTGCTAAATAAGAATCGTCATCTTGCTGGTTGAAAACTAGATTTTTTCTTTCTGAATATAAGGGAAACGAAAAATTAAATAGCTGTTTCATGGATAAAAAAAATGGAAGCCACTTTATTTTACTGGGTTAAATAGAAATTCAAAAAAGTTGATTGGTAAAAAAGTAGCAAAATAAATCCCTCCGAACTCAGTTGTGAATTTGAGAGAAATTTTCAAACAATTATCTGCCAAGATAATTTTTATAGTCCAATTCAGTATTACTTGAACAAAAATATCAAATAATTTTTTTTTCAATTTAAAATAAATGTATCACTAAACAAAATCATTAAAGTATGTAAATCATAAAATAATATACCAGTATTCACAACAGTAATTTTATAAGCAGCAGTGTCTACAGCTTATTCGAATGGAACCTAGAGTTCAAAGTGGATACCAATCCAACTACTTTATGATGTCTGAATCGGTTTAGTTTATCCTTCAATGGCCAAATTTATATATGGAAGTTAGATCAAATTTTACTGTTTAAATCATTACTACAGCTGAATCACTACAATCGGATTTAATTTTTTTTGTCACTCAAGGATCATTTTTTGCACATAGACCGGGACCGACAGTTTAAAATGGATTCCGAACTAATAAACATCTAAGCCCAAAGGAGGAATCAAACTCAAATATAGAACCAAAGTCAAAGCGTAAACTGTTCAGTTGCTAGCTTGGCCATTCACGCCCGAAGTGAGATTTGAACCAACGAACAATTGAACTGAAGGTCGTAGCGCTGATCACTAAGCTATGGCCACATATTGATTTTAAGCACATGTTTGAATTAAATCATTTTTAAATTATGGCTCGTTACAAAATTTCTGATTTCCAGATTTTTATTTTGAAAATAATTATATGAATTGAAATTCTATATCCTTGCTGTAAAACAGATGTTCGATTAAACTATTGTTCCTAAGATTTTCAAAACACGGAAATTCATCTCCATCCGTGCAGGAAGGTTTGATTTGATTGACGCTTAACTTTCATTTCTTGCATACGAGGACTATAATTAGTCCGAAACAAATAGTTTGAAGTGGATTCCGCATCACTATAAACTCCCAAAACCGAGGATGGATTCGAACCCTTGAGCTGTTGAACAGAAGGCCTCAGAGCTAACTATTTGATTACCAGTTCAGTTTTCAAGCAGAAAGGAGATTTAGAGCTAATATACTTCAAAGTGACAATACTATCGGAGAAAAGGAAGATGTGTTGTTTAACAGCATCAAATTTCAGGGCTATATGTCGGAAATTACTTTCTAGATGGACCAAAAATTGGATGAAAACATTGCATTATTCTAATGTAACAGATGAGTGTATGTGTGTTTCGTATTGACAAATTAATTAAGTCTGCCTAAAAATTTGATCAAAAAGTGTAGCTCTGAAATAGCCATTGTTGAACATTTTTCTCGTTCAAACGCCATATCCAGAGGAATCATTCAGAAGACGGAAATGTAGAAATAAAATATCTGTGTATATACGTATTAAAATATTCATCCGAACGAATTAATGGAGATATTTCATTCACTTTTTGGAAGGCAGAGAAAAAAATGAGAAAGTTTTAGGTATAAAAACTAAATTTTTACCTCAACTGCAAGACCAATTACGCGTGCGAACGAAATTAAAGTTTATCTTTATTTAGACTTCGAAAGTTATAAAAACAGAGCAAATATAGAAAGGATTTCTTTTAAAAAATGGAAAAAAAGCTAAAACAAATTATATTTATTTTGAATACCTTAACAGACGTAATTTATCCTTGCTTTCTTAGGTTTTTATTGTTTCTCTCGAAAAACTATTCTTTACAAACGAGAGCTAATTAGATCAGGAACTACAGTTTAAAGTGTATTCTCAACCATTACAGACATGAATGCCCACGATGGAATACGAACCAACGAACTGTTGAACCGAAAACTAGGGCGCTAGCCATTTATATGCTGGCTCAGTCTTCGCTATCTTAAACCAATAGATATAAGAAATTAAAGTTACGTAATCGAAGTTTAATAACTCAGCAGAGGAAGGCAAAATCTTAAAGCTCCAAACGCCAAAAAATTTTTTTAAATGTTCTATATGGATAGAGAGAGGTAAACAGCTAAATGGATAATCTATCGTATATAAATATTGTGTATAAACACATAATTTATTCTTTTGTTTGCAAAATAAATTACTTAAACATTTGGATATTTTTGTATAAATTAGTTCTTGTGAGATGTACTAACTTAAATTTTAATTATTCATAAAATTGATTTGAGTATTTCATCTGCAGGTTTATTTTTAAATTCGTTTGCAGCATTTTTTTTAAAATTTTGTAAATGTGATTAAATAATTTGTTATTCCAGTTTTAACAGAAAAATTGTAAAAATAATTAGTGTAAAAATTTAAATATTTCATAAATGCATAAAATGTATATATTTTTAGATTCATCGACTCCTTGGCTAGATCAGATGCTGAGTAGCTTACCTTCTGGGGTATTTCTTCCCCGGCTAAAACAAAATTGAATAAGCTTTTAAAAAAACCCTCCCAACCACTCTTGGTATTTGGCAAAATATCCGGGGGGTATCTTTCCAACTTAGACCGAGATCCTACCAAACTGCATTTTTGTGCTTCTTGAATGGTCACACAAGAGGCCTCATTTTTAAGCAGGGTAAAAAAAATATACCCGGCGTCCCATTGATGCACAGTTGATATGGCTTCCCTGCTCATATTTTGGTGAGTCGAAATTTTAGCTAAGACAAGATTCTGCCGGACCCTTTTTTTCTTAAATTTTTTTGGATATTTTCGGATGCAAGGGAATTGTCTAGCTCTGCTAGATAATCCCGAGCAAAAACAACAGATACATATTTCTTTAAACTCTTAACATAATACGCAAATAAAAGGTTCAACGGTACTTATCATTCTTTTTAATATTTCTGCAGATTAGGAGATAGAGTTAATAATAATCTGATGTAAATAGTTTGTCAAAACTTTTATTAATTTTTTACGAATTAATTTTCAATGCATTTTGCAATCCTTTTTTTTCCCCCAAAACAAACGTATAAAATTGTATTCATAAATAACAAGAATTATGATTTCTCTATTTTAGAGTGTGAACTAAAGTATGAGTTTAAAGTAAGCTTGAATTATATTCAATTGTAAAACTTGCATATTTTTTTAAACAGTGAAACCAAGTATTTCCAGACTTAATCTGAAACAGAACAAACGAAAATAAGATTGACAAAAATAAATGCAGTTTTCATAAATTTACTAACCATTATCTACACTTTTATAATGTACTTTATGCTTATCCTAATTTTATGCTTTTATTATAAAACAAATCTACAGTTAAAAAGTAAAAAGTTTGTGTAGTATGTTTTTATACGGAATTTCAAAATCTTCAATTAGTATTTGAAGATTTATTAAAAGGTCAATATTCAAATGTTTAAAATCTGTGGTCACCAAGCGTTTTAACATTTCATTTGTCATAAGGAATCAGAATATGGACACTTTTATGATGTGATAACATGAATTTCCCTAAGCACTTTGCAAATGGGCTCATCGTAACCTGGCGGTAGTACGCCGCTTTACAGAACGAAAGGTCCTGGTTTCGATCCTGGCCACCATATGGGGAGATAGTTGTTGCATTTTTGCTTGATGCATACAGCTGTCGGAGTGGGTGCTTGGGAGTTTTCCGGTTTTCCTACATTTAGACATATCTATGAAAAATCTTTCCGGAAAGCACTTACATAGCCGACATTAAAAAGCCTTACAACAACCTTATACAATCAACAACGCAGTGTCAAAGCACTTTATAGATATTTGAAATAAACGCAGAACTTGAGGAAAGGATTAGAATGTAATTGCAGTTGCAACAATTTTATATAAGTTAAATTTTGAAAAAAAAATGCGTTAACTTCGTTGATATCAATTCACTAAAGAAAAGCATAATTTTTCAGCTGGTCGCCGTAATTTGATTCAAAAATCAAAACATTGAACCAAATTTTTTACAAAGACAAATTTGCGTACAAACAAAAAGTGTTGGTATATTAAACATCTGTAAAAACAAATGATTTTTGTATGTGCCAAATTCTAATTATTTCTTAATATACAAAAAAGTGTAGATGATTTAAATGCTTTATTTATATTATTTTGGTTTTATTTTGAAAGATTTTTAAATTATTGTTTACTTAGAAAAATAGGATTGTACGCGTTAAACGTGTTACAAAGAATTTTCGGAATTATGAAGACTCTTTCCATCAAATAAATATTGAAAAGAATGTTTGCGCCATCTAGCGAAAGCTTGGGGCAGTCTCTCTTAGAGTCCAAATCGATCGATTGGTGAATTTGAATATGTAAGTCGCACAAAAACACCTTTTTATAAAGAAAAAAACGATCCTATTGCATTGGCAAAAATTTTTAAGTGGGCTTAGAACCAGAGATTATTTAACAACAAAAAGGAATGTGAAAACAAACCCCCTCGCATTCCGATTTCCCTCTGAATTATTCGGTGTATATTTTCCCTTGTTCCCTTTCCCTTATTAGCCCACAATCGCTTCAGGGTGTTATATCTAGCAAAAACTTAGTAAATCCCATACTTAGGACCTGTTTAGCTGTGAAATAGAACTATATTTGCTCACATGCTTAAAATGAAATTCCAATTTCGCCATCTACTTTTACATCACATTCTATTTTTCTAAAAGGTTTTTTAACATATTTTAAATAAATACTATTTATTATGAGTGCCAATGCTGGAATGATTTACACATTTTGTAAAAAGTTTGGTATCTTAACAATTCATTTTTGAGCCATTCATATACGCCATAGACACATGATCATGTAGTTTGCGTGAGAAAATATCCTCAAAAATTCCTATTTCTACTATTAATCATAAAATGTCAAAATAACAAAATGAAACATTTTCTTTTCAGTTTTTTAAAGCACTGTTTGAAGTCGATTTGAATTGTAACTCATATATTAATTTTTAAGAAATATTAATATAAAACAAAATAATTTTCTTTAAATTTCTAATATTTATGCGCGTATGCACGTATATAAATAAATTTATATAGTCGTGCATGCGCATGTATATATACTGCTCAAAAGAATTAAATATACTCTTTTGTAAAATAACGGTATAGAAACCCCTTTTTTGGCATAAAATGGAAGATTTGGTTTGTTTGTTTTGTCGCTCAACGGTCATTTTTTGCACACGAGGGCTAATTAGACCGGGACCTACGGTTTAAAGTGGATTCCGAACCACTACAAACATCCATGCCCAAGGTGGGATTCGAACGCACGAACTGTTGAACCGAAGGCAACAGCGCTAACCATTCGGCTGCCAGCTCGGCTACATATAAATTTTGAGTTTTTGACGTCGAAGACAAAGCTTTAGCGGCAGCAAATGAGATTTGGTTTCCACTTAATTTAAGACAAAGCGGAAACGAAGAAACGACACTCAGTAATTAATCGCGTTGTTACGGTAAGTACGATATGTCTCAAGTTTTAACCAATTCAGTAACTTGAGGAGTTGTTGACAGATTTAGACTACAATACTCGCTATTAAAAACAATTTTATTTTAAGGAAACCTTTTTTGTTTGTTTTTCTCTAATGCAAAAATTGTGCTCTTTTCCTTTTGTACTCAAATGCTCCATAATTCGTTTTCCTGCTGCAAAACAAATGTCATTTTTATATTATATAGCCTACTAGGTCTATGAACCAAACACTTCTCCAGATGGAAGATCCAACCCACAACCTCAATATTTTTCAATTGTTTTGAGCAGTGTATATAAATTGTAACCACGTATTTTCATTAATACTTGATACATTAAAAAGGATTTAAGGCATTGAATAAAACTAAATTTATACCTGAAACATGAAATGCGAAAAAAATGTTTACAAAGATGCAAACCATGCAATCTGTAATTTAATATCAAAATTGCTATATAATTAGACGAACATGATAAAAAATACACACGAGAGTTAATAAAAATAGAATTATTATAATTCAATGTCACAGAATTTTTCCTGATAAAGCTTTCAATAATCTATGGTCAAATATATCTTCTTCGTTTCTTATTTCAAGCACTGATAAACGTATAGTCACAGTAATATTTTACATTTAATTTTAAAAAATGTGCTGAACTGGAACTAATAAATACAATATAATATTTGTTTGAATAATAAAAATACAAAAATTTGTGACAGTTTATTAATCTTCTTACATTTAAATTTTATGAATCGAATTCTTATTTGGACAAATGATATTTGCTTCTTGTGTATAATTTGTAAAATAAAAAATATTAATATTATGCTATACAAATATATTTATGATAAACATAGCTGTAAGATACAGTAATTACTCAAAAATTGCTCAAAGTGAAAAAGTTTAAAATTTCACAAAATTATTTTTCTTTTTTTTAATTGAATTTTATAAATAAGCATCGACCAATATAAAATATATGCAACTGAAAGTATAAAAAATTTTCTTCTATTTATGATTTTATGGTATTTATTGAAACAATTTGAATTTGAGATGCAGCATTAGAATCTTTTTTTTATTACTGCTATACATATATATATTATCTGTATATCAGCATGAGAGACAGACGAGGTTTTTAACTTCTGTAAGTACATTTTGCAAACAAAATACTTACACTCAAACATTCAAAATTTTTACTAAAGATGAACTTTTATACAAAGTATTTTTAGAAGTCTAGCAGCATTCAATAAATATATACATTAGTAAAATTTTATCATATATTCCTACTAAAATAATACTCTTGTAATTAAAAAATACATACATATGCATTTATAAACAGAAAGTTAAAATTTACAATATGCATATACATAGTAAAATAATTTTATTTCTTTCTGTTACAAAAATAAATATATAAATAATGATTTTTCTAGAGTAACATTATTTATTTTCGTAGTTAATTTGAAAAATATTTTTACAAAACGAATATTCACAATTATAAAAAATTTTTATAATTGTTTACTATCAGTTAAGATAATGCTCGATTTTTTTTCCTTTCAAAAATGTTTCAACTTGCAATTTTTTTTTTAATTTTGCAGTTTTTTGCGGTCTGAGGACAAAGAAGCAGTTTCTTTTCCTTTAAATGCAACTGGTCTAGCACTTGACAAAGAATTTGAGACTTTTGTTGATGTAACCAATTTGATTTTGTTCTTGTTGTTTACCAAATGCTGAATTTTCTATTCAAAACTGCTAACTCTAAATAAACTAATTTTTAATCTAAATACTAGTAGGAAAATGAATATTTTATCTCAATGAATCCATCCCTGTTA
The DNA here is from genome assembly GCA_037975125.1 of Latrodectus hesperus. Taxonomy (NCBI): domain Eukaryota; kingdom Metazoa; phylum Arthropoda; class Arachnida; order Araneae; family Theridiidae; genus Latrodectus; species Latrodectus hesperus. The sequence continues at coordinate 69,769,063 of CM075859.1, read as the reverse complement.
ATCAAATCATCACTTGTTGTTGACTACCCACAAACAGTCCTCAATTTTTACATAAATGCCTAAATTTTACAGGCACATAATTACATCATCTCAATGACTTCTGCCTGTTTCTGCTACGATTCCTCATATTTTCATACGGTTTATAATTGCTAAAACTAAAGTACATAATGCGATAAGAAAAGTAAAATAAAGTAATTCTCTTGAAAGCAGATAAGTAACTCAAGAAGAAACATGTCAGACATTCAGTGGGTTGACCTGTTATTGTTTATAGGGTTATCCTCCTAGATAGGATGGAAAGAGAGTAAATTAGCTCCTAAAACTTCAAAAACCCAAATTCAAAATTTCTCAAAGAGATGGAGAGAGATTGTTGTGAATTAAACAAGGAAAATTATTAGATATATTCCTTAAACAATTAAGTATTCATCCACCAAGTAGATTGGTTAATTTTTATGAAAAACAACAAGATTTAACTACGCAAATAAAAAATTTGTATTACATGGAGTATAAAAAAATTAATTTAATCTAAGTCTGTTTTAATTTCTATTTTTTTAAAGTTATTAATATCTCAGCATATCATCAAAATACGTGAATTTAAAATATAAATTATTTTCGTGAATTATCGAAAACCTTCAAAAAGTGACGATTAACTCATAATAGCACTTATAAAATTTAAAGCTGTTTCTAAATTTCTCCAGACATAACACTACAGCTCATTTTCTGTATGGCGTGAAATGAGTCACCTAAAATGGAAACTATAATAAAAAATTAAAAGAACATGAAAGAAAATTGAAAATTCTGATTTTTTTCACAACAAATTTTCACTGTAAGGACAAAAGCGTTCGAAAAAAACAATAACTTTCGATCTTCAAGTCTTATCTTTGGTGAATCCAGATGTATCAGGACAGAGTAAAATGTACGCAAATGATCCTACTTAACAGTCTCTACACTCCCAGGAAGTAATTTTACATAAATAGTGTTTAATGAAATAGGTTATGAGGGAAAAAGAAAATCTTTTAAGGAATTTTTGTAATGTTACATTCACATTTTGCAGAAATAACAAAACTGGTAAACTAACAAATTTCGTGAGATTAATTGACATGCAATTTAAACCAATAACATTTTGGATATTCCCTTTTACAAACCTCAGAACTATTGCCAGATAGACTGAACAACGGAAGTTTCTTTTGGTCTAGCTCAGCAAATAAAATGATTTTTTTAAAGGTGGTTCTGAGAAATATACGAGATAACACACAAAATATTTTTAAATCATTTGAATTGTGATTAAGCTGGCCAAGAAACTTAGTTAGATTTTTCATAAGCATTCTTCGAGCCACTCGAATACAAAGCAGAAGTTCTGGAAAGGTTATTCCATAAGTTATGGAGTTAATGGCATTGCAAACTGACAAATGAGTGCATGTCGTCATGAACTTATATACATTCTCTCTGTGACACAATACTACATGACTGGGGATTAAGGATACTAGTTTAATTTAATACTTCATTTTTCGTATCAGGGATGATGAAATAAATGCTGAGATTGTAGCCTTTATTGCATTTGAATAATGTAACTCATCAATATCTATTCGAGAAGCCCTTTGCAAACACTTCAATAATCCTCTAGTGATATTCTAATATCATAAACATTTATAATACTTTTTAATTTTGGGTCCATAAGAGACATTCATGTGAAATGACGGTTTTTGTTCTGCAAAATAATGAAGGAGGGTCAATTATGAGTTAATGACCGATCTCATTATAAAATGTATTCAAAGACTGAGCCTAGCATTAGTACATGCACAAAACTGATCATTTCTAATAAATTTGGTGTAATTTTATTTGTTTTTACACATAAATTTTACTTTTGTAAGTTTGAAATGTACTTATCCGTATAAATAATTAGCAAAATTTTTTTTCTTTTTTGACTTTACGATTACTTTTTGTACATAAGGTTTAATTCAACAGGTACTGACACAGTTTCAAGTAGATTTCAAACCCCTAAAATATCAACTCCCGAGGTTGGACTCGAACTAACAAACTAACCAGAACGCTATACATTCAATTGCAAGCTTGGTTAATGATTAGCAAAAAACTAATGTTTTTAGGTGTTGAAAAAAATTGGGTCCTTTATGTCTCTTAAAGAAAATTAAAATTATTATAAGCAATGAGCAAGGACATTTAGAGGGATATCAACTCAATTTTCACTTTTTATGTCCACAGAAGTTAATAGCCACACAAGCTGAAAATTTCTCACCCTGTCTATTTTTAGATAATTTTGTTTTTCCTATAAAAAAATTGTCATTTCTGAGATAAAAAATGCACAATGTTCAAATTAACAAAATTTTTAGTGTCTAATATTTTTTTTAAAATATCAAGCTTAAAAATAATAACTACTAATTTAGTTATAATCGTCCTTTTTTAATAAATTTATTAATGTCACAAAAATTTATTAGCAAATCATGAACCCCAAATAACTGCATATTTTCGAAGAGAAAGATGTACACACAAGAGAAAAAAAAATTTTTTTTCAGCAATCTATTTTGAGGATTTGTTATAAACTAATGTTTGATGTTATTCAAAATATTTGAAAAATATCATTTCATTAAACATTTTCATCTTTACTACCTACTACAAAATTAAGAATTTAAACTGTTGTTTAAACTGAATTATTCGTGTTGTAATTGTCTGTTGTCATTAAAAATGTCTGTGCACCCCGCTGCCTTCTCTCTACTTCATTTTATACCAAAAAGATTATGGGCCCAGGACTTAGCTTATGCAAACAGACCACACCCATATTGGACGAGTAGAATCGGAAAAGATGGCGTCGTCGCTTGATGCAATGAGAACCAAACTTTTAAATAAAGACAATTACAAAACCTGGAAAATTCAGATGAAAGCACTTTTAATCAAAAATGATTCTTGGTGATTCATAAATGGAAAAACTCCAAGACCTGTTATTGTTGAAGGCAATCCAAAGTCAAAGGATGCCTTTAATGAATGGAGTGAAATGAATGAAAAGACGAAAGCAGATTTGATCTTGTGTATTTCCCCATCTGAACTGAAGCAAGTAAAAAAAACTGTGATAGTTTGCAAGATGTGTTGATTAAATTAGAAAGCATTTACCAATCAAAAGGACCAGCTAGAAAAGCGACTTTGTTGAAGTCTCTCATACAACTAAAAATGATGGACTCCTCATGTTGTCTTAATGATGTGCGAGATCATCTATCGAAGTTTGCGATATTGTTGATAAACTTTCCGAAATGAGTATAAATATTGAAGATCTAGCAATAATGCTGATGTACAGTCTTCTGGCCAGTTTTGAAAACTTTCGATGAGAAAAAATCCCGAGATGAACTCCTAAAACCTGATGCAATCTGCATCAAAATCATCGAAAAGAGCGATGCGAGACGGCATGATGAAAGAAAGTCGGGCGATTCTAAAGAGATCAGAGCCAGCCACCTCCGGCGAAAGCCACCGTGGATGAACAAGTAAACAAGTACGCCAGTGATCAACCGAAGGAGAGCGATCCCCCACCCCCTGAAACATTGGTGCTTCAAATGCAAGCGATTAGAACACAGAGCAGCGCAGTGCGGTGAACATCGAACACCCAGTCTGAAACAAGAGAATGTTGGTTTCCTAAAAAGCCCATCCTGAAATGGCCAAGCCGATTCTTTTAGAGTAGCCGAAAACGAGTTGAATGAACTTTGGAGTTTGAACTCTGGATGTAAGAGACATCTCTGCAATAAGTTTAAAATTTGTGAGTATAAATGATACTGATGAGTAAATGGTTAATCTAGCTAACAATGCTACTACGGATGTAAAAGGTAATGGTAAAGTACTTATTAAAACAAAGGTTAACAATAATGTTCAAAGTGTAGAAATTAATGATACTTCATTAGTTCTTGTGAATTACGTACAAATTTACATCTGATGCTAAATTACGTGACCGCGGTTATATTGTTACATTTAAAAATAATTTTGCAAATGTTGTAAATCCTGTATCTAAAGTACAAATAATTGCTGAAAGAAAAAATAATCTGTACCATTTAAATGTCAGAGATAGTGATACATATTTAAAACAAAATGCTAAACATGTTAGAAAATCATTAGATACTTCTAAAAACAAAACAGCAGATATTGTTAGATGTCATCATAGAATGAGTCATCTTAATGTAAATATACATATATATATGTAAATATATATATATATATATATATATATATATATATATATATATATATATATATATATATATATATATATATCACACTTATACAAAATGGGGAATATAAGGGTATAAAACTTAACTAAAGAATTTAATTGCGAGGTAAGTGCGATTAATAAAATAACTCTTTCCTTTTATCCAAAACAAGAGTAACAAATATATTAGATATAGTACACTCAGATCTATGCGGTCCAATGGGAATACCTTCAAAAGGTAAGTTAATATATTTTATGACTTTTAAAGATGCCCTTGTTTCAGAATTTTAACACACAATATCGCAATGTAAAAGTGATGCATTTAATGTATTTAAAGAAAAAAAAACTATGGGAAAATCAAAAATCTACTAAAGTTAACGCTTTTATGAACGATAATCGAAGAGACTTATAATTTATGAAATTTATAAATTTCATAAATTAAATGGCACTAAACATCGATTAATAGCTCCTTATTGACCCGAACAATGTGGGGTAGCTGAACTTAATAGAACACGTGCCTTTTATCACAGTCAAATCAAACTTTGGATTTATAGGCAGAAGCAATAAATACGGCGAATTATGTACACAATAGGTGCCCAACAAAATCATCGAATCATCACCATGGAAAAATCACAAAATCATGGAAAAACACCACATGAGTTGTGGTTTAGTATAAAAACCAAACGTTAGCTACTTTAAAACTTTTGGTTGCACTGCATATTGCTTAGCCGAGTCATAAATTATTTGCGAGATCAAAGAAAGATATTTGTAGGTTATTCTGAAAATTCGAAAGCTTTTCGCATATATTTTCCAAATTAGAGAAAAAAATTGTTATTTCCAGAAGCGTTAAATTTTTAAAAAGTACGTTAATAAATCGTATGTAGAAGTAGAATTTCTTGAGAGAAATAACACGCCGCATCTCCAATTGCTGAAAAATTCTTTGAGCAAGAAATAGTATCTTTCACGAAAAAAGCAGAAAGCAAAGTGGTGCAAAAACAAAAATAAAAACGTCTGCAATTAAAGGAGAGATGGGAAACGAAAGCGTTCAGTCCCCCAAAAAGGCGGCCGATTTATGATTATCTCAGGTCACCTTTGACCTAGAGAGGTATACTCTTTTTTGCGTTATAGGGAGATAATACACGGGACAAAACCAATGGACCCCCCGTCGGCGAAAGTTATTTACAGTTGCAATGCGGAGATCCTCATCAAGATAGAGCACAAGACTCCTAATGCTCCTCTGTGGTAAGAGGCATTGATCAATAAAATATAGAGTGTTAAGAAAAATGACACTTTTAAGTTGATGGACAGGCTGACATCACAAAAATGTTTAGATAGTCATTTTAACTAACAAATTTAGCACTGATGGTTCTGAAGTAAAAAATACAGTTCTATTTATTGCAAAAGGTTTTAGTCAAAAACCAGGAATAGATTATAATGAGACGTTTTCCCCAGTTGCGCGTAGTAGTTCACTTCGCCTCATGGCGTCTTTATCTGCAGAATTAAATCTAGAAATTAACCATTTTGATGTAGCAACCGCATATTTAAATGGCGAGCTAAAAGAAAAAATTTTTATGGAAAGCCTAGATTATTTTGAAGAAATACTTGAGCATTTAGTTATAAATGAAAAACCTAACGATATTTCTAAAATGGCCAATAAAATGTTGAAATCTTTAAGAAAAGGAGATAAAGTATTACTTTTAAAGAAATCTCTTTATAGTTTAAAACAGGCTGGCAGATGCTGGATTTTTGAGCGAAGCAAATCGATGCTGATTCTTGTATATATTATGTTAAAGATGAAAAAGGATTAACCATAATTTTAGTGTATGTTGATGATATATTATTTATGGCCCAAGATACGAACAAAATTGAAAAGTCTAAAACTAATCTTAGTAAAGAATTAGAAGTAAAATATGTAGAATTATAATTATTGCCCAGGAATAAAATTTAAGCGATAAAATGGATTTGTTACTATGAGCCAAACAGGGTTATTTGAAAGCTTTTAAATCGATTTAATATGTCAGAAGCTAAACCTGCGCCATGTGCTATGGATGTTAGTGTTCGATTAAAAATGGCTGAGGAAAGTTACCCTATCGCGAATTGATGACCTGATGTATTTATCTGTTTCAACTAAACCTGGCATTTCACATGCGGTCAGTCAGTTGAGTCAATTTTTAAATTGTTATGATATAACTCTTTGGACTGCAGCGAAAAGTATACAACGATACTTGAAAAAGAATCGTGGATTAGTTTTTAAACGCACAAGTGAGCCAATATTTATGTTTACTGATTCCTTTTTTTTGTGTATATTTGGGTATACTGGGGTAATTGCCCTGATGATCGCAAGTCATATATCGGGTATTGCTTTACTTTAAATAGAAGCCTAATTAGCTGTGAAAGCCGTAAATAAAGTACTTTAGCTCTTTCCTCCACTGAGGCGGAATATATGACATTATCGGAAGGTACGAAAGAAGCTATTTTCCTTTGTAATTTAATTAATGAATTGTGCAATTGTAATTTGGAAAAAGTACGCATATTTTCTGATAACAAAGGGGAGCTTTAAAATTAACAGAAAATCCAGTTTTCTATAAGCGAACAAAACATAGATGTTAGACACCACTTTGTTAAAAAGCTCTTAAAAACGGGCGATTAGACATACAACATATACCAACAGAAGATATGGGAGCAGATGTAGAAACAAAAGCTTTATGTGCTATTAAGCATTACAAATGTTTGGATGGATTAGGAATAGAATATACTAATTTGTATTTCGGGTAAATGCGTCAACATTGTGGGAGGATGTTAGGATATTAAAGTATCATTGTTTGTCTCTGCTTTTACTCTCTCTACATAATAGATCCTTCTGACAATAGTAAATGCGAGCCCTCTAGGTATCATGCAGTGCATATTCAGGTTAGACGTCTTTCTGCCTTGCTTGAGAATAGATGTGTTTACTCTCTTGTGTATCACAGGAAATGTTCTTTAATGTTATTATTACTATTTGTGTCTAAACATGTCTGTACATCACTGCCTTCTCTCTATTTCATTTTATACCTAAAACTTTTAACATAAGAAGGTAAGACAGCTAAAGCCTTAGTAAGCTAACTATAAAAATGTCAATTAAAATACTACCTTGAGAACGCAGTTGGATTGAACAAATGTTCTAGAAAAGACCAATGCGTACTTCAAAGCTTTTTTTCTGTAGACAGTTATGAATAGAAACTCGTAAGTTCTCATGGAGACTAAAGCTATGCAATCCTTGAAGAATACCATAACGCCAGGTTCAATCATAGGCCTTTACAATATCCAGGAAAATGGACACAAAATGGTTCTAACGAACAGAGTTTCTAATATCGTTTTATAGGTTAATGATGTTGCTTAAAGTAGATCTACCTTGATGGAAACAATTCTGCTATTGAGGGATACACCTGTTATTTTCTAAATAAATGAACGATCATTAACCATATGCTCCCTCGTTTAACAAAGTCAGTTTGTTACGGTGATAGATCCTTATCTTAAAGCATCGTTGTGATCTTTTTCTGGCTTTAAGATGGAATGACAATTTCCTACTACATGGAAGGGAAAACATTTTCTCGCCATATTCTGTTGAAAGACTAGGATATCGGAAAACGAAACGGGTCTCAAATATAAAATCATTTGATAGGAAATCCCATTAAAGCCGAGCTTGAATTATGAATCCGTGATGAGGCTTTTTAAGCTTGTACATGTGGATATTGCAGTTGTAGGGTAACTGTCATCAGTTAATAGTGGTCTGCTCAGCACGATGCTTATATTCTTGAAAAAAATAGTAAGAGTTGCAATCGGATAAAGTAAAAAAGGCTCCACCAATTGTATTAACACCTAAATATGCTGGTAGCTAGGACCGGGAAAGAGAATTCCTAGAACAAACCATTAGCAGCTTTCACCTTTTTCCAAACAATACTCCAGGGAGTACGAGAAGAGATAGAGGATATACAGCGTATTCAAGAGTCCTTTTGACTATGACACGAATCTTGGGAGTAACAGCTTTACTCTTTTAAAGACCTTATTATATGACAAAATTATTTTTTAATGCCATTAGCATAAAAATAGAAGACTCAATTATTGATCGATTTAACACATTCATCAATTTTAGTTGAAACATTTTTGTGCAACCTATTACACATAATTTACACTTTCTTTGAACACAAATTGCTTATCCAGTAAGGGAAATTAGTATACTTTTCAAAAAGTTTGAAAATATTTTTTGTTGAAATTTTTTAGAAGAAAGATGATTACAATTTTTTCCTTTCCACTCGGACTTCGGCAGCTAATCAATTTATTAGTTATATTCTTCCCACTATGAAAATTCAGGTTTATTGTGTTTTTTTACATTAAAAGACAGAGTCTAGAGATTTCAATAATCAATGCTAATGACAGCATCTTGAGTATCAAAAAAATTTTTAATAGTTTAAATACTATTTGATGGAATACATATTCAAAACTTGGTTTAGTTTGCCACTCTATCACATTTTTTGCAAACGAGGGTTAATTAGATCGAGATCTACACAGTTTAAAGTGAGTACCAAACCACTGCAAATAAAGTGGGATTGGAACCTACGAACTGTTGAGCTGAAGACCAGAGCGCTAACCATTCGGCTGGCAGCTCAATATAATCAAAGGATTATGGAACACATAACCATTGTCTGGGGGTCTACTCTTCTATCGTCATTTCTCGTATAAGGTTACTATCATGCTCAAGGCAGCCAGTTTCAAGAGGCTTTTGAACCATTACAAACATTCTTGGACAAGGTGGGTGTTACACCTACAATCTATTGTACTGAAGATCAAAGGCTTACTATTCAGCTACCGGCTTAACTTTTATAGTACGAAATTAAAAAATTTTGTTGCATGTAAGTTTATTCAAATCTCTATGAAAGCAATTTATACATATATAGGATTTCTTTTCAAATATTAAGTATGTGTGTGTGTGTGAACCTCACTTCAAATATATCTTATTTTAGTAAAAAGTTCATATTAGCTATTATGAAAATTTTTAGTATTATACAAACTAATCCTGAATAATCAATCAATCCTTGAAGTGAACTGAAATTGCTGAATAACTCATAAGATTTTTATTTCAAGTAAATAAATAGTAGGATCAATTATATAAGAATTTGAGGAAGTTTTTATAAATATGATTTTATTTCTTGTTTTAAATTTATTGTCATTTGTAGCTCGTATTTTTTGAAACGAACATCATCATGCTATACAAAATCTTTAAAATTTACTTTTGTATAAAAATATGCAAATGTTTAACCTATATATACTCTAAAGAAATTGATTTAAACGTTAATGTCCCAAAAACGAATTATATGATAAATTTAAGAAATAAAAAATTCTAAAATATTTAACATCTTTAACTTGAAGGAAATTCTTGTGAAACAGTTGAGGAATTAAATATTTTAGATAATTTATTATTGAAAATAATGAAGATACTTTGCTCACAGAAATGTGAGCAAAAATTTCAACTGAAAAAAAAAGAGGTTTTTGTGCTTAGCAAAATCTATTAAGATCTAGCTATGTGTAACCTTTAAACCTAGAATTCTCATTCATAAAACGATTGTTTGACCAGTTGTCATATTAATCTATTTCTGAGCTTTTAAAAATGTGGGAAAAGAAAATTTTTAGAGCTATTTGAGACGATCATTGAAGAACAAAAGCAAATAAAGGTTATAAGAAAATTCTATTTATGTTAAGCATATACTTAATATAAATAGGATTTTGTGACAACTATAGAAAAAAAAGAACCTAAGGATTTGAATATATATTGAGGGTAGATGAGAAAAAAATATCGAAAAGGTTATTTGACTGAAACAAAGGAAGAGTAAGAGTTAGAGGAAGACCTAGAATTCGGAAAAAAAGAATAATTGGAGGATTTGAATGCTAGTGAAATTATCAGTTATAAACAAAACGCAGCGAACAGAAAAAGAACAAAGAAATTTAAAAGTCAAACCTCTACAAGTGCTATAACAATATCGGAATGATTGTTGTATTTTAAGGGAGAATAATTTTTGCGTTGTCTTTGCAAATCTTTTTAATTCAAGAGTATCATTGTATATAACACTTTGTCAAAAAAAAAAAAATCGAATTTCAGTGGCATACTTTTATTTGTATTTTAAATTAAAAAATTACATAACTAAAAAATTTTTATTAAAAAAAATTCAAACAAATGTTTTGTTAAAAAGTAATAAACATTAGTAAAATTAAAATTGCAACTGACAGCCAATAAATATATTTCTCTTTGTATTTTATAAAAAAAAAACCAACAATAATGTACTTATAAAAAATATCTGACTTCCTCCCTTACTGTTCTCATGAAAGCTACATAGATGAAAATAGATTAAATAATCTCAAATTATACGTGTTTAATAATTTATGAGAACACAGGTTAATTTGAAAATGTGAAAATCAAAGTCAAATTTTGTTAACTATCACACACCATGTCAAAAATAATTATAAACACCCTTCCATTAAAAGCTATTAAAAATGTGGTGTAATTGAAAATCACAATTACTAATTAATCATATAAATATTATGTTATATACATTTGAAAATGTAAAATGAAATTTTCATTCATTTAAAATTCAGATTGTCTTGCATAAAAATTGCATCAATAATTTCTAATGAATACAAAACATCATTAGCATTATTTGCTTACAGTTATATTACAATATCACTACATTAATTAAATTATAAGTATTACACTAATACTTATTAACATTGCTACACCCGAAAGAAATGCAAATAAAAAATTTTATTTTACAAATGTATTAAATTAGAAAGAAATTATATTGTCAAGAAATTTGGCAGTGAAGATCCAAAGAAAAAAAATTAGTATCAATAACAATCAATACTCTGGAAGCAATAACAACATTTATACTTTTAAGTATTGAGTCAGATTATATGCCATATACAGGTACAAATATTCACGCAGCTTCGACACAATACCATAATTCATCTACTGTAGTGATTGATTATGGCAGCAAGCAAGTGCCTTGGCAACAATTGGCAAATGTTTTCCATTGGTGAACAAACTGGATGGATGATGCTGACCAAAGGAGCAGCCGAGCATTTTCTTTACTAAGGAATATTCGTAAAATACTATCAGGATATCGTGCATTATTTGCATTTCGCACAGCTCGCATAAAGAGTACAGCCATAGGTCTTAGCACAATAAAAATATGACAACTACTGTTCAGTGACATCTATGCAAACAAGAGGTGATCAACATACCATCTATCCAACTCACTTTAGGCAATGTAACAACATGACTATGTAGAAGGCACACTGGCAATAAGCATCCTACAAGATGCTGGCAAAAATAAATATCATAACCATGAGCTGTAAATAAAGTCAGGTGCACAACGTCACGCCATTCCTATGCTCAATTCCTTTTATAATTACACCATTGAATGCGTTCCTGTCTGTGATGTAGCGTCAAAAGTAGATGATGCCATGGTCGGCTGTCCATGTTGCTGCAAATGTCGTATGACCTCGCACACATATTTATTGAACTGCAAATGGCACTATCTCTCAGAGCTCGTGATGTGGCTACATAATTGATTAAAGCCATGCAGGTAATACGTCAGTCTTCTCGGATGTTAGTGGTAACGAACCGCTAATTTCCATTTAAGATCAGGACGGTCAAACGGAACGCCGATCATTCCATATTCTGCAAACAGTCATAGAATCTCCAGCGATGTGAGTAGCAATATTGTGATACAATAAACTAATTCTGATAGGTAACATTTCCACCACTATCAAAATCAGAAACGCCCTAGTAAGTATTTATTCCACGTTACATGAGGATTGGTTTGGTTTGGTTTGTTTGTCGCTGAACGGTCATTTTTTGCACATGAGGGCTAACTAGACCGGGACCTACGGTTTAAAGTGGATTCCGAACCACTACAAACATCCATGCTCAAGGTGGGATTCGAACCCACGAACTGTTGAACCGAAGGCAAGAACGCTAACCATTCGGCTGCCAGCTCGGCACGTTACATGAGGAATTACAGCTTTTTAACAAAAACGTTCAAATGCACTTTAAGTACGAAAATTTTTCTATGTACAATTTCTTCATTTAAACAGAGTATAAGTGTCGCTATTGAGCCCTGTCTAACATGAAAGCTAATTCATTTGCATATTTCAGCATATTCCCTTCATATATATTTCGTGAGTGAGGCGTGTAACTTTTTTTGACAATTTTAAAGTCAATCAGTGCATATATTACATATAAATTTTATCATTAGAGTTTTGCCCCAAAATTTTATATATATCAGGATATCCCAGGAGCTGACAGCAGTTCAAAGAAAGAATATTTTACTATTCGTATAGTTTCCTAACTATTTAATAAGACCTATATTATGTTGAGCTCTCATTACAAAAAATAAAATAGAAAAAAAACTTATCTTTAATTTCTATAATTTAAATTACTAATGATAACATAGTAAACAAATTATATAATCAGCAAAATTTAAGTGGTCCGAGTGCTAGTTTATTTTGTGAAGTTCAAATATTCGTAAGTATAAATGGGGTAGGTTCTCGGTTTATTTTGTATTCATTTTTGAAGTAAAAATAATAATTTTTTATATTGAAAAACAAAATTTTTATCAATTATCAGTGATCATTGAAAATAGATTTTTTTTAATAAGATCGGGATCTTTGATCATCCCAAAAAATTTGAGCATTTGCAAATATTGCAAACATTTCTTAGCTCTTCCTCAATTTTGTTTGTTTGACGTTTTCTAAATCCCAAGTTATCATATATAACCCATTTTAATCTAAATTCTTTAACAATAAAAATAATTAATTTGAATAATTTGAGAGCACAAAACATTTCTTTTCCTTACTGTCAACTTTTAATATTTTCCTATTTAATACACACAATGTGTGTGCAGTCTTATATTAATAATACATATTTCTGGAGATAAAAACTTAATTAGATATAACAGATCATGATTACTTACCATGTTTCCCACGCTGAGCATCAAGATAAGCGCAAAGTCCTGGGTGAGTTAATAACTTTAATTTTTGAAAACGACCAAGTATTCGTATAGAATTAGGTGTTAATGGTAAACCATTAATGCCACAAACATCAATAGCGTGAGCAGAAGCAAAAAACGTCCATGCTCCAAGCACAGCACCAGTAGTATTAGAGGAAGCCATCTGAAAACGTAAAAAAATTTAAATTAATTATTTTGCAACAATTAAATTATTAATTTGCAACAAACTATTTGCTGTACATAATTCATATAACCCCATAAATATAAATATTTCTATATTTATAAAATACTTTAAAAAATGAATACAAAAATACAATTTCCAAAAAAAAAAAAATGTAGCTTTCTGTTTCATTCAGAAAAAAATCTAGCCCCAGAAGTCATCTTTATAGAACTCCCATCCTGGAAACTAAACCAGATAAAAAAATTGTTAGCAATAGGTCAACATTTAAATACCTACGGCTGAATATTATTTGTGAAACAAAAAATAACGAATAGAAATTCAGAACACTTTATTAATCACGGAATGCTTAACTAACGAAATGGAGAATAGTTAATATGTATAGAGTTATATGCTTTTCTGTATAATAATAAAAAAAATTCTAGAACATTGTTCCAATAGAATAAAAAAATGTTGGAGTAACTTATAAAACTAATAGAAAAGTATTTAAATTAAAATCTTGCTATTCCATGACGGAATTAGAACTCCCACCCTTATGTTTGGCCACAGAAGAGTTTTACACGGAAGATTTCAAAAGAGTAATCAACAATAAAAAGAAAAATAAATAAAAAAGTCGATGTCAGCCCTGTGATTTAAACGAAAACCGTCTTTTTTTCATTCGATTTTTCAATTTCCTTTCATGAAAAGCCAAACATTTTTTAAGACTGCTCTGTTTCTTTCCTGTTTCAAATAGATTAAAAATTGAATTAAATGTAAGTTTAATTAATAAGAAATGAGAGCCAAATAAATTTAAAATGGTAAAAATGATGAATTCGCGAGTTATTCTTTAGTATCTTTTTCGCAATTGTTTCTGTTCTAATTTGTTTTAAAGTTATTATTTTGATACAACATCCTCGCAAAAAAAGGTAGTAATTATATTTTCCGTCTCTAATACACGTAACAAAGAGATGTGTAAACTAAACTAAATCTGTGGCATGACAGCCCATACGTGGGTCAAGGCCTACAGTGCCTATTTCTGTTTTCCTGTCCGAGAGCTATGGGGTGCAAAGCATGTCCCGGTTAGATGGTCAGCTTAACGCGAAACCCTCTTAGTTCCCAAGCATGCTTGGTACTCAATTTATCGACCCAATGAAAAGATGAAAGGCTGAATCGACCATGCCTAGTCCGAGGATCGAACCACGAACCAGTGACTTGGGAGCGAGAAACAAAGATAACGGGATTGTTTATTATGTTCAGTGTAGGAGTTTCAAATTAAAAGATTTAATCTCACACATCCTACACTATGATTAATTACATTTTTATAGCACCAATGTCTTATCTAATGTTTTCTCATTCTAGATACTTTATTATTTTCATACCTTTCTTATCAATGACATTTGCATTGTGCTACAGAACTTTCTTAGATAAATCTCGTGTACCTTAAGATTCACTTAAGCACTTTCATTTAGAATGAATCTACATAACTTTTATTTATATTGTATAATTTGTCTTGTTATTCAAATATTTTTGTTTTTCCTCTATACTTTTACAACAAACCGAAATTCTTTCAAAGAACTTAGTATTTCTTACTAGGCGCGATGTTATATAACACACACACACACGTATATATATAACAAGAAAAACATTTATAATGTTATCAATATTTTATCACATTTAAAATCGTACCTCAGCTGATTGTGAAAGTATTTTTTATATATTTTTTTTATGAAATAAGTTAGAAGTATAAAAATGAATGTCTAAATATTGTAGAAATAGAAACTTATTGAAATAGAAACTTATTAACAAAATAATCTTAAATAGGAATATGTGTTAAAATACTGTTTTTCAGATAAACATGTTTTCTTTCTTATTATAAGTTTTTTTTTTTTTTTTAAATTTTAAAATGGAAAATATTCATTTTTGTAAAATGGTGCATTTTTGTATTAATTTCCTAATTTTGATTATATTGTTAGTCTTATTTTAAAATCAAAGTGTATAATAAATGTAACTGAACAAGGTAATAGCATAACAGTTAATATTTTAATCGTAAAATCTGTTTCTGTATTGAGAAAGAGAAAGGCTAATTCCTTTTTCGACAAATAAATCACCTTATCGCACAATAAAGAGCGGATAACGTACGGAGAGAAGTTTTTCTCAGAAATTTTCCCCGCCAAAGGTTTACCGTAGTATAAAAAAATATTTTCAGAAGTGTCAATTTGAATTAAAATGAAAAACCGCATAGAAATACTGATGCAATCAAAAACATTTTTATCTTAAAATAAATAAAAATGGTTGTTTTGTTTTTGTACAAAGAAAAAAAGGAAATATATGTAAAGCAAAATTTATATGCAGCTTCTATAAAATTAGAATTTGGTTGAAATTTACTCGAATAGAGAAATTTAGACATTTTAAGAAATTTAAAAAAATTTAAGAGCTAAAAACTTTTTATAGAGGGTCAGAATACTACTGTTTATTGTAATTTGCAAGAGACCAGAAGTTCTATAATGAAAATAGCTCTTGTGACACGTTAAAAAATGCACGATTGGATACAGCTTTCTCAAACGGAGGTATAGCAGGGCTGAGACAACCAGTGTCTTGTTTGGTCTTAGGTTGATAGAGTGATGTCTTTTTGATCGTGAACGTTTGGGGTCAGGAAAAGATGTTCTTTCAGTGAAAGTCGTATCCTTTTCAACTCATACTGCGTTAGATAAAGATTTCCAACATAATGTACTAATTGCTTTATTATATAATGGTAAAAGATTCTAGGACTATCGTAAATAAAGAATAAGCAACTTGTAGAAAGCGAAATCAGATTAATATTCAGCAATGTCCGTGCAGGAATTAATATGTAATTCTTATGTGGAAATCCGAAATATACCTCTCCGCCAGGCGTATCCTCTAAAAAGAACTTCAAGCGGCAATGTATTTGTCAATAGGAATGAGTAAAATAGACAAAATAATCGAAATTTTCAGCAAATAAAAAATACTAATGGTTTTATTTAAAGATTTAATTCGAATAGATAAACATTCCCTTAAAAATTTGATAACTTGCTAAAAATTTTATTTTAAAAATGTTTAAATTTGGCACTAGGCCGAGGAATGATAGAAATTTAATGACAAAAATTTGTTTA
The DNA here is from genome assembly GCA_037975125.1 of Latrodectus hesperus. NCBI lineage: Eukaryota > Metazoa > Arthropoda > Arachnida > Araneae > Theridiidae > Latrodectus > Latrodectus hesperus. Next base: position 69,752,536 of record CM075859.1, on the reverse strand, counting down.
TATTTTTATTTAACATTCACACAAATAAGAAATTTTTAAGATGATTTTCTATAAATTAATATTTTTTCTGATGTATAAAATCCTTTACACTTTACCCACATCTGATACACTTACCCTAGCTTTTATTTTAAATGATGAACTGATTATAGATTACTGCCATCAGCATTCATTGGTACATTAAATACTTAAACTAGAAAAAAGAGACAGTGATTTTACTCATTTGATCTTTAAGGATTTAATGTCAAGAATTCCAGAAGTATAGTAACCCTCTAAAGAGAAAATAGAATCTTCGAAATTTGATGATTTAGTAAATATCACACAAAAGATAAGCAAAAAGTGTGCAAAATTTCTTCCCCTCAAGCATAAAGAAAATGAGAGAGATGGAACTCTAATTAGCAATAAAATTAATAGTACTCGTACATTATTTAACAAACTTCCGATGATATTGATATGTGCTCAATTACGATCAATAAAATAGTGATAACGAGAATAGACATGACAATAATCAATAGTCTTATAGCAAACAAATTATGCAACAGACTTGAAGGCAAATAATTTATATATTCAGCAAATATTGTAAATATCCTAAATAATTTTGCAATGTATTTTTTTATATTATTCTTATATTATATCCCTACTCACTCTAATGTAAATGTTAATATAAGATATACACAATTATTGAAAATAAATAATATCCATGGACATTTTTATGAGAATCTTCATACATTTATATACGTATATTTTCTCCCAGTATCCCAAAAGAAAAACACCATCAAAAATTTACAGCAATATTATTTACTTTATCGAGGACAAATTTAAAAAACCACAACTTGTACTTCTCTTTTGTTCAATGTTACCAATCAGAATTTTTTGGCATTTTCTGATTTTAAATAGTTTAATTTTTACAAAAGGTTACTATTCAAATAAGATTATTCAAAATAAATTACTTCAAATAATTTTGCACTTTTAAAAAAATTTCAGTCATTTTATTTAGTAAAAAAGTTTTGTTAAATTTTAATATATCTATATATTTTAACTACTGCAACCATGTTCTTTTAAATTATCATAAGAAGCACTACATTTTTAACACATCAGTTTAAAATGAGATATTTCTGTAGATAATATAACTTTTTAGCTGTCTTAAATTAAAAGAATGTTTAATATTGTTTTGTGACATTTTATAAATTCTTACAAATTGTTTATGAATTTCACAAGAAATGTTTTAATTTATTGCTTCTATTTTTCTTATTTTTTAATTATTTATACCAAATAACATTTCGAGAGCTTATTTTAATGCAATGCTTTTGTAATTATTTTTGCCCTGAAAAACTTTTAGAAGAATGCCATTAATTATAGATTAAGAACATCTAAAATTACAATACATACTCAGACCATTCTCCACAGATTGTATATTCTTTCAGTAATCAATTTAACATATCAATTAAATCATATTTCTTCACTTTCTAACTAGCTTTTCTGAAATTGCTATGGTTTATGGGAATTTTAAAAATTTTCACAAAAGAATACTGTTTTCAATTTTTTTTTGACGATTCAGATTGTACTTACAATATTTCCCAATTTTACATGGGTCATAAAGGAATTAAATTTATTTTAAAATACAAAACTTGTCATAAAAGTTTTAAGAAAAGCATTAAGTTTCTTAAGAGGAAAAATTTTCGCTCATTTTTTAGAAATATTTGAAAGGGTAAAATTGTTTTAAGCATATCCCATTATGGTTATATAAATTAAGCTTTCTATTAATAAAAATACAAACTTATAAAAAGTCCTAATATTATGATCATATAAATAGCTTTTCTGTATTAATTATATAGTATTATTTATAAGAAATACTGGTTTTGTTAAGAAAAAAAGACCTTTATAAAACAGAGTAAGCACAAATTTCACTATAGCTATGAAGAGATTTAATGACAATTATAAAGGTTGATTCCAGATATCTTAATCTGAGTTTATTCCACATTGGAAAAATTATTTGGATAAAAGCAAATTCGCATATATAAAATTCAAATTCCTTATTACACTTCATGCCCAATGTAAAACAAGCACATAGATACTGATATTTGACATTTCTTATTTAAAAAGTATATCTGCTTTTAGTAACAGATTGATATAACTTTAGTTACTTAAAACTGAAAAAATAAGGTTAAAAAACAAGATAAATAGGGAAAACACTATTAACTACAATAAGTTACCCTTCATTTCCTCGTTTTTGAAATTCTAACATAAGTTGTTGCAAGCTGAATTTCATATGTATGGATTCAGTTATGCTGATTTAGATAGTATGCTGAATTTCAGCTAGTGAACCTTTTGGAGTTTAAACTTCAAGAAAAGTTTAGTACAAGGGCACAAAGCAATGCTTTTGATAAGTCAGTAAAATGTTCAGATGTCAATAGATTTTAAAATCTTATTTTGCATAATATTTATCACAGTAAGAAATAATAATGCAAGAAACAAATTGAACACATCTGAATCATCCCTCAATTTAGTCTTTTTGAGTTTCCACTGATAAGAGTGGAAACTCAAAAAGACTTAATTTCTCACTAAAAGAGTTAGTATTGATTATTAATTTAACTTTGTAATGCAAATCAATGATAAGATTATTCACATTACTCGCAAGCTGATAATTGTGAAGTATTGGATATATATGTATTTGAAATAACACATGTTTTAAAATATTTGAAATTGAACTTAACTAATGGATTATCTTTCACTTTTAATTAAAAAATTTATTTAAATTTTAACAGATTTCTTGCTTTTAAAAACAATCCTTTAAAAATAATAACAATGATATTTTTGTCTTAAAGTTAAACAAAATGATTTTGTTACTGCTCAATGGTAATATTTTGCATATGAGAGCTAATTGGATCAGGTTCTACAGTTTTAAATGGACTTCAAATCATTATGAACATCTACAGCAGAGGTGAGAATAAAATTCACAAGCTGTTAAACTGAAGGTTAACAATTCAGCTGCCAGTGTTGTTACCTTCATTTCAGTAATAAGATTGACCAAGTCACTATTTTATTACACTCACTACTTACCATCAACAGTAATTCTATTCCTATATGGATAAGCTTGCATAAGAAAGCAATGTAACAAAGAAGCCAGACAAACCCCTTATATGCACTAAGTTCAACACACCAGTAACATTCCTAAACACTAGGAATTAGAATGGCAAATTTTTTTATGATAGCTATATCTAGCAGTTTTCATTTGATTTCATTGCATCTAACATTGGAACCAGCTTTTATGGCATGTGGAAAAGTATTTTTATTCCTTACTTGCTTTAAGCCATATTATAGGGCAGCCCAAATATTTTTCATGTAATATAAGAATTCTTACGGCTTAATGATGGTAGCAGTTCTGCATTCACGTCTCTCAGGATAGGTGTTTGAGATTTTTCTAGGCTCTCTGCTTTGCAGCATATAAATAGACCCACTATTTGTGAAAGGTCCCCTTGAATGACTAGATATAATGAATTCACAATTATTTTTTACAGCTTTTAGCTTTTAAGCTGTCTGCAATGTCGTGTAAAAATGTATTTCAATTTTCAACACAATTATTTCATTAATGTTATTTTTAGATATGAAACAAAAGAAAATCTGTGTGGTATAATATTATGTGTGGAAGATATATTTTGGATAAATTTCCTTTTGCTCATATAAATTTCTAGTAATATATCAAATCAATATAATTTTGTGTTGATACATTAATATCCAACCTAGATACAAACTGAGTTTTATCATTTATTTTGATAATTTCAGTTTAAATAAGTTTTTCAGGGTTAAAAGCTAAGAATTTTTATTATTACTAAAAACAGTCATTATTTTCCAATATTATGCTTGTTAATAACTGGCATTTTATTATATTTTCTTAGTAGTCTTATTCTGCTATTGCTCAATGATCTGCCCTTTAAGAAATATCCAATGTATGGTTTTTTAGAATGGCTATTTTCCAAGTAACATTTATCCATTTTTCAATATTGAAAATTCAGAATTTGAAATGCTTCATGCAATTTAATACCTATTACAAAAATGTATCCTAAATTTCAATAGAAAATCCTAATTTTTCTAACAAGTCCTAGGAAAAAAGATAGATGTTTTTTTAAGAATGTTATTTAATATTCAACTAAATTTTTCCATTATTTAATTTCTTCAAAAATAAATTATTTAACCCTGGTAATAATTAGAAATTAAAGTATAAATAATAAGGAAATTTTATAAAATCATGACATTTTTAAATGATAATATTTAAAATATCATGTCAATTAATTAATAAAAATATATGGATAACATGAAAGTGTTAGTCAAGTTTAATTTTATGAAATTATAACTGATTGCAAATAACACCAATAAAAGTTCATTTGGCAATATTTACATAACATGCTGTAAAACTAAATACTGAAAACAAATAATTTTCAAACAGTAAATTTAAAAGTAATGATTACTAAAGAACATTAAAAAAAATATTCTCTATAAATCAATTTAAAAAAAACATTTTACATTATTGAATATATTCAGAGAATTTCATATTCTTAATATTTATTAAGGTAATAATGATACATATTGATGTGTTATTTGGAATATCCCTAATGACTGTGATATATATATCCAATATAGAAATCACCATGATTGTAAGACATTTGAGTTTATATAACTGACTCAAGTGTGTTCTCACAAATGTATTAAATACAAGCATGAAATGTAAAACCATTAGAAAGGCAATCTATACAAATAAATGGCAGACATGTTAATATTGCGGCTAACATTCTACACAAGTATTTTTTATAAAATAAGTTACATAACAGATTGCCATCAATGTATTAGTTGCTTCATAGTGTTGCTTATAATAAAGTGAATTTATATACAATAAATCTGGCTCCAGAAATATTGAGCACTATTTATGTTATAATACATCCATTTTATCAATGGTGTTCATTATTTCTGCAGCATAATGATTACAAGATATCTTTGTAAGTATTCAGAACAGACAGCAATATAGAATGAACACACACATTTTGCTATTTTTACACTGGAGATAATCCAACCTAACATAAATTGGCACCATTTCTAATATACAGTTAACACTCCCGTGGGCATATATGATTTGACAAATGCAAACATTTAAATTTTTTCAAATTTGTTTTTTTTACATCACATTAACTGGAATTAAAAGATGAAAAATCCATTAATAAAAAGTTTAAACCAGTAGCTAAAAATATATTGTTTTTAGTTATGAGAAAGAATTTCTATCTCTAAAATTTGAGCTACAAATTCAAGATGCTATATACTAATTGACCATTAAGAAATAATTTACCTAAACAATGTTACACAGATGCTAAATTTGTTGGTAGTAAACAAATTTTAGGATAATTGGCTGAAATATTATATTTAGAAAAATTCTCTATTGCTTTCAAAGAACAAAATCAGAATTTAACAGATGCCTTAAAACATAGACAAAAAGTGAAAAACTCACAAATACAGGAAGCTAAACTTGATTATATTTATAATTCTTATCAGCCTAAATAAAATGCTGTCTATTCAAAATAATTGATAAAAAATATTATTTAACTGAAATATTTAAGTTTAAAAGGGTGGTCATAATAATACAAATGTAATTATAAGAAAATTGAAGATACAAATGAGACATGTCTTAAATTTCAAACAATGCAATAACTTTAAAAAATGCAGTGGTTAAGAAAAAATATATAATTCAATATATAAAACAATGTGAACATAGAAAATATTACAAAATATTAATTCTAGACATTTAAATATAAAAAATAATGAAGATAACCACAAATGATCCACTAACGCAAAAATAAGTAAAAGAATAAAACTTAATGAATAAATGTTAAACAAATAAGTACAAAAAAATACATAAATCCTTCATAAATAATTTATTATTATCTAGGATTCTTATACACTTTCCTGTATACTATTTCATTCAAGACAGGCTATGAATAAAGTTTCACAATTTTCCTTAGATAAAAATCTCTTGAAAACTATAGAAAATTAAATTATCTAAAAATTACTTGAAAATTGTCATGCCATGTGAGTTTTCACATAAAATATGTAAATTAGCATAATGTTCGATTACTGATTAATGAGAACAAACACAAATTTCATTTAAGCAAATATTTCACATTAAATATCAGTAAGTTTCACTAATTTACCAAGACATCATATTAGAATTTTTCTGATGGTGACAAATTCTATATTAAAATTATATTTATTCTGAATTAACAAGTAAATGCACATGTTTGAAACACAGATATGTAGATTTTTATTAATTGTTTCCTGTTTAGGTGAAAAGTAAATTATATTTTTTTAAACCTGAAATTACAAGTTAATAAATTACTTAAAACTAGATTAATACAATTTTAATTTATTGAAAAAATATAGCTCTTTTTAAGGTTATTTTTACTTATAATAAAAATTAAAAACAAATTTATGTAGATGCCAGGAAATCATACAATAATACAATATTCTATTTAATGTGTTTTAAATGATAGCTCAACCAAATAATAAATTTATGATTCAGCAGAAAAACAGTTATGTCAGTCTCGAATTTAAAAAAAAAATAGAATTCTCAGCTATAATAATTTAAATGCAGTAAGAATGGGAGAAAAGGTTGTAGGTTGGTTTGGTTAAAAATTTATACAGCTACCATTTTAGGAATGAAATATTTTTAACATCCTAGTATAAATATCCCTGGTTAATGTTTCCTGTATTAATTTAGTATCTTTTAATTCAATCAATTAATGCTTTCTAGCAGCAAGAAAATTAAAAATCTGCAATACCTATAAATTTCCTTTGCACAACTTACCATTTTTTTCATTTTAAAATTTCTTAAATTAACTACATTATTGTCGACCCAGAGTAAAGTTTCTGGGATTGATTTTGATCAACATTTTCTTAATTACATATGAAAACTTAGTTAATTATTGATTATTTAAGAAAGTTAATTTTTGTTTGCATGGTATACAAGCACATACATTTTTTCTCCTAAATCAAATTCTAAAAACAGATTTTACTATTAATAGTGTTATTTGTATCAACTTCTAATGCAATAACTTTTTTATCCCTATTTTATTTAACATCGATTTCCTTTCACATTAGCTTAATTCAAGGTACTCAAACTTATTTCATAAAAATTATTCACTCAAAATAAATACTTCAAAATTTTTAGTATTTTTTGGAATTATTTTACTCATATCAAATAAATTTCTTCTCATTTAAATAATAACTTTTTTTTTACATAAAAATTTTATATTTTAAGAAAATATTCATTTTGTGAAACTACTTACATTCTGAAATTATATATATATATATTTACTTACATTCTGAAATTATATATATAATTCCAAAGTTTATACCCTCATATTTTGGGAAGGAGGAAAATGTGATAAAACACATCGAAAAATTCTGAAAAAGTTTATAAAACAAAATAGATTGAATTTGAGAAAAATTTATCTGAGGTTTCTTAAGAAAAAACTACTTGAATTATGGTCCAAAGATTTTCTAATAATGTATATGACTATTACAGAGATTAAAAATAACTGTACAAGATATTTTATTTTACATTATTCATTGCTTTGCCACTTAACCAAAATTAACTTTTGGTTTATTGGAACCTTATTAGCAACCATCTACACCAAATTTAGGAGTTAAACTCTTAAGAGTTGAAATGATGGTAAAAGTGCAGACAATTCACAACAATTCTTACTAAAGCAAGACAAAATTAATTTTGTGACATTTCTAAAAAAATCTAATCAATTTTTCTAGTAGATATTATTTAAATATGCTTCCTAATAATTCCCAATTTGCCTTTGGTATATCCCTTCACAGTAGCTTTTTACACATGATGTCTAATTTGACCCTGATGAACATTAACAGTTCAGAAACCAGCTAAGTCTTGAATTCTTAGTTATTCTACCAAATATGTAAGAATTTATAAAATTTCTGTTTGAGTACTCAAAGTCTCGAAATTTTAGATTCTTAAAAATTCATAAATGCTTTAAGTATTTCTGAATTATAAATTCATTAGATTATTATATTATTAAGAAAGTGCAAATATAGATAAGTATTGTTAAATAATTGAAAATAAATTAAAATACTTACTAAAGATATTTTTTATCCTTCCCTAAACAGAAAGAAATAAAGCAGACACAGGAAAAAAAATCAAATGCAAAACATTCAAGTTATTCTTTAATAGTTGTGTTTGAAAATGAGAGTAAATTAGACCTGGACTGACAATTTAAAATGGATTCCAAACTACAACAAATATCTATACTAGAGATAGAATGTGAACTTACAAACATTTTAACTGAAGGCTAGAGAAATAACTATTTAATTGACAGCTTAGGAATCTAAAGTCATTTATTAAGAAACTAATATTCAATAATTGCATGATTAACCTTTCTTTTTTTTTTTGTAATGAATATTTTTAGTAAATTTATTTTCTGCACCTTTACTACAGAAATTTTCTGGATTTGCATTACATTAATAGTATTAATTTCAATTGTTGATAGATTTGTTAAAGCCGTTTAATGTGAGAAAACTTCCAAAATGCATGAACTGTTCATATAATAAAAAGTTTAAAAACACTTAAATTTTTAAGTTGCTTTTAAAACAATATACATACAAATAACTCATACTAGTAAAAGGTAAATAATAATGCTCATTTAACATCACAAAGTAGATATCGTAACGACTGAAAACTGTTGTAATGCATTTTAACATCCACATTGTTTATTGCCTTCTAGAACTTCATCTATATAAATAAAATCCATATTTGGTTTGTCTGTAAATTTCTGTCTAGTATTGAATTGAAAATGGCTATATGGAATAAAGTGAAACTTATATCAGGATGTTGACCTCTGGATAATTTAAAATAAAAACCATGTTACTTACTGAAGTTTTGACTATACCATTTATAGTTAATTTTGAACTGATGGGGATTTGAATTCTCAATGAAGTTGCCTTCAGCTTAACATGGATTATAAGCCATAACAACTATCCAGGATTGAGATAGGATTCAAATCCACAAACTGTCAAACTGAAGATACAAAGAAATTACCATTGAGTTGACAGTTTGGATCTATCCCATAGGATGAAACCTGGAAAACTTCCAAGCACCAATTGAAGAGCATGCAGAAAACAGAAGCTCAACACTTGTCACCAACTGATGAACACTAGACCTAGTCGTCATCGCATTTTTTTTTCTTTTTTTTGCAATTTGAGCAAATAGCCGAAAGACAATTTAAAATACTTGAACATTTTTGTCTTCCTGGAAGACTTTTATACATAGTGGACAAAATTCATATATTCCAAGGGATGAAACTTGGAAATCTTCCAGTTACATCTAAAGATTTGCATACAGAAATCAGATATGCAACACAACTCCCTTCTTAATATTTCTTTGTCACATAAGCGATCAATTTCACAGAATTGAAAAACAAGATTAATAAAACGGTACTTTCTATCCAGGGCTACTTTTTGAGACTGTGGGCTTTATTCATATGTAACAAGGTAGGACCTACCAAGCATCTTTATCAGCAGAAGTGCAACATTCATCTCCCACTTTTTAATAGTGACTGGAATTGAAACATGCCTTTTAACTTCTATTTCAGATAAAAACCTTTCATTTCTAAAAATGCTATCATGCCATCAGAACAGTGAACCTTGATGTATTTAAATGCTGCGTAGTAAACAGCCTAATAACGAAGGCTATTGTAAGATATTTTAACATCGGCCATACATTGCCTTCGCTTTTCTTGATAATATGCCATATTCATGTCTCAAAAGAGAAAATACAAAAGAACTTCAAAGCACGCACCATAAACCAATAGGTTGGCAGAAACAGCATCTATCCTTTGTAGGATAGTGGCTAGTACCAAGCTTAGGTCTTTTTACTCCAAAAGCAGTGCTTTGATACTGTGAAAGGGTTAACCAAAAGTTTAGTAAGGGTTTTTGTATCTACTTCCTAAAAGTCTTTTGACAGGATTTTCCTAAGTTTGTTAATACATATACATCACATTTGAGAAAACTTTCTAGCATCTAATCCAACAAATGTACATGCACAGAACAAAATGCTGTACCCTTCTCCCCTTTTTTAATAGGGGATTTCATTCAAAGATTTTCAAGTCTAAGGTACTCGATCCTGCTAATATAAGCCCTAAAGATTGCGGAAAATAAAATTGCCTAATGTAATAAGTAATAATTCATTTGGAGGCTTTAAATCTCTACAACTGCACAGAAATAAGTTCTTTTACAGTGGTCAAAAGCACTAAAAATAAAATAAAATTTTATAAGCATTTTCTTAAACTAAAATCAATCATAACTGGAACCATTAATTTTGTGTATTAATAAATAGCTGTTTTAAATATTGATAAATTATATATTCATATTGATAATCATATATTTAAAACTATTGAAGCTTAAGGTTTCAAGATGTTTGATTCAATACTGCTATTTATGATCTTTTTGAAATATGTAATTTCAAAGCTTAAATTGGAAAGGTAAAACAAAAAGAACATTAGCATTCAGCTGAGAGAGAGAGAGCTCCAAATATTTCTACCTGGGGCATGAGCAGCTACCAGGCGTGTCGGTAGGTGGTGGATCACCGAACGTCCTGTAGGAATGACAGGATAGCCTTGAATATAGAATCAGAGGCCGCGAACCAGCTCCCGTAAACCCTGGTGTTATGCGATCCGTGCCTAGGGTTAATTGGCACCGCGGTATTGGTGTCTTAACGGAGCCTCTAGTTGCCTGGCAAACTTCTAGAGTAATTTGCCTTGCCCAGTATCTCAGGCAATGCTGGGTGGACTTATATTACCTGAACTTATAAATTGTTATCTTGTGGCTGAAAAGACACAAGAAATAACAAACCTTTCTGCATCTGCAGGTGATGCCTCTGAAGTAGACCTTGCTGAAAAAGACAAGGGAACTCAGAGGCAGTCTTGTAAAGGGGCAGTAATGAATCCTTCACTTGAGATAGAAATGACCTCCAAACCATCTTCTGGTGAAAGTCAGGAAGCTATCCCTAGTATGACTGACTCTCTGACCAGATGGGACTGTTTCAGCAAGACCCTATCTGCTGGAAATGTCATACGCAAGAGGAAACGGCAGAGCATATCATTTATTAATGCGAGGCGCTTGCCCTCCCTAGATTAACTTCTTTAGGCATCAACCATACTAGAGAGTTACACCTAGACTCCATTAAAGGGTTATCGGACTTTATTAATAAAGTGGGTGACCCGAGCAACTGGAACTAGGAAACATTAGGTTTGGAGTTAATGGTACAAAATGCTGATAAAAGCAGAGGTGCCCAATGACATACAAACCCAATTCTAAGAAGAAATATTTCTAAATTTTTAAATGACACCCCAAATATGTTATACAGAAATCTTCACATATTTCAAAATTTTCAATTTGTTTGTTATTTTATATAAATTCTTAGATGCTTTTCATAAATTAAGTTAAAAATTTTAGGTTATCCTGGCAAAGCCATTTTAACAGTAATCACTATTGATCAAACTTAATTCCACAATTCAACAAATAATTGTCAAGTTTATAAAACAGCTGAATACATATAAAAGTATTCTGTTAATTCAAAATTAAACTTGTTTGTGATTAATGCACAATAGTGATCTTTTAAAGCTATGCCAATTAATATAATAACAGTAGCTTCCTTTTTTTGATAGAAGAACATAACTAAGACTGCTGGAATCAGGGTATGACAATCTTAGTAATAAAAGAATTCATAATGAAGATTTAAGAATCTATTTTCCAATGAAATTTGTAGAACTCAAAACTAAATTCAGCTTTACTCATATCAAGTTCTTAAACGTCCATTTCTTTTTAAATCATAGAAATATTATATTCTGCTTTTGACATTCTTAATTGTGATACATTTTATTGTTATTAATATAAAATAATATACTTTGATAACATTAAAAATTAATAACTGCCATGTACATAAAATTCTTATAAAAATTTTTTGACATTCATTGACGTCACAATCAAAATATTAATGTTAAATTAGAACTATTCACTTTTACTTTGCAGTGTTCATTCCTGAGATTGCTTTTAATATGAATCAAAAGGTTTTTATTTCCCATGTGACTTTTGTGACATGAATTCCATAAGAAAATATCATAAAATATATGGTACATTTAAATCATTTGATCAGAAGGAAGGAATCATAAATTCATGTAAAAATTTCAACAAAAGAAAGCTTATGAGTTGTCAGTGAATATTACTGCTATATTTGAATTTGGTGATTAAGTGAGTGAGTTTATTCAATTTATTAATATAAAAAATTTTTTAGAAATTTTTGAAATAAAAAATAGAAATGAAGCCTAAAAAAATTTTAAATACATCATACAGAGCAGGGAAGATATTCATTCGAATATTTAATGTCCCCCCACCTGCTCTTATTGTCAAAATAAGTTTTTCAAACTTAAAATTCCTATATTATCAGACTTCCTAAAAAGACTAACACAATAAATATTACTTATCAATGTCAGAACATAAAATTAACATTAATTCAAATTAATGAAAATCTAGTCAATAAGGAGCCCTTAACGAAACTAAATTTTTAATTAAAACCTATTTTAAGTTTAGAAGTATATTGTTAAGTTGAATAATTATAGCGAATATTATTTTTAAAAGAATAAATTCAATATGCTCATAAATTTGTGTTTGAAAACTTCGAACAATTTTGAACGGAATATGTCAAAAGCGAAATGATAAGCAATTTCGTTCTCTTAGATATATAAATATACCGATTTAAAAGAAATATAACTATTAAGGAAATTTAAATAAGAAAGCACTTACCAGAAATTTCCATTCAATAATTGCTTGATTTTTGTTCCAAAAATTCAGAAAAATGAAAGCAATATGCTCTCTTAAAAATATTTACTTAAACTTAATAACCAAACTAAACTAGTGTTTATCCACATCCTGAAGCAGACGAATTTTTTGTTGAGCCTCCCACACTGTCGCTCACGTATTGCCAACTACAAAAAGTAGCAAGAATTATGTCATACTCGCATATGAAAATGAAATTATTTATTTTCCATTAAAATTTATTATAAATCCTTAATATATTTCTTCCGACCATTTCAAAAAATTGTGTTAGGATATTGTCCGAAATTCATTCAAGATATTGGCTTTAGAACTATGTAAATACATACATCGTTTTACATCCAGCATAGCAGAACGTTACTTCTGCATAAGGTTTCGGATTCAATCTTCACGCAACCAAAATTCATTGGTTGATGCCTAATCACTAACTAAATTTACAATTATTTGTTTCATTTCTTTTGTTATCATCAACAAACTACTGTGTTGTTCTAGAATAATAACAGAATTTTAATACGCACAACGTTTTATGATGTAATAGGAAATAAGCTTCCGTCTTCCTGGCAGAAGTCTAAAAAACCCCTTGATTTATCAGGTGGTAATTTTTGGAGACATTCAAACAGTTTTAAAGGCTCTTTTTAAATTAATCAAATTCCAAGTTAAATCAAGTAGCAGGAACCTTCTAAAAGAATTCGCCCCTAAAATCACGACATTTATTTTCTGGATGCCAAAACTTAACGGAATTCAAAGTAATGAAATGGCAGGTGAATTAGTAAAACAGGGTTTGCTTTTTAATCCAATAAATGTGGAACCCTTGGGGTATTTCTTTATGAAAACAGCAGAGTTCTTTAAAATTACAAACAGAAAATAAATAAAACATCGCTTAGTATTTCTGGATGAAATCATGATAAAGAATATTAATCAGAACATCCGTGATTATTTCTCCTGAAACCATTAAGTGTCCAAGATTGAAGACGCAAAAATTATGGGCTTTATCTCAAGTTATGGTTAGTTCAGAAAATATCTTCAACAATTAAAAAAGGCTGTACATAAGACCCCATGAACAAAAAAATTAAACAAGAACGGAGAAATTGCATGGTACATTACATACGAGGATGGTGACTTTGCCCTAACTCGATTAACAATTTTAGGTACCTTTGATGCTAAAATAATTACATCTCATTTCCATAAAGGGTTTGTTAAATTTTATTAACAAAGAAACTGCCTTATAATAATGAAGCTGGAAATAACTGGTTTGGAGCATTTGGCACAAAATGCTACTCAGAAGCAGAGATATTTGACATCTAGATGTCTGACAAATCCAACTAAAAAAGAAAGAAAATAGAACACAAAAAATAGAAAGTATTATTAATGATAGCTTTAGGTGCATTGCAAACATTGCATTTTGTGCCAAATTTAAATATAAATGATAGAAGAGTAATACTGACTGAACGCTCGTGCATTTATTAGAAAATCAATGGCCGGTAGGCTTGATTCTGGCATTTTTTAGCCTCGAGTCAGTAAAATTATATGTCTGTTTTAATCTAAATTATGTCTGTTAGTTTAAATGCATGACCAATTTGAGATAGCAAAAATAATAACGTATCATATATATCATGACTATTATGAAGATTTTTTAAAACATATATACCCTTCTACTAAAGTAGTCAGTGTCTTACCTCTCACTGAAAAGTAAAATTTAAGGGTGTCAACCAAATACTTTGCATTTCTAATCAATTTCCATGGGCTACTCACAGGAGGACCTCATCATATAATTGTATTGCACGTGCGTTTTGGTAACTTAAAAATAACAAAATTGATGAATTTAATATTGAAAGTTTTTTGGAACCTATTATTAATAATTCTATTTTCTGAATTTTATTTAAAAAACTTTTCTTTCAGGTAAAAAAATTGTATCTAACATTATCAATAATCTCTTGAAGCTGAATAACAATTTTCAAAATTTTAACCACATTTTAATATTTGCTAACTCAGTTAAAATTGATAATTATCAACAAGTCCTAGAATAAAATAGTAGCAAAAGTGTTTGTCTCAGAGCAAATTTTTCACATAAATTCAGTTGTTATAAAAAAAAGTCGGCTTTATTTCTTTTTGCAATCACAACATATTATGAGACTCTATTCCATGTAAGCAAATTAGAAGTTCAATCATTCTCTTCCCTTGTCATTATTCAGTACATTGGATCAAACTTATTAGATCCGACTAGTATGAGCGATAATTTCCATTAGTTTGGATTTCAATATATTTAGGACTCTCTCTCTCTCTCACCTCCTTCTTTCTCTTTCTCCCAAATATTTTAATGAAAATTTTTATGTACTTGAAAAATTTAGAGTTAATATGCTCACTATTCTGAACTCAGTCTCACATGAAAACATGATCCACTAGATTAAAGACACATTTTATGATCACTGCAGTTTTAATCCAAATGATGCAGATGAAAATATGCCCACATTTTTTTTTCATATATCGTAAATTAAAATCTATCATTCAATGTGTATTTATGCCCATCTTGAAATGTTCTAGTAAACTAGATCCAGATTGTATTCAACAGTTGCTAAATTACATCATTTCAGTCTTTCTTCTTCAGATAAATATTTTTTCGGGGAGAACGAAATAATGAACTGCGTTTTAATCTTATGTTCTCGATATAATCAAACAAAAAATTCTCTTCTAGCAAAACTTGGAATTGAAGTTCTCTTTCTTACTTGGATTCTAGATTTGTCTGTAACCACTTATATTTTTTTAAGCAAAAATGTTTGGTATAGAACAAATTCTTTCACACATTCTTCATACATTTAAGAAACACACATATAAGATTCTTTCATACATTTTAGTTTCTAGTGTGATAATTTCTCTTTTGTATACTTAGGGTCATTAAAAGCCATCTTCTCGTATTGGATATAAAGCTACAAGTTAATCTTACTCAGTGTGAGGTAAGATTATTATACGAAAAGTTTTCATTTAAGGCAAACTGTATCATTTAGAATACAAAAGAAAACATTCAGAAGAATAAAAAAGGAATAGATGAAAATGAATATTAAAATTAGGAAAATTGCGTACTTTTTTTCCTTTGAAAAGAGTGGAATAAAACTTGACCCTTCTCATCATGGGATAAGGGGAAACTTCGTTTCGTATTCATTTGTATAAAGATTCTAAAGAACACACACCTAGATGTAAATTACCAATACTAATTGTATAACCACGACTTATTTAAATCTACTTGTGTAGGTTGATGTCTACAGTAAAATTAAATTCACATTTACGTTCCGAAATAATGGCATTCCATAAAATGATTCTGTTTTAAATTCTTCAACTTAAGAGGATTTTATTTGTGAACATTCCAAGTTTTTTCAAAATTGGGAAAACTGTTACTTTTTACTGTTTTCAATATTTTATTCTCTAAGTTTTTTCAATTAATATTTTCTTAATATTTTTTATGTCTACACCTTTTTATTTCAATGTGTCTTTTATAATGAATGTTTTGGTATTTGTGTTATTTACTCAATTAGCAAAATTTACTCCACCGTTTAAGAGTATTTAATATAAAAAATGTATTGTGTGTCTTAAATTTTCTTATTTTTATGTTAAGTATTGAAATAATTAGTAATATCCAAAGTATTCTGTTTTTAAGTTCAAGAAAATTTTGGATTCCCTTACCTTAAATAAAAATTTATAAAATTTTTTTATTGGAAGTTCTAAGAATTTGCGAAATTGTCTAAGCACACAAATTGTGTTAACCTCTAAATAAGTTTTAATTCTTTTACATATTATTAGTACACTACTTTGGACTATAAAAATAGAAACTATTATGATGTATAGTAATAATAATTTTTGCAATAAAAGCAATGTCCTAGTACGGATTGAAATTTCTACATAAATTCTAAAATAGTTTGGCCTCCAAAATAACTGAGCAAAAATAAAAGGGATTGTGAAATCTGTAATATTTATAGATAAAATGATTAAAAGGAATAACTTTCTTTTGAAATTCATTATTTATATTCTAATCAATGGTATATAAAAATAAAGAAAAATAGGCAAAAATTATTGATTATGAATGCTGAACATCAGGATATTTAATAAAAAAAATCTAAAATCCAATTGATTCCACACATTATACCGTTTAACACAGCTAAGTATTTTTAATAGAATGCAAATAATCTTGTTTGTTTCTGTGTAACAGTTTATAAGCAAAATTCTTTAAAATAAACTCATAAAAAGAAACTTAACATAAAAGAGACCGATATATTTTAGTTAGCTTAGGTTTCGAAAATTTGTGTTTACCTAAAGCAGAAGTTTTCAAAACGTTGAACTGAGAATGCATAAATCATGAATTTTTGTTATTTACATTGCCATCAAATTCCCTTCAATATTTAGATAGTTCTATGCAAAATAATTTCTTTTTATGTGACACTATGAAAAATCTTATTTATGAGCAACCATGAATGATGTGAAAATATTTAGTGAACTTTAAGCTTTCATCAGAACTGCAATAAGAAGTATTAAAAATACAAAATAGGAGCTTGTAACCAAAAGTAATATATGCTATTTTCTTCAACTGCACTGGTCTGATCAAAGCCTTTAGAAGGTAGTCACAGCTAACTGACACGTTGTAAAACTCATCTTCCAGAAATTCTTAAAAAAATATTAATTGGAGAACTCATGTTTCACCATAAGTATGCCTTTTCTCATTCAGTAAGTATGTCAGCTGAGTTTCTTGAATTAAAACACATTTAAGAAATACAGTAAACATTCATTTCACCTGATCTAGTAATGTGTAACTTTTTCATTATTTGTTAATTAGAAAAGGAATTTACGTGCACCTCATTTTCATTCCGACGATGAGATTTGTTGGCTTTTAAATGCATTTTATCTTCGGTTCTAAGAAATAAATGTCTTCAGGCATTAAAACTTTGGAAAATTCGTTAATGTACTGCATTGATGGAGGAAGAGGCTACTTTGAACGCTTTAAAATTTCTTAAAAGGACTTTAAATACTTAAGATGTATCCGAAACATTTCAGTGTCCGGCGACCTTTATAACTCACAATACTCATTTAACAATAGTTTTTGAAAAAGGGCCAATGATTAATAATTAACTATATGAGAGAGAATAAATAGAGAAACTATTTAATTGAATACATAATGTAACTAATAATTTGTAAATAAATATCACAAAATATTCATTCGGCTAAAAAAAAAAAAAAAAATTCTTTAGAGGAATGAATGTAGGACTTATAAGGAAACACAAAAGTTCAAAGCCCTTTATTATGCAAAAAAAAATTAATATATAAAGTAGTAATATAATATATTATATATTTGAAATAAATTAAGTTTTATGATTCTAGTACTGAACTAAATAGTGCATTATAAGTATGATACATGGATTAAAGCATAATTTGAAATCATTAGAAAAATTCAATAGCATTCTATTTAAATGCAAATGGAAAAATAAATTATATAAATAAATATTATATGAGGGGTTGCTAAATATTTTAGAAATATATGGTCAAAAGATTCAGAGTAAAAATTCTTTTTACAAATTACCCTCAGCACAAATTAAACAACATTGTTCTGTGCAGTGAAATTCGGAGAAGTGGAGCATTAGCTTCTTTGTGCTTATTTAATGGTACAAATAATTATTCGTTGGAACACAGTATTCAGGATTTAGAAGATAATTATTTTTTCAACGTCGCAAGTATTCAATGAAAGATAATTTTCGCTACAAACATCTTTTACTGATATTATGAAAGTTCTTAATCGGAGAATACAAGGTTTGTTTGCATGGGATATTTTAAAATAAATTTTGTTTGAATTTAAATCTAATGTTAATAGTAAATAAATTAACCGAAGTCTTCAAAAATGTGCTTTAAGAAAAGACGAATCTCTTATTAAATATTTTATGTCCTAGCACGAGATTGCTTCTAAAGGTACTGTAGACGAAACTTCTTTATTGAAATAAATAATAAATGGTATACCTGATAACTCAAGTAATAAAATTTTGTTATATAGGTCTAAAAATGTTTTAGATTACAAAGGAAAATTAAAAATTTACATTTCGAATTAGTAGATGTATCCATGAGTTTCTTCCGAATTTTATAATCGTAAATATTACCTTGATGGCAATAGATATTTAAATAAAATTAATATCAGAACTAACCATAATCAATGATTTATGCTGGATAGGCCTTTCATTATTAATTTTAATTATGGCAAAAAATATTATAAATCTCATTAATCTTTAAATAAAATAATTTTTAAGCACTAAAATTTTTTCATTATTGTGCAAACTCATTATAAATTTTCCAATATAATAATCAGGGTCTTCAGGCCACGCACGGCCCAAGACTCAGTCAGTCATTTCAAATTACAAGAACATACAGTCAAGCATATTTAAACATCCCATTCAAAATCTATGCTTATTCCAATTACATACATAACTCTAAAATAGATTAACCATTATACGGGTAGCAAAACTTCTGATTAATGCTACAACATTAGGAAAAATTAATTTTGAAAAAAAAAAATTCTTAATTCTTCCTTTCTTGTTTTCACATTTCTCATTTTCATATTTCTCCTAAGTATTTAATTCCAGACGACTTTATTTTTGTGAATGAAATCATTGGAACAAACTGCATTAACTAATGTTAAATTCTCATTAATAAAAATGGTTTATACATTTGGTGAGTGAAATTAAAAATTTTCTGTTAACATAATTAATATCTTGGATGATAGAGAAATGATTAAAAACTTAAATTACACACACACACACATCGAACTCAAACTAAACAGACAATTAACCCTTAGCGATCATGTAATGTTTAAAACTCCTCGTCGTAATTTTTTTGTTATTTTAGTTACAAATAAGGAAACTAATCCCTCGTTTAAACTAGAACAAAATTAAAGCTAATGTTTTTATTTACAGTTCCACAGTCCCGTGTTTGTATAGTATTTCCTGTGTCAACAAATTAAATTTGTTTTAAATTTAAGAATTTTTTAAAATTCTGTATCCAAGGGGTTAATAATTACAAACCAAATGAAATCAAAATTACTAATGTTTCGATGAACAAAATTCCTAGTGATTAAGTGCCTGTAAATCAACGTCCATATAGCAGAACAAAGCATTGTCCATGAGCAAACAAAAGAATGGTTAAAAAGATAAAGAACGTACTTTAGATTACGCGACTAGTTATTTTGTGCAAAAAGAAGAATGGTAAAAGAAGATTATAAGGATTGTTGAGAGTTATACAAAGAATCTGAAAAAGTTAAAATAGGATTACTGAAATTACAATACGAAAGCAATGTCAATTTAAACGAAAAAGAAATCGTTACTGAAACTAATTGGACTTTTCTCCAATTGAAGACCCTCTTTTCAGGAATTGGACTTGCCATGGCTTTTCCTTTTACAAAAACTGTATTTTAAAAGCATGCTTTCTTTACCTTAAAGAAAAGAGTATTTTCGTCTTTAAGACGAATAGTCCAAAATAAAGACGCATACCACCACCAATAAATATGAAAAGTAGTAATAAGAAATAAATTATTGAAGATGAAACCTTGGAATAAGTAAATTTTACTGTTTTCTTAATTTTTTTTCCAGATAAGAGCTTAGTTTTCTTAATGAAAGCTTTGAAGGAGCAAGGATGTTCTGTGTGAAAGTCTTGAACGAAAACAGTCCTAGCCAATATTCTAGCACCTCTACTTTCTCTAAATGTTTCCACTAATAAGAAATATGGTAGGTAATAACGTCATAGAGCTCCAAGAGACATCGAAAGTTCTAACGACTCAGCCAAAAAGAAGGAAAAAAAGGAAGGCACAATAATTGGAAATACGTTGCATAAAATGTTATTTAAATACATACTGTATAACAGCTTAGATACATTTCTGAAGAAAATTGCTTAAATAAATTTTATTTGTTTTTACATTTAATTATATTATGTAATTAACAAATTTTAAACAAATCTGTTTAAATTTTGATTTTTAGCCCCATTATATACACACACACACACACATATATATATATATATATATATATATATATATATATATATATATATATATATATATATATATATATATATATATATATATATATATATATATATATATATATATATATATATATATATATATATATATACATTTCGTGTATAAAATGCTCAAATACTCATATGCAAACGAAGATGCATTACATATTGGACATTTTTAATATTTAAAATTATAATAAGGAAATGAAGTTGCAATGAAATATACCAAAGGTACAAAGATTTAAATCACATTACAATTTATAATATTCACTTCATAGCTTATCTAGAGTTTTTTTTTATAATTTGTAAAATAAATAGTTTTTATAATTTTAAATAAATATTATAAGAATAGTCTTGTAGTTTTAATTTAATATAAATAAAAAAGTTATTATAGGAAATTTTTAAAGACAATAGAAACGTATAAAGATACTGCACATTCGATTACAGTTATTACATTATTGAAGATTTTTAACTGAAGCTCGTGGCATTTTCGTCATAACATTCAGAAATTAGGTAGAGCTTCTCACTTGATATAGAGTTTTTAGGTTACCTGGTTCTTCTAGTCTAGAAACTGTCACTTATAGGTCATTTAAAAAATTTATTATTATTGGAAATTTAAAAGATGTTTATATTAATTTATGAAATATCTATCTCCTATAAGAAATATCAAAGTTTATTTGAAATCAATCATGCTTGATGAATCTGAATGGTATAAGAAAATAAATTAAACTTTATTATACATTGTATCTGATAAGATGCATGAAAATCAATTTGAGATGGTTTTAGTTAATT
Organism: Latrodectus hesperus; assembly: GCA_037975125.1. NCBI lineage: Eukaryota > Metazoa > Arthropoda > Arachnida > Araneae > Theridiidae > Latrodectus > Latrodectus hesperus. The sequence continues at coordinate 69,730,819 of CM075859.1, read as the reverse complement.
TTTACTTTAAATTTATTTAGGTTGATTTTGACAGTAGAAAACTCTCTTGAAAACAATACTATGAAAGTTTGATTTAACCATCTCTAAAAATGTATTTTGTCAGCCAGAAATAACCAGGAAATTTATAATTAAAAATTAGTAAATAATTCGACTCAAATTTATGAGTTTAATTTTCATACTAATTGGCAAGTTTCCCTTTTGAGCTTGTCAATGAGCTTAATTTAAAAAATACTGCTTTTCAGATTATTGTAAAATAAAAATTTTTTATCACATTTTTTTACACTTAAATGTGCACTCGAAAATGCGTTTTTCAAATGCTGACATATGAATAGCATTCACAAATAATATTGTAAAATTTAATATGTTTCACTGAACAATTTAATACTTAAGAAGCTTTATAAATAGGTTTATTACAGTCATGATATCAAAAGTTATTTGATGAGCGAACTTTCAAATATATTATGATAATCTATTTTCGTGTAAAAATAGTTAATGCATCTTTTTTTTTTTTTACTTAACCATTCAAAAGTATGATTGTAAAAAATATTTAAAATCATTCATATACCTCATAGATTTAAAGTCTTAAGCTCCAATAGCTTCACGCCGCTTCCCGTAAGCTCAGCAAAGTGAAACATCATTTGCCGCAGGCAGTGGTTGGGAGGGTGACCACGGTTTACTCTCTTTCACTGGGTTGCTGGAGCTCCGTGGTTTGGGGACGTGTCCACGTTAATTTGTGACGTCCAAAGTCCTTCCGCTGGAGTGGCGTGGATGTGGAGAGGAGGGTGTCAGCTCAGGTGTGGCCTCGTCACCTGATCGTGGTTCAAAATTTACGTGGCATCTTAAAAAGAGCAAAGTCGTAGTTTCACCTTCGTGGTGCTCTGATCCAAACGAAAGACGCTCTCTATTGACTCAATTCGCACTGCCAAAGGCATAGTGAGCTTGGCTTGTCCAAGTGTCATAAGCAACAACAAAGTCTTAAGCAATTTTGAATTATTAGCATAAAAATCGTAGATCGTAAAAAAATTATAATTTTAATGCATACAAAGATTAATTCAGAATAATGTCTAGAACTGCATATTGATTTAAAATGATAAAATATAATGTAATGTATTTTAAAAATATGAATATTATTTTGATTATTCTAAAGTACTGATTCATCTTGAGTGAGTTGAGATGCTAATTTAAATTTATTTTATATATATATATATATATATATATATATATATATATATATATATATATATATATATATATATATATATTATTGTTGTTGTCTTGTGCCAGTTAGGCTGGCAATATGGGTTGCGCTTCTCCACTTTTCTAACTGAACCCGTAATTTGATGTGGAGTCAGACTTCCTCAATACACACTGCACTCTAAAAAAAGCACTGTAAATTTACAGCAAAATGTGCTGACGTTTTGGGCGCCAGTACAATATTGTGTAAATTTTACAGCATATTCGTAAAACTTTAACAGATCTTTTTACTGTAATTTTTACAGCACTTTTCGCTGTAATTTTTACAGCACTTTTCACTGTAATTTTACAGCACTTTTTATTGTTATTTTTACAGCACTTTTTATTGTTATTTTTACAGCACATTTTACTATGCATTTTGCTCCATATTCTATGAAAACCTGTTGCAATAGCTCTTTACAGCGATCAGCATGTTTTATAAAGATAATAGTAGAGTATAAATCAATTTTGAGTACACAATAGCTAATTTCCTAATTATGGGCCAACTATTATTAAGCAATTTTTTATATAATATACAAAGCACAAAAACATAACTAATGTTATATTGCAGAAGATGTCATTTTTCAGAACATTTTGTGATCAATAATTTAACTTTCAATACCTAACGAGATTGTTTAACTTTCTTACCCCACAATCGTAACTTTAACAGAAGTTTGAATTTTTTATTACGTATTTTTTTTAAAAAAATCAAGAAATAACAGTTATATTGAATACGATACAAATCTAAGCATAAAATTGATTTTTGATATCTGTGATTCTACAGATTTAGGATAAAAAGAAACCTTACAAAACATTCCATTTTACTAAAATTACCAAAGGGAAATTAGTTAATGATATAGTATCTTAATTATACTGTAAAGACAATAAAGTTTTCGTTTTGATATTGTTTAAAGTAATTGATTTTTTACATGATAAAAGCAAATAAAGATTCTGAGGAAAAAAGCAATATAGTTGACAATACACTAATAATTGAAAAGAATTTTTTTATTTACATTTTAATAACTACAGCCATTTAAGTTGGATACATTATTTAAAAGTGACAAAAACACATGCTTGGACTCCATCCTTGACATATTTTTTTTGATTTCGTTCCCCGCGAAGGATTAAAGTTGAACAAGCACCTGGAAAAGAAATATAAATCAGACACACATGAATATCTAATTTGAAATTTCAAGAGCTGAATATTTCAGAGGAAAAATTGTTTAATAGTTCAATAAAATAATTAAAACTTTTTATTGTTTCATATAACTGATTGAATTTTCCTAAAATATACTTCTTTTAATAGTTAACAAGTGGTTGTTACATTCAGGCAATCACAATCATTTTGATGATAAAAATTATTTCAAGGGGTTATAGCAATTTCATGATAAGAATTTTTGGTAATGAAGATCTCACTTCTTATGAAGATGATATAAAATCTGTACTTCAATTAAATCATTCTAACTGATGTTTCCTATCTCGAAAAACTAATTTATAATTGATTTAATTAAAAGAGAATATAGAATTTGTTTTATAAGGATTCATTTATGTTATCGAAAATTATATCCTCTGAGAAGCAAATCACCACATTTCCAATGGGAACTGTGAACCACATTTTAAAGATAACTTCAAAAAGCCGATTTTAAGTTTAAAAAAACTTAATTTTGTAAAGAATATGGAAACATTTCTTTTGCATACATATATACACAATTTAAAAATATTTCCATCGAAAATAAAGAGAAAAATTAAAATCCAATAATGTGTCAAAGTAACAATAATTTATGAAATAACATTTTATAAAACATTTGCTTAAAACTGAATTTCTTTAACTCGTAAATAGTGACCTCAAAACTGAAATCTAAGTTGTCTTAGGGAGATCATGAAATTTCATGAAATAGTGCAAAATTAGGAATTATATAAAAAAAATTTTTGCTGTTGATATTAAGCCTGCATATACGGCATTATATACATACTTAGAGATAAATAAAAGAGAATACAATTGAAGTTATATCAAAAAAGATATATTTAACTAAAACAATTTATTTAGATTTTCTTAGAATTTTATATATTCATATGATTTATTTTAAATAGAATGTTAGCAGAGTAAACAGTATTTGAAGAGGTCAATAAATGTAACAACAAATTTTTGCTTTTGAGTTAAAACATTCCAAACCTTACGAAATATATAAATAATACATACCACAAATTCATACACATGGTGTGCAAGGTAAGTCTATATGATATATCTAGTTCATCCTGAGAAGATGTGGAAATCTAAAACTAATAAACAAATTCCTGATTAATTTATTTATGATTAATTTTTATGTTCATTTCTAAATTTTTTATTTACAATTTACTAAGCAGTAAATTTTTTTTAAATAAAGTTTTGAATACTTTATTACAACACTTCTAAATATTTTTCCAATTTCTCAATGATTGAAGATTGTATTTTACAACCTCCAGGAGAAGTTATTAAATTAACAATTCTTTTAATTTTGTCAGCTAATGCAAACTTAAGTCTTTTATTTAAATCTACAGATGTTAAACACTTAAAATGGTCCAAAATGCTTTGCTTTAAAAATATGCAAGGCCATCTTTCTTTTAATGTGGAAATATCAACAGGCATGTAATATCTTTTCTTTGAAACGCAAAAGTCTCATCAATTTTACAACCTCTTCAATCATAACAACAAAAAATACACTGCATTTTGGCTTATTGTCGGGCAGCACAATGAAGGAAAACATTTAAAAATACACGTGCTTACAAAAACTCTATCTCTCAATACCTATTCCAGCTTTCAAATATGGCTGAAGTTTATATGAAGAGGCTTTACTCTGAATAGTCTTAATACTAAAAGTTATTTGTGATTATTCTATTTTTAAAACTTCCTTTACAAATCACACACTTTCTTCATATATAAATTCTTATTTTCCCAAAACATAGATATATTTTTATAAATTTTTAAAAAGTTAGTATTTAATGCACACAGTAGTATTAGAAAAATCTTGAGCACAATATATTTTAAATATGTTAGGCAACAACAAATTACAATGTTTTCACTCGTGTATTTGTTTCTTAATTATAATTTTAAATTAGCTTTTCTTTTTATGAGCTTCTGATTCCTTCACTAACATGTAAATAAATCATAAATAGTACTACAAATTTTGCAATTTGTTAATAAAATAAAGTAAAGTAAAATTTGCAATAATAATGTAATTTTTTGCAAAAAAATGTGTTGTCTGAAATTTTGTTTTATAAATATCAAACAACCAACAAAATTTCCCAAATAGACTTTTAATTAAAGTTCTAATTAGTAAGATAAATTTAAGAAATAATCATGGTCATGAAATAATAAACATTACATTTTCTAAATGAATGACCTTAATTCGAATAGTACTTCCTAATATGTATTTAATAAAGTAATATTTCTTATATATTTGTAATAAAATAATGATTTTAAAAAATAGATATTTAAAAAAGCATTACATTTTTCATTAAAATGCATTTTTACATCTCATGCAAATTCTAAACACAAGACCATTTATTCTAATAAATATCATTATTTGTAATATTTTATTGAAAGAATTAACAAACATTTATGCCTAAAAAATGATTATTTTAATGCATGTTACAGAATGGAATTTAATTAATGATCATAATTAGAATGCAATTTAACGATCTGCATTAAAAAATAAACATTTTTAAATAAAATTCTAATCAAAAAGAATTATTTAGAAAATATAAAAAATTATGTGATATTTAGTTAATATACAATAAATTATATCATTTTACAACGAAAGAAAAATCAGGAATTTTCAACAACACAATAAAATAGAAATTCCGTTAATATATTTAATTATCTATATCTAAAAAAAATAGAACAATAGATGATTATGCAATTTTAATTTCGAAAGAAATATAGCTAAGCATTTTTATAACAACAGAAGCACTTAAATACAATTCGAATTTCGTCGAAAATTTGATAATTAAAATATTAATCAATTATGTTACCAAACTACTATAAAATATTTTAAATATTAATAAAAAGTAAGTAAAAAAATATCGACACTGAATTAATACAAGTGAATATGATCATTCGTAAATTCAGCTTAGAATTTTTTAAATATTCAGTCAAGTTTATAAGAATTTATATATATCAAAGTTAGCTAACAACTTGCCTAATAAACAATATGAAAAATATGCGTTACCTTATATTTGGTGATTAAATTTCAATAGAAATTCAACAAAAGGAAAAATTACTCTCAAAATATCACCAACTTCACCAAACGAAAACAAGGGCAAATAAATGGCGAAATTAATTTGATTAATTTGTCACAGGAACAGAAGAAACTTTTATCCCGCCAATTCAATGCGCATGCCCATTAGCAAACGATTTTCTGGGACTGAATTTTACAGCAAAATTTACTGTAATCATTAGTGTTCCTATGACAGCTATTTAAATAACAGTGATTTTTACTGTATTTCTTCCGTTATTTTTTACAGTGTGGTTGAAATAAGAGTTTACTGTATACACCAGACTCAGTATTGTCTTGTATTTTAGAGTCATCAATATGCACTCTAATCCATTCAAATTCAAGGTATTTTTATGTAACATATATGTTTGCTTTTAATATTGTGTTAGGAATATTTTTCTTTCTCAAGTCATTAATACATCCAGTTGGTATTTGATATTAATATATTCAAGAGGATTTATTATGGTCTTGTTGCAATTCCTCGGTTTGTTTTAAACTATTTCTTGTAATAATTTCTCCCATGTCCCAACGGGAGACATTTGGGTATTCACGGTACTTGTTGGTTAGGGCGTTGTTCTCATTATCGGAAGATAGTGAGTTCGAATCCCGACTTAACTGAAGATAAATCATGTTTGCTAAAGACGACTGGGGCACGTTAAATTGGTCGTGGTCACAATGTCCTCTAAATGAAATGATACATCTGAAATGAAATGATCCATTTATTGAGGTTCTTCTGCTTGGTCTCTGGTTCAAAATCACGAAAACTCCACCCGGCTGCTTCTATCTAATTTGTAGAGCCCAACTCAGGGCTAAGTACAGAGAAGCATGCTGATGCTACAACAACCTTTAGTATAAGTCACCCGGTGGCTTGGTTTGTTCGACTGTCATTCTCACTACCGGAAGGTAACGAGTTCGAATCTTGACTTGTCATTGCACTACTGAGGGTGTAGAACCACTTTCAGGGACCCATGTTTTACTTTCATGAATTGTGAAACATAAAAAAAAATGTTATATATCCTTATATATTTTCATCATTAGTTATGATTTTTGAAACTTTGTGGTGCTCACAATCTTTAAGTAATTTAAGGTTTTTTTATTGATTCCGAAACACTCCATATTTGGTGCTTAGCTTCATTAGGGGGAACTATTTTTTTAGGTGTAATTCTTTTTGAATAATTTTATGGATGGTGGCGTATTTAATATTATGTTCCCTAAATCTCATTTAGTAAAAACAGAGTTACCATCGATTAACATATTCCATATGGCAGACACATAATCCAAGATCACATCTGACAATGTATTTTCTTGTGTGTTCCTCATCTTGAAGTGAAATAGAAAATCTCTGGGAAATTCTATAAATCATCTGAATAAAGTAGCACGGTATGGGTCTTTATTTATAGATACTAATTGTAGCATTAAACCTAGATTACTTGATTTAATCTTACTTTAAAATCATAGAAAACCATAGCAAAATAGAATTGTGGTAAAAACTTCCTTTTCTTTCTTTTCAATATCTGTTCTACGTTAAATTACTTGAAATTGGCCAGTAAGAAATTGTCTTTTTCAATAAAATGTATAATATTTTCAAATCTAACAGTCAGTTTTTTTCTACTTCTCATTAGCATGTATCTCATAAATTTTATAGTGAACCTCGTCATTTTAAGGTTTATTTTTCTTTTTTCTAATTTTTAATTTTTAAAATAATAATTTATTTCAATTACTGTATGTGTTTCAAAATATTTTACATATTACATCATGTAAATTTTCTTTGCATATTTTTTAAATCCTATTTGCTATTCTCTTCCAAATCTTGCTGAAAGGCAAAAAATATAAGTAATTTTTATAGACAATTTACAAAAATGGCTTAAAGTTGTAAGGCAATTGAGCTTTTTTTTACCTTGAATGACAGTTCATAATTTTCATGGTGGAATCCAGATAGCCCAGCTCCCATTTTTAAGTTTCGAAATATAAACACACGTACACACACAGATGTGTGTGTTAACTGTTATAAATAACGTACATATAGACTCTTAAAAACATCGATTAGAATTTCAGTCAAGCAGAGTGAATTTCCATTATTTTACTAACTAAAATTCAATCAATCTTTAATTAAAATTAACTGTGAAAGATATCGGGACACATTCAATCTAGACAAAGTTAAATCATTTTTACTCAATTAAATATCAAAAGAGATTAAGTTAAGATAGTAAACAAGTTAGGAAAATCTAATAATCATCGAGACAGAGAGAGAGAGCTGAAAATTACTCTAAGACATCTGTTTTTAAGATCACTTTTACCTGTTTTTAAGAGTGTATATAATATGTAAATTAATTAATTGAAGACATCTGAAGATTTTCTTTTAAAGGAATGAGGAAAAGGTAAGTTTACGCTCCGACTAAATATCGATACGGGAGATGCAAAACATGATGTGCCAATCAGCAAACACAACACAAAAGAAATACAAAAATGCGTATAAAACCTGAGACAGTAAAAAGCTTGATTTAATAACGGAGTGAATTTAATGTGATGGGAGAGAAATATATTTACAGGAAAAATGAGATAAGAGCGTAGAGCGAGGGAAGGAGGAAAATTTGAGAGGTCTCTTCCCGGAACGGGGAGAAGCAAAGTGGAAGCGTTTCTAAGCACGTGAGTGTGACGTCACAGTCCCGCTCCAGAGGAAATTATTGCAGGACAGAGATCCGTTGGTATTAAAAATGATGTTGAGGGTAAGGGGAGTGGAAATTAATTCCTTTGTAGTATAATTAACTGTGGAGAAAGGATCTCGAAATGGATTTCGTTAAAAGAGAAATGTTTGAGATTAATAGGGGGTATATTCCGATTTTCAAGTTTCATTTGTCTTTTAATTAAGGTATTATGACTTATATCGAGACTAGTAAAAAACTGACTGAAGGAACTTCAATGTATTCGCGAATTGCGGAAATTTTCTGGTCATTGTCATTGTCAAAAAAGCTCATACGAATGAGGATCAATTTTATTATTTCTAACATAATACTAAATAGTTCAGAAATTTTCAACTATTGTTGATTGTAATTTTAAATAATTTTTTAAGATTTTAGTAGTAATTTGTCATTTATTTATATGCGAATTTATCACCGTTAATGCGGTCGTCAATAAAAATGGAAGAAAGATGATGTTTGAGAAGAGTTATTTTCATTAGCAATTGATATCTTTACATTTGGATACTGAATCCTATTTGAGACAGATATTATTAATATTCATTTCTAGTAGTGTAACAGTTAATACTCAATGGAAATTATGGTGTGGTTAGTGTCCATCAGTATAGTGTTAATATCGAATAGTTAGTGTCTAGAGTAGTGACATTATTAGTGTTATTGTAAGATAGGATTAACACTATTAATGCTATGAATAAGTCATGACATGAATATTGTTTACAAATTTAACAAGCAAGTAAATAAGTATGTTCACATAATATCACTTTATTTCATATAAACGTATGATGCTTCGAAATATTAGAAAGTATTCTCCAATATTCATAGAATCTAGTTGACATGTTATACAATGTTGTCGAATATTTCATCTTTCAATGAAAAATAAATAAATGAACACATTTTAAAAAAGTGATAAAAATGAAATCAAATAGCTTTTAATAACAATTTTCTGACAAAAATTCTGAAGTAATAGTCTAATTAGAGTAAAATTTAGAGTGATGTTGGAGTAAAAAGATTTTCCTGAATATCTTATATCAACGATATCCATCCTATTCAGCAATGCTGAACATATTACCTTATACGGCGGATTACTTCGTGTTATTAAGGAAATTCTTGACTGTCCAAAACGGCTTGTATACTTTAAATTAAAGGTATTGGTGCTTCTGAAGAGAATCGGTATAAATTCGCTTTAACTTGCATTATTTTTTCTCACAGAAGAGTTTCTTTACGAATATCTTTATTATCTTTGACATAGATTTAAAAACCAATATGATTGCCCTTTTCGAATAAATATTGAAACAAGTATTCAATTTATTTGGTAAAATAAAGAAAAATCAAGTTCGCGCGCATTGAAATTTAATATTCCACTCCCTTTATTTGGTTTCAGTTAAGCTACTTCATTCAAATTTAATTCGTTACTGTTTAGAGTAACTTACATTTATTATTTTTCTTCACCAGTTATTAACGATTCGTGATAAATTACGCGAATCTTATGACTATTGTTATTTACTAATCACAAAGTATTAGTATTTGACACATTATAGTAAAAGTAAAAATCTGTCGTGACTTTTTACATCAAAAGGGAAATTTTTAACTAATTTCAAATGATATTGAAGTGAAGAAATTATAAAAATATTGAGCTGGCTCTAAAATTGTAAATAGGGCGTTCCGTGGCTGAGTGGTTAAAGGCATCACTGCTAATCGCTTGAGAGCGTAGGAGCGTGGGTTCGATTTCCACCGTGGCCCTGGGTGTTTTCTTCGTTATTTTTCTGTAGTTGTACATCTGTCATTGTGCTATTTGTCCTAATATCGGCGAAGACTTACAAGCGGATCTCAAGAATCAAGCATACAAGTCGGAATATATGTAATGTAATAAAATAAATATTGTAAATACTACTGTTGGCGCCAGCGCTTTGAAAGTTGGCTAATTTTTTCTTACGCCAAATGCACCAATAACTCCAAAGGCCGTGGAATAAACACTTCACTTGAGTTTTAGTTCGTACATCCACTCGTTCTTTTTTGTTAGCTTGATGGAAAGCGGGTTTAACCCCAATTGTTAATTGCTAAATAAAACTTTATTTGAATCGCATGGAATTATTCTAAAAAAATTACACTACATTTTATGGACAGCCCCGCCGGAGAACCAAATAGGAATTATGTCCTCCATTAAGATATTAAATCGAAAACGATGCAGTATTCAAGCCAAATTAGCTAAACTTTCGTCGAAAACATTAAAAGATTTAAAAGAAACTGAACTTCGTGTAGTTCTAGATTCATTGGAAGATATTAAAAACCAAATTTGAAGTAATAAAACAGGAATATTTCGAAATAGAAAATTAGGTATTTAAAGAAGCTGAAAAAATTCTGGGCAAAATTGACGAAGAGATTCAAGAATTTCAGGTCACTGCAAAACTTTTCCTTTACAAATCAATTGAATTTAAAAACAAAAGTTATGTTGAAAAAAATATTCGATTACCTGAAATTTCCTTTACCACAATTTGATGGTCCATTTAATAATTGGAGCTCTTTTAAGCAACAGTTTCAAAATTTAATAGAAAATAATCCAACATTATCAGACTCTCAGAAATTTTACTATTTGAATGCTTCTCTTAAAGGTGCTGCAAAACAGGTGGTCCCCAAATGATAATTATGAATCGTTATTTAAAGCTCTCACGCTTCATTATGAGAATACTAAACTAATTATTGAACGCCATGTTCAAATATAATTAATTGTAAACCATTAACCAAAGAAAACCCTTTTTGAGCATCGTATGCTTATTGGTAATTAGCAGAAAAACATTCGTTTTTTGAAAGCATTGGAATTTGAACGCAATAAATTTGTTGACATTTGTTAATAAATTTAATTTGTGCTAAACTAGAAAAAGAAACTTAGACAATTTCAATTTACTGTTGATTCCCATGAAGTGCCAGCTTGGATGCTTTCATCAATTTCTTAGAAAAACGATATCAAATATTAGAGAACTTAAAAGCTGTGTGTGTGCTTGTTTTGATTCAAAACCCAAGTTTTCAAACCCTATTAATATTTATGAAAAAAAACTTACTTCTATCTTTCAATTCTAAAACCTATTTGATTAAATTTGCCTAACAATATTCTTTGTGATTCGAATCATTCATTGTACAAATGCCAATTATTTCTGAAAATGAAAGTACTTGAACGATTTGATTTTTGTAAATCTAAAAATTTGTGTTTAAACTGTCTGAATTCATCATATAAATTAAATTAAATGAATGCTCGTCTAAATCCAGACGTGTCGAATGACACCAAAAACATCACTCTCTCTTGCATAGATCGGATACGCAGCCTTTCTCAAAACAAATTCGACGAACACCGAACATAAATTCCGAAAGTTTCGAAACTGATTTCCCCATTTCATCCCCCAATCAGGCGCCACTCGAAAGAGAAGACTCTTCATCTGGCGTATTGAAGCAAGAGGGAATGATTCAGAATTTTATTTCACAAACAAAAAATGCTCATGTACTGCTTTTATTTACGTGAGAGATTTTCGCGGAGGATTTAAAGTGTAGAGCTATATTGGATAGCACCTCTCACGAGCTTCGTTTATTACTAATGATTGTGCAACATATTTGGGATTAAAAAGAAACAAGATTAATGTTCCAGTTGGAGGTTTAAATGTGGGACGTTAGTATCAGTGAGACATTTAGTAGAGAGTAGTTCCAGTAACATTGTATTATATGTTGTTATAAATTTTGACTTGCGAATCACCTATGCATGAGAAATAAATTTTGAATTCTCAGAGTACCATTTCAGGTAATATTTAGTTCTAAGTTATATTTGCGCATTATATTTTATTCAAGATTTAATTTGTTGCTTTACAAATTTGTTTCCATTAAAAATGATATTTTAAAGGGAACCAATATAATACATGGTGTAAGTAGAGTAATTGCTTACACCTTTTATTATATTTTAAATTATTGACTTCTAAGTAATCAAAATAAAAATTCGAAATATTTATTACCATAAAAAATATTTGAATTTATATGTATTTAATATGTTGATAATTATTTTACGGAACACCATTAAAGAAAGGCTCAATTTTATTATAAAAATCCTGAAAGAAAAGCAAAATGATATTAATGACTTTAAGTGTTGAAATATAATAAGCAGTTCAGTCAAATGCTTAATCAACGATTTTATTTTCTAATATATATATGTAATGAAATACAAATTTCAAATGAAATAAAAATTGTTTTTATAGTGTTTCATAAAATGTGAGTAAAATGTGATTTATAAAAAGAATTTGTTTTGCAATTTAATAAACCTGTTACGTAATTATTATATATATTTAAATATTGAAAATCAAACTCAACGAAATAATAAACTGCAAAATGTACAATGTACTTTTGATTAAAGCTTCACATTGAGCTTATATTATTTTTAATTAAAGAAGCCACATCTTTTAACTCAACAACATATATTTAATGTACAGCGGCAGTTAGGATTCAAACAGTAAATTCAATATGAAAGAAAAATATTCGAAAATCTCTATTAACAAAAAAAATATACATCAAATTTAGGTGAATTTTAAGAGCATAAAAGATTATTAGAAAATCCCTTATGTTAAAATAATGATAAAATATATTCCAAAATGTGCGAACGCAACTGAATTTTTCAGTGCAATAAAAAGAAAAGTGCAAAGATTACTAGGATTCACGCGCGCGCGTTTCATTTTTGTTCTCAAAATGTTATAACGTTATAATGAATTGACTTGCGAATCGAGCAATCTGTAAAAAGCTAACATTTGAGTGCGATATATACCTTCCTTGTAACCCTATCAAATGAACTGAAAGTTTGAACGCTGAAAAACAGTGCAAGTGATCACTTTGATAATAAACTTGTAACCCTTTATTTACAATTTAAACATTACACAACGATAGGTTAATAGAACGAAGTTATATTTATATGCGTTTATTGACGGGTAGAGTCCCAATCATATGATCTTTTTCTGAGTCAAGTAAGCTTCTAAAAGTTCACTATAATGAGACAAGTCATATATTGATAAGCTTAAAAGAAATCTTGTTAAAAAAAAACACCAAAAAGTCCTTTTTTGAGGGCTCACCGTAGCCTAGAGGTTGGAGATTTCTCTTCGGTGCTTAACGTTCCAGAATCAATCACTGTTGATAGATGTGCTTCAACTTTCTGCAGGATCATCTTTCAGGATGGGAGCGTGGTAGTTTCCCGGTTTTCTCCCTTGCGACACACGAGTTACGGCCAGCATCTTATGAAAAATGTCCTTCCAGAAATCAATTTATGCTGTGGGTATTAAAATGCCTTACAGTGACTTTCGGTTGTTAGGCTGCTCACTTCATGGAGTCAAAGTATTTTTTTGAATAGACGCAGATTTTTCAGGTTTATAACAATCACAAATAAAACATTAATATATATAACGATCCATAATGTAACACAACTTTGTTCATGATTTAAATTTTATAAAGTGGCCAGTATAAAAAAGGTTATTATTTTTAAATATTAAATTGATTTGCAGCAGTTCTTTTCTTATTTATTATAAATCACTTTAAAGTAGTTTGTTTTAAAATATAGCTAACTGGTGAGACAGTGATAAAAATATTCCAATACTAAAATTTTACTCTATGGGAAAAAATTGGAGATGATTTATTGAAAGAATATACATATTGAACAAATACATAACGAACCAGTCTTGCCTCCTTTCAATGAATCATGTTTAAGAAAGTATTCAGAAGTTTAATAATAAATTAGAAAAATTATAGAATTATAAAAAAGAAAAAATGAACCTTGTAAAAAATAGTTAAATTGTTTAAATAATCTTTGCAGTTAATTAACGGAAATGTATTTATTTTAACTACAAGTAAATGTTATTTTCCTAAATCTATTTACTAAAGATTTACAAATAACTTTAAAAATGTATGATGAACTATTTATAATCGAATTTAATATACATTGGGAAATATGTAGTATAATTTCGCATTATAATTAAATTAATTTTAAATAAACAAATTTAAAGTTATTTATTGTACATTCACACATACAACTTTTTCTCTAATTTGTCTCGGGAATTTTTAAAATACATTCCAGAACTGTATATTTTTACGTTTGAGATAATTTCTCATATTTTATATTTTGGAAATTTTTTACGTTATTACGAATAAGATTTTTAGATTATGTATTCTTATTTTTGAAGTTAAATATTAAAATAAAATTGTTATATTGTTATAACAATTTTATTTCATAACAATAAAATTGTTATTGCCAGAAAAAGTTATTGAATGTTAAACTGTTAAGACATTTTTATTTACTGAAGAGAAACGTGATTTTTTTTTTTTTAATTTATTTAATCTTAATCCAGGTAACTTATAAATCCCCATGTGCACTATTTTGCTGAAATAAAATCTCTTAAATTTTATTCTTAAATATACATTTATAAAGTATGTTTAATAGATTTTGCTTCTATTTATCCTATTTTAAATTCTGCTTGACAAAGAAATCAAAAATTTTAAAATTGTCTTCATAATCTTATTAGTTCATTTAACCTGTGAATTGCTTTAGAAATTGTTGATAAACAGCCGAAAAAGAAACTTTTGATAACAAACTATCCCTACTGGAAGATTCCTTCGCTTCAATCAGAAAAATCGATCATTTGCTACGAAAGGAGATCTATTTTGGTCTCAGATACGAAGAAATAAAAAGCAAATTCCTTGACAACGCTCATGATAAATATATCGATCCGTTTAAATGCGTGGTAGAAAGGGGAAGATCTTTTCAACCAACCGGGGAAAATTTTTTATTTTGAAATGGGAAATTTATCACAATATTGTGGTTTTTGATGCTCACTTCATTTATAGACTCGTGTTATAAATTTTTATCTTTGATAAATGAATTTAACATTATAAAGAGAGAAAGTATACACATTATTGACACATTCTCCGATACACAAAACTGTTATCTGCATATCTTGAAGCTGTTTAAATCATAGGCCACGAACTTCATTTCAGTGTACAATTGATTGCATATGAATGACATCACCCTAAAATACCTCGATGTCATCTTTGTCATCGATGAATCAGGGGTCAAGAAAACATCTTTTAAGGGAATTCTTAAGCATGGTATCTCGCCTTTAATAAGCCACTGCTTACCAGATGTGATTTTTTAAATTTATATGCACATAAATTTTGAACTTATAAAAGCAGTGGCAGCCGAATTGTGAATCTTTATACATTTTCTAAATCAAACTAAAAATGCATTGTTTATGAGTTTTAACACATGCTTAGTTAAAGTACTATTTAATTAATTTAGTAAAGTGAACGTTTAAAATTTTTTTTATCAAAGAATTATTTTTTAACATTCATTATTTCTTAAGCAACAAATCACGATTATTTTAAAAAATAATACAAATGATCTTATAAATAAATTGAGAAAAATATCCTTTTTTTATAATATCATTTTATAAAAATGATTTGTTTTCTACTTTAGAAACTTTAATCGTATTAATTCATTTTAAAATCTCATTTTGGTTTTGAAAATTTTGAATTGGAAACAACGCATTGCTCATTAAGTATTTCTGTGAAATGATCTATTCTCAAATGAAACGGGAGGAATTCAATATGATAGAGATTCAATAATGATAGAGAAAATAAATTTGGTGCTTGATCAGAGAATCAATTTAGAATATTTGCAAAAACCCGAGATCACCAAGTTGCAGACATAAAATTTTATCATCACTGCAACATCTTGTAAAAAAATGTTCTCGGACATTTAACCTAATTTCAGTTAACTTGGGATTGAAACATATATTTCAAGATCAAATTGATCAACAAAATGAATTAAGCCTTGAGACGGTGATGATTATATATGATATAGGAAACTGGGTTCTATTTTAGTGTCGTCTATAGATGCAAAAAGAATATTTGTTGATTATACTCTGAAGTCATCTACTTTTTTAGAGTAAAAAGTTTGTCGCGTTTGCTAATGACTTTAATTAATAAATGAAAATTTTTTAAAAAGGTGAAAAAAATTTAAAAGTATAATTGGTACACAAATTCACTTTATTTTATCAAGATATTTCTCTATTTTCTAAAATAAAAGAGAAAAAATAGGACGTGAATTTATCAAAGAGGGCACCGATGTTTCCCAGCGTTTAAGAGTCTGAGCACTCCACCGCTGGTTGCACTTATGAGAGAGAGAGAGATCTTAATTTAAGGTACCTGAATTTTTTACTTTTAATTTTTTATGGATCACTTATTGATAGAAAGATCATAAAATCTTTATATAAATAAGAAATATCGGTTTAATATAGTTGAAAAAATAGATATATTCGATATCAGATCGCATCTCGACTCAATTATAAAGAATATATTACGTTAATTTGTGATCTCTTTTACTGAGGTGTACTACGTATGTAAAACTATTTAGTTTCTGGCCTACTTTGTGAAGTGTATAACTTAAATAGAAAGGTCACAACTTAGATGCCAATTTCATCATGAAGCTTAACACACAGATTAAAATAGAGACAAAATTATGTTGCTCTTTTTTATTAACATTCCCATAAAATTTATGAATGTTTGAAAGTTTTTTCTATATTCACTTTTCTTGTCCCCATTGAAAATTTAATAACACTTTCAGTAAATTATATTTTTATTTTCATTTAACAATTCACTTTTATTGCACAGAAAAGTTACATTTAACCTTAATAAATTATAAAAGCTATTACAATATGATGTTATAGATAAGAGAATAAGTATATTTTATATTATTAAACGTAGTATTGAACTAGCGAGAGAGAGAGAGAGACTTAGAAACGCGTAAGTTTTGGAATTTTTCATAGTTTAAATAATGAGACAGGAAAATTCTTTACTGAACATGTAATAAATAATTTAGGTTTTAAAAAGATGTATCTGAGGTTTATTATAATAATAACGAGATTAAACAAGATTTGAATTAGAAATAACTAGATTTGAAGAAAGATTGTTGTTTTAACAATCTTGTACTGGATTTCTCTAATCTGGAAAACAGCTAGTTAAATTTATTTTCTAATTATTTTCAAAATAAAAGTAACCTTTGATGAGTTAACTATGGCTCAGAAGTAGAACATTGCTCTTTCGAGATAAAAGTCTCTAGTCCGATATCTGTCATTGTTGAATAACTGGAGATAAATGTTGCGCTTCTGGATCCACGTCTATCGGGGTTGACAACATGGAGTATGGCCCACTATGTTATGAATGGTCCTCCTAAAAAGCAACTTATTCAATGGACACTAAAATACCTTGCAAAAACATTAGGCTGTCTACTACACTGTATTAAAATTAATTTTTAAAATTTTTCCCCACATACATTTTTTCAGATATACTTCTTGTTTGTAACATGTTAACTATAACGTTTGATTTTTTTCTGGAGAGTTCAGTTCGAAATGCTAGTGAATTTTGCAGGATATTACATGTGAAATCATTTAGAAGTTTTTAAACAAATTTTGTTTTAGATGGTAATGAATAATATTATCATGAGGAAAGTGCGCTTGCATCTTAAAACAACGGTTAATAAATTTTCAGCTATTTTTAATAATTAAAGGAATAATGCCTAATGGAAATACAAGTTTTCTTTTCACAAACCGAACTATGTATAATAAAACTCCGATTATCCGCGAAACTGATTGGCGCATTTATAGCCCATAACCAATTTTACGAGTAATCCACAAAATAATGAAAAAGGGAAAGCCCACCCAAATATCCCTTAGAATAATTTGAAGTTTCAGTAACTAGCGGAAACACACTTATTACTTAATTTACAATGAAACTATTTACTATTTATACATTTTTTCAGTATTTATTTTTCAAAGTGGTTGTTTTTGCTTATCCTCTATAGATCTAAAATAATAAGACAGATCAACCCCAGAAAGTTGTTGACCGCCAGAATATCGATGACAGTAAGAGGATCTAATGTTATGTCTATCCTGGTTAGTCTGACGCAATTCAGTATATGATCCGGAGAAGCTGTATGATCTCTGAATTTTCTACAAGTGGGGTGGATCATTGTGCATCGTCTGAATGATAGACATTTTAGGTGGCTACTTGAAAGTCTGGCCAAAGCAGTCTGGGAGCTTCGATCACATTTGATTTCCAAAAGAATTCCAAAGGAAGTTCCGGTGTACCAATGGTGCTCAGGTGGATTTCGCAAGATCAGAATTTATTTAGATTTTTCATTGGCTTAAAATTCCTTCTAAGTAAGCAGGGATACAATGGGTGTTTTGGTAACAATTCAATTACCAAAAGAAATCAAGTTGTAAGAGAAAATTTACTCTTACCTTATTCATCCCGGGATTCATTCAGAAATATTCCATCTATACACATGATCAAAGAAAAATTCTCCAATATCTATATTTATCTATTTATTATAAAAAGACATTATAGGAGGACAAATATATTTACAAGATTTAATTTCGGCGCTCACGCATTTACATTCCTTATGGATCAAAGTATAGTAGCATTCTGCTTACATTTTTTGGCGTGGGAGTATGTGATCTCAACCTGACGTCATCAATGCTGAATTGGCAAAGAGGATTACATTAGATTTTGATGATCGACAAGATTCCCAACATCCTCCCACCTTTGAGTTTACATCTCGAAAAACTTAAACACAATATTCAAATTAAAATCTAAAAAAATTCTCAACATCGCAATACAAATTAATAAGTTTACAAATATAAATCAATACATTTCAAATTATAAAAAAACTCAAAATAACAACAAGTTTCAATTCTTAATAAAATTAACTAAAAATACAAAAATTTTCTTAACATTAAATCTTAAAGTTCTGAAATAAAGTTCTTAAGATATTACATAAAGTTCAAAGATAAAATGTTCTTGCTCTAAAGAAAAAATCAGTTCTACAGCATACGTTTTTTTTACCTGTTTTAACTTCCTACCATATCGAGAGGTTCGTTTATCAGCCTTGTCGAAAGATCCTTTTTACTTCCACTAGTATCAAAACAGGTAAACTTTTTCGCAGGTGTTTCATTTTCTTGGAACACTTCTTTTTCATTCTCACAAACTTCGTGAGGATATAGTCTCAACCCTGAACGTAGAACTACTCCATATTTAGTCTTCAATTTGACAAGTCTAATATTCCCATCTGGTGGGTGATGAGCTTCGTACTTTTCTTTCAAACTACCTGATTTGTCTCAAGTATTCATAAGATTGTTCGCTCCAACAAAGTTTGTCGCATTATCTGAAAAGACAATAGCTGGTCTTTTTCGTCGTACTATAAATCTCCGGAATGAGTGCAAAAATTGTTCTCTGGATAGGGAAGTAGTCAATTCTAAATGAACTGCTCTAAATACAGCACAAGTATAAATTACAATCCAAAATTTCTGATTTCCATTGAGGAAGAGTGGTCCAGCAAAGTCAATTCCAATCATTTCAAACACCGAAGCCGCTCTGAGACAATCTATTGGTAATGAAACTGTTGGAGTTTCTACTGGGTGGGAATCAAGTTTTCTCCAAGTAAGGCAATTTCTGATAACTTTGCGTATGGTTTTCCTATATTTCAATATCCAGAATTCTTATCTCAGATTTGGTCATTTCTATCTGAATACCTGCAGGATCGAGAGAATTGTGTTTCCATCGAAGTAGTTCTTCAACAATTGGATGTTCACAAGGTAATACAACAGGAAATTTAAAATTATCTAAATCTTCTTTCAAAGAGAGCCTAGTCTTAAATCGGAAAAGATTATTTTCATCCTCAAAAATGTGAAACTTTTGAAATCTTTTATCTTGTGTTCCTGTGAAAGTCTCTCACTGCGTTAACTTTAATAATGAAGTCTCAGATTTATTTATTTCTTCTACAGTTATGTTTCTAAATTTCCTAAAATCCTTTTTCACACTACAATTGTCAAAATATCTATAAATCCATGATACAACCGAGAGAAGTTCAGGATAATAGGAGAAAAAATTGTAAATTTTTAATTCTTTTTCTGTATTGGTAACACTAACAACTGTTTTTCTTCTTTAAACAATAACAGTACCTTCGTCTGGAAAAATATCGGATTTAGGCCATTCTTCAGGAGGATTTCTTATCAAGCAGGTCCAAGCCACCAATTTGACTTGGCTAAGTTTTCAACGCTACATCTACGACATGGTAAATCAGCTGGATTTAGTTGTCCAGAAATGTGATGCTAATCTTTTGGATCACTCAAAAGACAAATTTCTTTGACACGATTAAAAACAAAAGTAGCCCAGTTTTCATTCTTTTTAATTTAGTATAAAGCATTACTGGAATCAGACCAATATTGTGTAGTCACTTTCTCCATTCCTAAGCTCTCTTTCACAGATTGACAAAGTCTTACTCCTATATTACATGCGAGAAGCTCTAGCCTAGATACTGATATAGATTTAATGGGAGCAACTCTTGACCTAGCTTGTATCAGTTAACAATCTGTAGAATTTTACCCTTCTTTCTTTAAAAATATACATGTAGCATACACCTTTTCTGATGCATCACAAAAGACATGCAATGTTATACTTCTATTTCCTTCATTTCTGTCTAAACATTTTGGTATTGAAATATCATTTAAAGTTTTCAGTTGATTTTTCCACTTTATAAATTTCTTCATCATCTAAGGTGACAAATCAGAGTCCCAAGATAACTTCATTTTCCAGCATTCCTGTTACATCAGTTTTGGTATTAAAGTTATGGGACAAGTGTATCCAATGGGATCAAAAATTTTGTGTACAGTTGATAAAATAATCCTTTTAGAAACTGGTTGATCTTCTAAAATGGGATCAAAATCTCTCAAATCAACAGACAAAGTATCATTTCTGTTTTCCCATTTTAAATCCAAAACAGGAACAGTTTTGTTTCCTATCTAGTCAGATTCACTTGGTTCGAAAAGGGTATGCTCCCACCCTCGTAAATTAAATGTTGCGCTGTTCTAAGAATTTCTTGGAATCTGAATAAATTTCACTAATTCTTTTTCACTATTCACATGATAAACAGAATTGTCCACATAAAGGGATCTCAAAAGTTTTTGAGTGGTTTCTTTGTATTCAACAGGAAATATTATTCATATGAAATTCTAAAGTAGCTGCTAACAAGAAAGGACTTGAAGAAATCCTAAAAACTACCCTTCGATGCAGAAAATTTTTTAACTGTTCTTTCTTTCCACATTTTGCACCACAAAAATTTTAAATATGGCCTATCATGATAATGGAGCACAATATGTAAAAACTTCTTCTCAAGTTTGCGTTTTCTTTGAAAATAGGTCGATGGGGCAAATAGTGCTCAAGATCCAAACTACCCATCTCTTCTATAATACCCTGTTCCAACCAGTCCTTAAAAATACTTTCGTATTCTGCAGTCTTGTCTAAATTCTTGAAGAACTTGACACAATTTGCAAGTCTTTTCTCAGAAATGATTTTACAATTTGTCAAAGGGAGATGTTCTTCTAACCTGGGTAATCGAACTTTGTATCTTCCATCTGAGTCCCTAGTGACAGTTTGGAAAAAATGCTCTTTTGCCGATTGTTCTAATTCTTCTCTAGTTTTCCTTTCAGTTGGCTCTCTTATACCAAGTATATCTAAGTTCCATAAATCTGAGATATTAGCATCAGTAACATGATAAGATAAAACAGAATTTGTACTGTCCTGATTTTCTATTTCTCTGCTCTTTCCCATCAAAGTCCAACCTAACCTAGTTTCTACAAAAATCGATCCTGATCTAAGTTCTTTTATCCCCCCACTGAGCAGCTTGCCAGTGATATCAGCCCCAATTAATAAATTAATTTCTAAGGGAGAAATATGATATAATAATTGATCATCAAACATATGCATAGTGTCAGTTAAGAATATTTTATGATAGTTAAGCTCCTGTATATAAGGGGACAATATTACTCTGTGGAAATATTTGAACAAATTATTTCTTGATCAAATACTTCAAAATTACAATGATAGCTATTATCAACATTACTTAAGTGAATCAAATATTTTTTATGTGTTTTTCAGTTCTTTCAATTCCTCCAAATAAACAATGTAAAATAGATTCTTTATAAATAACATATTCCATAAATTTTGCAGCATATTTTTGAAATATAAGATCGCTGCGAACCTGTATCAATGAGAATCCGAATAAATTAATTTTCATTATTACCGCGAATTCGAACTACTAAAGTTTGTAAATAAACTTGTTGCATACGAGTAGCATTAGTTAAAGAACTTTCTGCAACAATTTTTTCTTCTTACGCCTTTTCATTATTTTTATTTTCATAAAATTCTTTATTCATTTTACACATTACTAATAAATGTTGTTCATAGCATTTCACGAAACTGATTTTATTTTTACAATTACGCGCAATATGTCTGGATTTAAATGTTAAACAACGAAAGCAAATGCCTTTTTTTAAAAGAATCTCTTTCTTTTTTTCATTCGGCAAACTCATAGCATGTTTACAATCCTGATTCAAATGAGATATACTACAAAATGCACATTCACTGACCTTCGAGTCGACTCCATAAATATTTCTCCTAGCGCTATTCAATAAATCAGCGGCATAAGATTTACTCATCACTGAAGGAGGCAACGATTTTTTGTTTGTGTTTTCGAAACTAAAAGGGGAATGCATTATTCTCAGTTTCTGTTCTGACTCAACTTCTCTTTTAAGGAAATTTAAGAGGTGGGTTAATCTGTCGTTACCAGTAATCTCTGTGGTGACTAATTCACTATATGAGTGCGTTCATATATTTTTAATAAATCGATAGACAAGCAAGACTCAATAAGAGGATATAAGAAAATTGCTGAAAAACTATCCTTAGCAACACCTAAGGATCTAAGTGATCTCAATTGCCCTTCTAGAGTATCATACAGTCTAACAAGGGAATATTTTTGACCCTGAGTATTCGAATTATTTACTACTAGAGCAAGTAGCTCTTTTATATAGACTTCAATCAACTAATCTTCTCTTCCAAAGCGCTGCTTCAAACATTTTACGACTTCTTTATAATTCTTTCCTGAAGGGGAAAACGATTCTACTAATTGTATGGCAAGGGAATTTTTCACTGTTGATTGAATTAAATATTGTAATTTATCATCATCCTCAATATCTAAAATCATCGTGTATCTTTTCGAACTGATCCCACCATTGGAGCCAATCTTTAATATTACCGTTAAACTGTTTTAATTCCAATTCTGGCAATTTAAATTTCCTGGGGTAATTAACATTTTCAACAGAATTCTTTAATGCCAGATTTTCTGTTTTCGTCTTATTCAAAATATTTAACTGTCTCTTTAGTTTCGTAGTAGTTTCTAAGAACCTATCTTCGTAAGCAGCTACTTAATCAATATCAAAACTACCTTGATTGCAACTTTTATCATGTTATAAAATCACTTTTATCTAATTATTTTAAATGATCAAACCTCTGTTCTGAAAGAACAATTTGTGTTTCTATAATATCTATGTCCTCCTCTTTATTTTCTAATATTTTCAAAGTTTTATTTAATGTTTTAGAGAAATTGGCTCTCATCGGTGTTCGTAATTTACGAATGCTATCAGCATCCATTTCTAATTTTTAAATACTTCAAATAATAATAATCAAATCTCGGCAGGGATGCCAAATTTCGGTAACAATACAATTAACAAAACAAATCAAGTTGTAAGAGAAATTTTACTCTTACCTTATTCATCCCGGGATTCATTCAGAAATATTCCACCTATACACACGATCAAAAAAAAAATTCTCCAATATCTATATTTATCTATTTATTATAAAAAAACATTATAGGAGGACAAATATGTTTACAAGAAATTATTTATAAGATTTAGTTTCGGTGAGCACGCATCTACATTCCTTACGGATCAAAACAAAGTAGCATTATGTTTATATTTTTTCACTTGGGAGTATGGGATATCAACCTGACGTCATCAATGCTCAATTGGCAAAGAGGTTACATTATTTTTCGATGATCACCAAGATTTCCAACAGGGTGTTTCTTCCTCACTGGCTCTTTGTCTAATCTAAAGCTTTCTCGCGTTATCACTAGTATTTACATGTGATGGAATCCATTGGGAGAGGAAATGTGCAGCTCCTGTTGGACCGAATTCGGGAGCATGTCTTTACTGTGATGCATGCATGCCTTAGCTGAGCATAATGGCCTTAGAGCAAAGACGTACTTTCGCCATCGTGATGCTCTGATTAAACGGAAGATGCGTGTGCACTCTTCGGGCTTAATTTCGCATAACCATCGGTTAGCAAACTTGGCTTGTTCAAGAGTCATAAGTAACAATAAGTATTCGAAGCTAAAAAACACAACCAATAGAATTGTAATTTTGAATCACAATCAAACTAAGAGGTCAACATTTAAGCTGGTATTTTCTTTTTTTCTACAACAGCAGAGAGACATTAGATCACATTGAAGATTTTAAAGTAACTGAGAACACACAGTGACCTGTCTTCTCGGTAATATATTAGGTTTTAACCCTCAATCTTCTGAATACAAGAATGATGCATTTCCCCACCAAGATTTCATAACCATTTGCATGTTGTGTGTCGCATATAATTCGTTTTTCCTCGCTTTTCTTTTTAAATCCCGTTTTTAAAAAAGAAGACTATATTTCTTTGCCATAATGTTATTCCTATGTGCAGTGGTACGAGTTTCGTTCACTAAAATGTGTTGATCACACGACTGTAAAAATAATGTTTTGGACTTTTTTTAAAATTACATTAAGTGATCAATGAGTTTCGTAATCAAACAATAAACACGTGATGCTTTTTATATCTGCATTTACTTAAAAGTATCAAAATCAATTTATCAATGCTAATCGAATGATTGTTTTGATTCTTAACCGTCTGCAAGGAAATAATTTAGAAACAACCTAAAAACTAAACAATTGCAATACACACATTTGTTTTAGTAATGCATTACAAAACTATGAAACTGAGAAATAATAAATGTCACTAGTAGTCAGTCATTGGAACTGATTTACCATTTATTTAATTTGAGTTTAAAATTTCTTATAATGTCATCTATGGATAAATTAATGAAAGCTATTGAAGCATTGAAAGTGATGCAACCACACAGTATTGTCGAAGATAATGTAACAAAGTATGTTCTTTTTTTTCTGTAGTTATAATTTAGGCAATTTATAGGAAAAGTAGGCACAAAGCTAGTTTACTGAGCAAATGAAATTTCTATTTGTAAACAAATACAGAAATTCCTTTAAATTATTCATCATTCACTTACATTTGTCCGGATTATTTATCAGTTCTTAAATTTGTTTTAAAAAACTTATTAATTGTTAGATATACTGGCTCACAACTTTTCTCTTATGAATGTTTTTTAAAAAGGAATTTAACACAAAAACATCAATATTCTGAATATACGTTCAGTAAAAATTTTACTTGCAAAAAATGCAAAACTCTATAATATGAAAATTAAAGAATTATGAATATTTGAAACCTAACTTAAATGACTATTGGGGCATTTGAAATAAAGGATCACATTTCACATAAAAATTTATTCACTACTTAATTTTCACTTAAAATTTCACATTTTTCATAATATTTGTATGTTTAATTTATTGCTTTCTTTGAGGATTACTTTCAATAGTTTTGAAGATTTATTTGTTTTTGATAATTCTATGTTTTGTTTCATGTTAACATTTTAATTGGTTATGATTATATTAAAATTATTTTTTACTTTTTAGGGATATTATAAAGCAGCTGTAAATAAACATGTAATCTTTAGAGTCATTGATTTAAAAAAAATATCTGAAGAATTCTCTGATCCAAATTTTTTTGCAGACATAATATTCAAATGTTTCAGTAAATTTATATTTTTTATTATCATTTTCCACTTTCATTAAATGTTAAACTAAATTTCAGATGTAAATATGGTTTTTTACTATTTTCTTCTATAAAAGATATCTTACAAGAGAATTTTGATTTCTGAGTGTATTCCTATGTTTTTTCATTTATTTTAAATCAGTTAAAATTAAATATGGAGTATTTTTAAATAAATTTTTTTAATTACCTAGTGCCAAATATAAGTAGTCTTTTATTTCTATTATTGGGGAATTTACTTCCCCCTCCCTTATCTTTCATTCCTTTGTTAAAAGGATATTATACCTATTGTCTTGGAACCTATGGTTTTTCTAACTTACATGTAAGTTTCTGAAGCCTATTTCTTAGTTTTAATTTTTGAGATGTAATGTGAAATCTTTTCAATTTTGTAATTTTTATTATCTGTTACATTTGATATCCTATTTTCCACAAACCTATGAAAGTAAAAATTGCTGAATTATGACTTCCAATTTCAGTTATTTATTTGACCTAATTAAAACTTTTGAAATGATGTATAATAAAATTTCAAATTTGTTAAGTCATTGTATTTTAATATTTTGCAATGAATAGTCAACAAAAAAATTTATTGCAAATAATAAAGAATAAAGTTTATTGATGTTCAATAAAAAAATGAACTATTTTGAATCTATTTTATCTACTGATTTTAAAAGAAACTTCTATTATCTGATAACTTATTTTTAAAATAGTATTTTGATAAATGTGAAAACTTTGAATAATTTATTTCAAAATGTTTTTTTTTAATTTCATAATTTTCATATATTTTATTGCTTTTAGAAATCTAATATATATTTAAGTGTAAAAATTTCTTGTTAAACTTAAGGTATCCAAGATTTGTATGTTGCTATATGTAATTTAACAAAATACACTGAAAATTGCATTTATTTAAATAATATTGTTAGAGTTATTATTTCATATGACTGATGCCATTTATAGTATACTAATTATAATTGTTGTTATAAAAGTATATATATAATTTTAACTTTTTTGTATGTGTGTGGTATATAAAGAATAGAATAAGTCATAAGATACCATTGTATGGAAATATTAAAACTGAAATTTAGATATATTATTGTATTTGATTGAAAAACTAAAGAACTCTGGAATTTAATCATGGTAGAGTATATATTAATCCTCTTCAAAGATTTGAATAATAATGAAAATCAACATTTTAAAACCAACTTGATATTATTCACAATATGTACTTTAATGTCATAACTTGTTGCTTTTAACAATTACTATTTTTCCTTTTTAATCAAGTATTCCTTAAAGGATTAAATATATGTTATTATATTAATTAAGCATATTTTAATTTTCTTTAAGTAAGAAAGCAATAAATAAATGCTAATTTGAAGAATTATAATTTTTCAGAATGACATTTACATGAAGCTCTACCAGCATTTACTAGAAATAATAGTTTTGCCTCCATAAAATGAAATAGTAAACTATTTTAAGATTTTACCTAATTTGTGCCAGTAAATTAAATTATTCAAAAATAATATATATATATATATATATATATATATATATATATATATATATATATATATATATATATATATATATATATATATATTGTAAGTTTTTAGCTACAAGTTTTGTGTTTAGGAATGTTGAATCATAAATAACTTTATAACTGATTTTTAATCCTATCATCTATACAATTCAAATAATACTTTTAATAATGCTACTTATAAATATATTTTGACATTCACATTAATCATAGAATTTTTAGATTTTATGATCATAAATAACTTTATAACTGATTTTTAATCCTATCATCTATACAATTCAGATAATACTTTTAATAATGCTACTTATAAATATATTTTGCTATTCACATTAATCATAGAATTTTTAGATTTTATGATCCTTCTGTTGTATTCAGAAACCAATTAAAATAACTTCGATGTCTTCTCAACAAAAAGCATAATTTAATTCAAAATAGCAACATTAAAGACTGCAAAAAAAACACCTTTTTTATTTTATTTAATTTATTTTTTTTACCAAAGGTATGACAATTATGTAATGTTAATTCATGGGAACTCTTGTTTTCATTAAATCTGATTTCATATGTTACTTAAAAACTACCAACTTAAAATGAATTTGTTAAATTTTACATTTAAATAAATTTATTTTCATAATTTATAAAAGATTTTGATAAATTAAAATACTACATATTATTTAAGTTTTTTTAAAAAAATATTAACAGAATGCTGCATTTAATTACAAATTTGGGAATTGCATTAGGGCAAAGAAGGTAATATTTACTTATCTTCTACAACATGATTATTCAATGGCATACTTTTACAGTTTCTTTAATAAAAAATATAAATATATAACTTTATTAAATAAATATATTTTATTTGATGTTATTTTACTGGTCAGTGTTTATTTTTAATTATAATTTTTTCTAATGTGAAGCTTATTAACTTATAACAAAATTATATAGAAATATTAGGAAAAATATCTTTTAATATATAAAATTAATTTCTTATTATATTGCTGTTTTCTATATTTTCTATACTGTGAAATCCTGAATGCATGTGTTTTCTTGTTTCCTAACATAGCTCAACTAAAATTCTTAAAACTATTTTGATTGACACATTTAAAATGCTTAAGTAAGTGATGTTTTTATTTAAGTTATAGTTTCAACAATTTTTTATAGGAAATAAAAAAATAAATAAAATAAATAATATATATATATATATATATATATATATATATATATATATATATATATATATATATATATATTAAGAGGGAAATGAAATAATTCTCAAAAATTTTTTGTCTTCAATACAATTCTGAAAAATATTTAAAAATCATAAATAATAATGAAGAAAGCAGTCTACTTTTAAGTTTTTAAAATTTTTGTTAACTTTATTTCTTGTTTTATTTTAAATTTTATCATATTTTCTTCTTAAAGAATTCTTCTATTTAACTGAAATTTCTTTATATGTTAGATAGTTTTATATTTTTCAAGTGACAATTAAGAATTTCAAATAATTGTGAAAACATATACTATAGGTGAACTCAATCATTTGTTAAAATGTTAAGCTTTAAGAAGACGAAAACTTGTAGGATTAATTTAAAAACTGATGAGGCCATTTCTGAACTTCTTATACAAAACTTTTTATACTGAGAGAGAATGTGGTTATATATTCAATAGTAAAAGCAGTTTATAGACAACGGTTTTTTTTATAATTTTTCTGAGAATAATTACTTAAAATGAATATCTTCTGAAGGTCAAAATTTACATGATTTAAAATCCTTGTAATTGATAATTCTTAAATATGTATAAAATAGAAAAAAAAGCAGTAAATTGTTTTCACAGTTACTTGCATCACAACCATTTCTGAAGGCATTGTGTACACTGTATACAAATTTCAACTATTAATATTCAGTTCTTACTCTTGAAATTCACTTGTAATAGGTTTCTGGGAAAAACTAAAAACTTTGCAATTCATATAAGTTTAAATACCTTTATATAATTAGTTTTTTATGGCTTTAATATAAAAACACCATTTTTGAACACTTCTTATAAAGCATGAACTGTACTGTGGCCTAAAAACACAGAAGTAAAAATTAATTTGATGAATCTTTAATGTATAAGTAAGCATGTTGTTTAATAACTACTCAGTCTAATATTTAAGTCACTTTATCCTATGTTTTATTTATAAAGCAATATAAAACAGTAGTTTACATCTGTGCTAAATTCAACAATTTCACTTTTTCTATGCTAATTTGTGCTGAAATATTGCTTTGCCAAATTTTAAAAGAATTTTGATGGTGACTATTTTTTAGTGAAATTTCAGTAACAATATTTTTATTCACCATGCTCTTCCTTCATTTGTTTGCATATTAAAATTAGTAAATAGACGTTTTGTTTTTATAAAGCTATGTATTCCAAAAGATATCAATTAAAAATGAATTAGTACATTATTTGTTTTTATCTTTAATCATTGTGCTTTTTAAAAAATTGTACTTTTTAATTTTATTTTTGCTTTCTTCTGTTTTTTTATAATTTAAATGCTGATACCAATTAAATAAAATTTTTATTGTTTTTGAATTTGGATTATATCATAATATAATACTAATTTGATGTTGGAGTTAAGATAAAAAAAGTATGGAAATCATAAACTAAATTTTAATTTAGCTAAAAGGAAAAGTTATTTTTTTATTGATACAATACAAATTTCAAGAGAAAATATCCCTTTAAACTATATTATTTATATTATCTTGATAGTAAATGAGAGAGAGAGAGAGAGAAGATTTATGCATTTGAAATGTTTTAGTCTTTTGATTAAAATATCCTATTTTCCTTCTATGAACCCGTTTTCATTGTGTGTAAAATTTCTTATTTACATATCATAAACATATATAGATCAGGTTTAGTTGCAGGAATTTTTTTTTACCATTATAGTGATTGGATGTTTTGATAAATTTTATTTTTACAACATGGTACTGGTTAAATAAACTTACATATAATAATATAGCATGGATTTGTTTAATTTTTTAACATGTTTTCTTTCATTTATTGTAAGTAATCTGAACAGAAATTATTTATTATCAGAATTATTTAATTATTACCAATCTATTTATCAGCCCACATTACTTGGATTATGTTAACTTTTTAAACAATTTATATCTGTTATGGTTTTACCCTTTTAAAATTAGTTAATGTTTTTATAATTTATTTAATAAGGTAATGTAGAAAAAGTTTTAAAGAAATAACTATTTATTTGTTTATATTGCATCGCAAATTTATATCATTTAAAGTTTTTAAGATCAAAATATAATTCAGATTTATTTCTGATTACTGTGTTTAGTAATAAAATTTTGTCAGTACCATGCAAAGAATATGAGGTACTATTAATTTTATTAATGTAAATAAAATTTTGTGTAAGTAAATGATTT
Organism: Latrodectus hesperus; assembly: GCA_037975125.1. Taxonomy (NCBI): domain Eukaryota; kingdom Metazoa; phylum Arthropoda; class Arachnida; order Araneae; family Theridiidae; genus Latrodectus; species Latrodectus hesperus. The sequence continues at coordinate 69,699,867 of CM075859.1, read as the reverse complement.
CTTCAACAAAATTTTTATAACATTAAATCAACAAATAAGATTTTGTTAAAGAAATTAATGACATTAAATCAACAAATTCCTTGATCCTTTTGAATATAAAGTACTGAAAATTGCACAATTGAATTTCACCATGAATGCACATTTTTTATTTGCTCTTATCTTTATTAAGAAAATGTATGTTTTTGATTATATGAATCCAATATTTTCAAATCAAAATCAATGTTATGAACTAAAATTATGAAAGTAAATAAGCACTCCTTATTTTGTCTTTATAATTCAGTTGTTGAATATCAATTTTATCATAATCTTCATTTTAATATTGTTAAAAATACGTTCTTTCTGCATAAAATGGAGAAACTTATTTTCAAAAATAAACAAGAAGCATGATTTGGATCTATATACATTGTAAGGATTATAACAATTCTCATTTTAACAAAATATTATGTTTAAAAGTGAAACTTGTATAAATTTGGATAGAATAAATCTTTGATTCACTGGAAAACTGAAAACTTTAGATATTGCTGGTAGTTTTAAGTACTTCAGTTATATTTGGTCTTAAATTTAATTAATTTTTTCTTTAATTATTTGGAATCTATATGCAAATTCATAAAAGAATAAAAATTATGTTAAGAAGAATATGGCTGATTTATTTTTCTTGTTTGGCATTAAGGTTTTCCTTTTGTATGGAAATTAGGAATATGTAATCCTCAATTAGAGTATATTTTTTCTAATATTTTCCCTGCCTTTATAGAAAAATTTTCTTTTTAGAAGTGTAATTTGGTAATGAAAGGATAATAAACTGATTTGAAAATTAAAAAAAATTATGTAAGTAGATATAGCAAAGGTGTCTTTTGTATGATTCAGACCACATACATACTAAGCATAAGTGCAATGTTTTTTGGGTTGATATACACACTTAGATTTTCCTTAAAAATTAATCAAAGACAAATTTTTTTAACTTTCAATGAATTTGGTATTTTTAGAGTTTGTGCTTTGAATACAACTGTAAAAGTAAAAGCAATGGAAGATTTTCAAAAATCATACAAGTTAAATTGGTATATATATATTTTGTGTGAGTTATATTTATGTGGTATTTTTCAGGCATATAAGACAACTAAAATTAGTAAATTATTGAGTTCTTGTTTTCATGAATAAAACCAAGGATTTTTTATCCCATACTTGAATGTGTATTTGTGTGAACTGTTTTATACATCTGTGATAGTTTCCTTCAATTTAGGGCAGAAGAGTTGTTCAGATTATTTTCTTTTACACAATAAACTAAATATTTTTTATTGGTTAAGACAAAGAAATAAAAACTTGTAATGTCGCAGCTAATTTATGAATTTTCCTCTGCATCATCACAAACTAGTTTGTATTTGCTTGTTTCAGTATATCAGAATATTAGGAATATTTAATGATTGTGATTTTTGTAACATCAAAATATTTTAAGTGCTCTATTAAATATGTCTTATATTAAAGCAGAATTGATGTGTCACATTGAAAATTTAATCATTAATTATTAATTTAATTTTTAACTATTAAGGTGTCATCATCTATTATAAAATTATTATTAAGTTAATGTATTTCATGGAACGACTCTCCATTAATAAAAAAATATATTTTACCTTAGCAGTGTTGTTTTTTACTTTGTTTTCTTGACTATTTGAAATTAAAAAATAATGGTAAATTTAAATTACAATAAATGCTTTACTGTATTGTCTTCTGATTATGAGTACATTTTCAAATAATATATATTATTAAAAATTTTGAATACAATGTTTCATACTTTATTTTATTGAATTGCTTTAGAAATGGATTATTTTAAAAAGAAAATATGGTTTTAAAAACTAATGAATTAATTTTATCAGTCCAATTTTAATGTATGACTCATTTTATTTAAGAATAAAGATCAGATTAATGACTGGTAACTTTTCTATTTTATTTTTAGAAAAAAAGAAGTGCCCTTAAGTCCAAAGGATAAAATTTTGCATTGCAGTGTAGTAGCTGATGCAATTTGTTCTCCTAGTCTCAGGTAAAATTATTACTTTTTATTTTTGATTGATTTGTAATTCATGTGTTTTATTTGTGATTAAAATATTTTGTGTTTTATAATCTATAGAAAAAGAAATTCGACAAAAAAAATGTCGATAAATTATGTGTTGATGTAGAAAAAGCTTTACAGTTTTTTTTTTTTAGGATTGAATTCTTAATTTGTTTTGTATTAATTGAACATCACATCTGAAACTAATGTATTTTAATACAATTGCAAAATAATTTTTATTACACATTCATTTTTTACTACGCAGTCATTTCCTTAAAAATGTTGCTTCACAGGTGTATTGAAATAATTTTTTCTTTTTAAAAGCATGCTGTAATTTATTAATACTGCCAGTTTTTGAATATACATTTTTTTATCATTTATGCCATCTTAATCTAGATCTTCGTTTTTTTGTGTAACTTGGAATAATTCTCCCAAATACAATAATTTTTAAAGTTGTTTCATGATTCAGATTAAAATTTAAAATTTGATAATTTTTTGAAAAGCTGCGAATTAACTTAATTATGCAATGTTGATTTATTAAAATTGTTGTTAAAATCATATTTTTATTATATCAAGTAGTTTGTTATACCAGTACATTTATTTTTGCATATGTAAATGGGTTTCCATTAAAGTTGAAACTTTAAAATTAAAGCAGTTTTGAAAAGTTATTTATTATTTTCTTAGCAATAATTATCAGTTCATTGAAGTTACATAAAAGGGTTCATTTTAAAGAAATATCAGTTTTTTCTAATCACACTTTGGTATAACAAAAGGTGAATATAATGTTTTTGCTTTCTTTATGTACAACTATCAAAAGTGTGCATGGAATTTTTAATTGCTTTATTCCCTTGTAACATGAAAATTGGCCTATTGTCTGTTTTCATAGGCAATAGGCCAATTTATATTAACAATAGGCCAATAGGTCTATTTCAGGTGAACACATGAAAACTCAACCACTGCATTTATTAAAATAATTATATTACATCTTTCAACTATAAATATTAATTGATCAGTATAGTAATTATGATCCACAACTTTTCGGCATTCCTTCGAACTTCCAATGATTTACCATGCAGTAAGATTATTGAATGATTAACATTTTGATTTTTTTATAGATATAAGTATTTATATCTTTTATCTAAATCAAGTTGTTGTTTAAAAATATTCTTATATTGTAAATAAAATTTTATGATAAAAACATAACTTTTTACCTACCCAAAGTTTGTTACACAGACATCTGTTTTCATGTAAACTAAAGATTAAGTTGCATTTATTGAACAATCTTATTAGTTCAAAGTAAGCAAGATTACTCTTATCATTGAAAGGAAAGTTACTGCTAAAAAGTAAATGATTACAGTTAAAGCATTAAAATTGTTAAATTACAATTACTTTATTTTGTTACTACAATTGCTTTATTTTGTTATTACAATTCATTTTGTTATTACAACTACTTTGTTAATACTGTTTTACTTATTTTCATCTTTAGTTCACATTTAAATCATTGAATAAATATGTAATTTTAGATAAATATATTTATTTTCTTTCTTATGTAAATGAATTGTGTATCACTAATGGCATGAACCTCAGTTATAAGTGGGGAAGGAAATAACTTTTAAAGTTATAGTTTAAAAGACAAATTTAAAATAAAACTGTAGATTTCATCAACATTTTAACATTAAAAAAATGAAATTAAACTAATCAGAGCTATTGTTGTTTTATGACATAATTAAGCCAGTTTGTAACCACCTTTAAAAAGTAGCATAGCTTTTAATTTAAAGTAAGTCTATATGCATTCACATAAATGTGAATGAAAGAATTCACAAAGGAACTACGTGGAAAATTTTTATTGAATAAATTTAATAATTTTCCATATTTCAAAATTTTTAGTTTGTTTTTCGAATAATTATTCTTAAAATTTTATCTAATTTTGCATGTTTGATAGTCAAAATGTCCAAATTATTAAGAAACCATTTTACTGAAAGAATATTCATAATTTAACTATGAATATGAATAAAAAATAATAAATTTAAAGCTAAAAAGGAAAATTAATTTCAGACATTTAAAACAAAAAATTCAGAGTTAGAAATTTCACAGAATCTCATTGATTGACTTTTTTTTTATAAAAATCAGTTCATTTAAAATTTTGTACCTATTTATTATATGATTTATTCTATTTCTATTACCTGATTCAATAAGAAATCGCAGTTGACAAAAAATTTGTGCAATGTTAGTAAGACAATGTTTTTCATCTACTCCTTTATTTTATGTAAGTAAGTTGTATTCTTAATTTGAAGTTTTTAATATAATCATTTAACATAAATGTTTGCATTTGATATGGTAAATATTCTGTCAATTAGATTAAAATAGAGATACTATAACTATATGATATAGTGTAATTTATAATTTTTAAGTTGTCTTTATTCTAGAGATGTTCAGCAGACTTTTGGTAATGTTCTGAAATTAATAATAATAATTGGAGATAAATATTAAGTATGATTATTATAGCTATCTATGTCAATATTTTATGCTTTCCTTTGGATTCAAAATGAAATTCTTGCCATTGAATGGGAAAGTAAAATAACTGTTTATGGGGAAATAATTTGAGAGCCAAATAAATTCTGAAGCATATCAGTCAGTTTCATATTCTTCTTCTTCTTCTTAGAATTGGGTTTGTATGTCATTGGGCACCTCTGATTTTATCAGCATTTTGTACCATTAACTCCAAACCCAATGTTTCCTAGTTCCAGTTGCTCGGGTCACCCACTTTATTAATAAAGTCGGATAACCCTTTAATGGAGTTAAGGTGTAACTCTCTAGTATGGATGATGCCTAAAGAAGTTAATCTAGGGAGGGCAAGAGCCTCACATTCATAAATGATATGCTCTGCCGTTTCCTCTTGCGTATGATATTTCCAGCAGATAGGGTCTTGCTGAAACAGTCCCATCTGGTCAGAAAGTCAGTCATGCTAGGGATAGCTTCCTGACTTTCACCAGAAGAAGATGGTTTGGAGGTCACTTCTATTTTCTGTGAAGGATTCATTGCTGCCCCTTCACTAGATTGCTTCTGAGTTCCCTTGTCTTTTTCAGCAAGGTCTACTTCAGAGGCTTCACCTGCAAATGCAGAAAGGTTTGTTATTTCTTGTGTCTTTTCAGCCACAAGATAACAAATAATAAGCTCAGGTAATATAAGTCCACCCAGCATTGCCTGAGTTACTAGGGAAGGCAAATTACTCTAGAAGTTTGCCAGGTAACTAGAAGCTCCGTTAAGACACCAATACCGCGGTGCCAATTAGCCCTAGGCACGGATCGCATAACACCAGGGTTTACAGGAGCTGGTTCGCGGCCTCTGATTTTATATTCCAGGCTATCCTATCATTCCTACAGGACATTCGGCGATCCACCACCTGCCGACGCGCCTGGTGGCTGCTCAAGCCCCAGGAAGGTACGCGTACCCCCTGGTTCCAGGTCAGTTTCATATTAGAAGGGAAATCAAACTGTCCAAATTCTTATATGCATGTTATATATTAGCAACCATCGTAAGAAGAAACTTAGTCATGTTTTTTTTAAAAAAAGTTAAAAGGTAAATAATGGAAAGCTTACAAGACTATATTATAGTATATAATATTGAGGAAAGATATATGATTTTAATTTGGAAACCACATTAAAAGTTTTTGTCAAAATTATTCTTATTCCTTCATTTCATTATGCTCTGTTTGCCTACATTTTTTCAGAGATAGGACCAAGCCCTTTCTTGTTGTGGATGCCTTTACCAATACATTGCTTGGTCTGGAAAGAGCAAACCAAAAGATTTAGAATTCACAACATCAATATATGTAAAAGATAAAATTTTCTTACAAAAACATTTTATGACAAAAAAATTAACAAAGGAAATAATCACAGGAAGAAAGTATTTAAAATTGATGCTGTTTGTAACTTATGCAAAAATTGTAATGGTGAAAGTTTAAGGCATTTCTGATCAAAGACTAAGTGTCTGAGTACAAAGGACATATACTCTAGGACATATTTCAGTACAAGGTGTTTTGTTGGTGTTCACCAATAACATTACAAATATTCTTTTAGATAAGCTAAATGTGCAGAACGTTTAACAGGATTTTCTAGATAGTTTTTTAAATATCCAAAATCAAAATAAGGCAAAATCTGGGGTTGGGGACTATAAAAGAAATCGTTTTCACTTGTCAGTTTTTTGTGCTACCCTTGACATTTCCAGCTTTCTTATAGAATTTTAAAAATTGCTTTGAAAACTTTCCATGCAATGTTATATAATTCCAGGTTGTTGTGATTGTTTTACTTAAATTTCTTTCCTAACATTAGTAAAATGATCATTATTTAAAATAAATCATTATCAGCTGAAACTACTCATCACACCATATGAAAAGCAAGAGTAATGCGTTGATCAGGTATTTTCAGGATGACCATTATCAAAGATTAGATGGTAGTGCTAAAATTCCACATAAATTTGCTTTGAGCTTGAACAATGATTGTGTATGTTTTAAGATTAGAACTTTAATCCTTTTCATAAGATGTGATACAATTCCTCATTTTTTAGTACTTTGATCTGGAACTCCATTTTTTAAAAATTAACAGTCCTTCAAATATAGATTTAGGGTAATGTTAATAGTTCAGTAATTTGAATTGAACACTCTAGGCATGTGACATTGCTTATGGTATAACTCTGGTGCTAATTTTATATTAAGACAATGCTTGGTTGCATTCAATAAAAATGTTAAGAGTTGGGAATGAACATAGAATGAGCTGAAAACTTTCATGGCCTACATAACTTCTGAATTTAACCTAATCTATCATTTATGTTAAATTAAGTATTAAATGCTTGTGATCAAACATTTGCTTATAGAAATACTTCAAGATTGTTTTCTATTACTAACTGTTCATTATATTCTTGTTAATGACATTATGATAAAAACAGTTTTAGAATGTTTATTAAATGCTTTTTGAACCTCTGTTTAATTTGAGGAATTTCAGCTGTATAGCATCCTCATAATAAAAATTTTAACTTATATCTAAGTTACCAACACATGTCTGAAACTCTGTTAAATCCTAAAAATTTCTGATTGGTTTTATTTTCAATACTGCACAGTATTTGAACTATTTCTTGGCAAAAAATAAATACTTAAAAAGTTACTACTTTAGTAGTTGATTTTCAGATTGTTTTATATGCATTAAAAATTCTACTGACAATTGTAAAGTCAGTATAAGTTCATTAAAATGACATTTTGCTGATTGAAAAATATCTGTATTTAACATTTGATTCTATATTACCCTTAAAAAGTACAGAACCTTATGTGTTTATTAAATTTTTTGTATTGAAATATTTGGCATCAATAAACTCGTGAAATGCTAATTGTTTTATTTTATTCTATAGATCCTCATCTGATTTTCCCAAAGTATTAGGTTTGGCAATGGATACATTTTTAGCATGCTGTGATGATGAAAGTTCAGATGTTCGTTTAATGGCTGATGAATGCTTAAATAGGACAATAAAGGTTGCAATATTTTAATCTACCTTTTGTTGAAAAATTAAAACCGTTTAAACTTTTCATTTGTCAAACATAAAATATTTGTGATAAAAAGAATTGTTTCAGAATTTTTAAACTATTGTAGAGTTGGGCTCTAGTTATTCTCAAGCATTGAAGCATTTGTAAAAATTGTATATTAATATTATAAGAAATGTATACAAACACAACATACGGAGTATAATATGCAAAGAAAATTTTTATTGTAAACAAAAATTTTTATTATGAAAAGCTCTTCTTGATTTAGTATTTAAATTTTGTAATTCATTACTTTTCCTTTTTTATTTAAAAAAAACTTGATAGCAAGAGATCATTTTATATTTCTTTAAGGAATAAAAAATACTGTTTCCATAATGACTATTTTCAGTTTCGTGTTTGCAGAAAATTTTTATTATTTAAGTATTCTGATACTTTAAGCCATAGAAAATATTATGATTAACCTATATTACACATTAAACCAAATTATTGATACTCATATTTTACAAACTGTAAGCATGTGTGTTCTAATAAAAGCAGTAATTAAGTGAAACACAATTAAATAAACATTGCTTTGAGTGATAACATTTTCAGTTCCAGTTTTGATGTTAAGCTGTTGAATGCTTATCAGAATGTAAAGATGAATCATGTAAAATTCAACTCTATAGTTTGAGAAGGGGAATCATTTACTTATATTTACTTCCTAGAAAGTGTTTTTTGACACTTTACTTAATATTTTACAATACTAGAGTTGAAGCTGGACAGTGACACTGAATTATTGTAATATCAATTATTTTGTTTGGTTATATTTTTCTTTTCAAATTATTTCATCCTAACTAATGAATTTTCTTCCATTGAAGAAAATTTTTGTTACTACCTCATCTCTAAAAAATTTGATTCCCTTAAATGTAAACTAAAAGTAAAATTGCTCAAATTGCATATGAATTGTGAAAAAAAAATTGATAATTTGGAATCAGCACTCTTTTCTGATTTCCTAAATATTATAGGATTTTGTTTTAAGTACTTATCCCAATTGCTGTACTTTATACCAGTAAAAATTTAGCTACACGTTTATGTTGCAATATTTTGATGTTTATAAAGTTTTATTTCATTAAATGCATTTAATTATCTCTATAAACCAATAAAAGTGTCTTTGAGGAAATTAAAGATACATGTATTTCTCTTCGGTTATATTTTGAATGATCTTTATATTTTAAAATGCCGACCAATGACTGAGTGGTTAGTGTTCCTGACTCATGAACTGTGGGTCCCAGGCTTGGATTCTGGTTTGGGCATGGATGGTACTTTCTCTCCTTTCTTTTGACATGATTTATGAATGCGACCCACCCTTCTGCTCACCATAAATGGGTTTGTGGTGGTATAGCCTGGGTAATGTTACTTGCATCCGTGATTTGGTTCACAGGTGCCCACTGGGTAAAGACAAATGAGTAGTTGTTTTCGCTCTTGTTGTGTGCCTTGCAGGCGGAGGGTTAATCACACTGTGTCTGCCGTTATTAATATATATATTAAGAAATGCTTATTGCTGTTTAAAATGTACTTTTCCTCAAATGTATCCATTATTTTTACTTCCTAAATTAAAGAAGCAAGTTTTTCTTACTTATCATATGCAATATGGGTTAGGATTTTTTGTCATACAAAAATTTTTGAAGTCATTAATAGGTGAAAGTCATACACATATTAATTTTCATAACTAAGTCAAATTTGGTCAAACTATGTTAAGAAGTAGAATCTGTAGTCACCTGAAAAAAATTTATTTTATTTCCTTGAACACAATCCATATCTTGAGTATATATTCTACAGTTTTTTATACTTGCTTTACATAATAAACAACTTTTTCTTTCAAAATGTTTAGAAATCTGGCTAAATCCTAAGATTTAATAACTGCCTTTCTAAAGCAATGTGATATCTTAGCACCTGTTTTGTCCTATTGAGTGGGATAAGAAATATTAGTTTTGTATGAATTAGTATATGTTGATAAATAATGATTTATGGACCTTCAAAGGAATTTTAGCCAAGTAAAGTGGGTGTATTCTCTTATTACATAGATTCATTGACTTTATTAGCTCATAAAAGCTGCCATGTGCATATAATACAGTAATAATGCATCTCCTGACATATGATTGCATATAATTTAGGTTCCCAAGTGAATCAAGCTTGGTAATTTATTTCCAATCTATCAATTTCTCATGTTGTTGTAGGAAAGTAATATCCTCAACTTTGTGTCATGCAGCATACTGAGTTAGACAACTTAAGCCTATTTTCTTAAATATATTGGTTTAATTAGTCCTCATGTGCAAAAAATGGTCTTGGAATGACAAACTAAACCAGCTTTAATATGTTATATTATTTAGTTGTTTAAAATTGATATAATTTGTCTATAAAAACTTGAGCTTCATGGCTAATTTTGAGATCTTATAATTTATTTGATTAGAACCAATATCAACTAATTATTTGCGCCATTAAAAATTATAATTTTCTTGTATTTTAAAGATCAACACAGAATATGCATTAATATTAGTAAACATTTTGTGTAAATCTGTGTTTGATACTCAAATACTTTCTAGTAATATTTTGTGGAAATTCAATTTTTGAAACACATTTACAAAACTGACATAAACTAAAATGTTCTTAAATTAAAGTTTTAAAAAAATTGATCATTCAGAACTATTACAAATTCACTATCAAAATTCATTACTCTAGAATATGTAAAAAATAAATTCTGTGTTACTTGAAATCTTTCAATGTTATTGCATACATTAAACTTACCATGTATTCATTTATAACTATCAAAACTAAATATAATTTAATCTTTAAAGTCGGGCATCACCATTTCAGAAATCTGCTCCTCTGACAGCACAAGAAATTTCCTACCCTCCTGACAGAAAGGAGGTCGTCATTTTCACCCCACTTAAGTGCTGAAGATTTCACCATGATGGATTTTTATGCTTTAAGGGTGATATCTTATGCTGGGTTTACCATAATTTTGACAAAAATGTAACTTTACCATAAATACTATACTTATTGATAAGCCATCGATTTTTTTCCTTTCATTGTTTAACATAATCAGATTAAGGAAAAATTAGTCGTTTTCGTGAACTATGATATGTTATATGTTAATTTATTATAGAAAAATTTTCTGAAATTATTGTCCAAAAATATTACATGATAAATTTCATTGATTAAATTGATTTTTAACCAACAAAATACATTTGAAATAGCAGATTTTTTTTAAAGTAATGAAACGTAATTTGCTATAAGAAGCATAAGTAAAAAACTAAATGAAAAAGTTTAAAAACATTTCTAAAAACAGCATACCTGATATTAAAAAATATATCTAAATTTTGAACAAAAAATTTTTTCTTTATAAGCCAAAACATGTAAATTACAGAAACCGTATTTGAAAAAGATTATAATTTGTATGTTAAAATTATTAGTGATTTTTGTTTCCTTTTGTTATAAATATTTTTTGTTATAAGTAATCTCTATATTCATCAATCTTTTTTATCTTTTTCTATTGGGAAGAAAACTTAAAACTGGAATTTACTTTTCTGGGTTTCTATGACTAGGTATGAAATGTTTTACTCAATGAATGTTGCAAGATCAAATTTGAATTAAACTACTTTGATTTGTAGTAATCAGGTTAAGTGTTTATAAAATTGTTTTTTGCCGTATAATAAATTGTAAAATAGTGTTCAATTTTCAAAGCTGAAATCTTAAAAATTGTTAATTCTAAGAGTACACTCAAATGTATTGATATTAGTTTCAGAAAATATTTCTATAAAATTCTTATATGGAAGGAAGAAAACATATTAGTGTAATAATAAATATAAATTTTTATATTTATTGTTTTAAACTTTATGTATAGGAATGTATATCTTTAAAAAACCAAAATCATATTTATTTTAATTTTGTGCTATAATTAAAACTTCATAGTAAATAAGCTGACAACTTTAAAGAAACTTTCAGTTAGCATTGTAGCTCACTGTATGATTGGAAATACTTTCATTTTTATCTCTATTTATTTTTACTCGCATGTTCTAGTTGGGAGGTCAAAAAAAGTATGAGATCATTTTAGATCATTTCCTTAAACAATAACCCTTATTTAAGAATTACATGGAAGAAACCCAAAAAGTTGTTTAGCTTCTATTTTGACATATGTATACACAGGAAAAAAGAGAAACTTGACATTTAGTTATCATTGTCCAGTAGTGGGCGAAATTGAATCAGGTATATTCCACCTCAAAGAGCATGTTGCAAACACTAAATCATAATTAGTTCTGTGGTAGAAGATGTTAGCCTCTCATATTATAAAAAAAAAATTTGTTTCTTTGAGGAAAAATGGAAACACCTTAATAATTATAAATTACTCTATTAAAATTAAACATGAAGTTCAGTATTTTTTCATTAAATAATGAATGTATAAATTGGGACAAAACTTCTTTCTTTTTACACATATAATTATCGATTAAATTATATTGTATACTAATATTACAAATGTAAACCAAGAACAATGGATTTCGTACTAAATCTTTGAATTGGGATTTTTCTAACATATATTTTTTCTGCATAAATAGTTTTAAGAATCATTTAATATTCCATTAAGAGTTTGATCCATAAATTAGTTAAATATCAGTCTTAAAAAAGCAATTTTTATCAGGTTTGTGTAGTCATGTTGTTAAGAATAATAATTGTTATAAATGTAAGACATCAATGTTAATTCTCCAGGGTATTGTGAAAATTCAAAAGAGACATACATCACTGAGAATCTCAAACTCTTATAAATATCAAATTGCATAATTCAAGGACACATCAATGGATGAATACTATCAACAGAACTAAAGTTAAATTTCTTTTTATAATAACTATAATAAAATTATTCTGTACATGCGTAAGAATGAAAAATGTCTTATGCTATAACAATAAGACATTTTTCTCTCTCTATATATAAACCTATAACTATATATCCAATATATGTGAAGTATACCTATTTGTTTCAACTGCAATAGAATTTAAAATATTTTCTAAAAAAAAAAAATCATAAAAAATTCAAGTTCATCAACTAAAACATTCATTTGTTCAGAAATACTTAAGTCTTTTGTAAATTAAAAAAATTATAGGCTTGTCATTTATTTTCATGTTACTTTAATTAAAAAATTGAATAATAAGGAAAAATCTACATTGTTATTGACATCAAGAAAACTACAGTCTTTGAATTTAGATTCAGAGACAGCAGTTAGAATCATTATCTGCAAATTTTACTCTTTCTGATTCATCTAATAACTTATGAATTTCTTCAACAGTCAAACTCTTACAACGTGAAGCCATTAAAAACATTTTTTCAAGTGGCTAAAAGAGCAACTAATAAAAAAGAAAATTATGCTTAAGTGAGGGTCAATAGGTTTTAATTTTAAAAAGAGCCAATATATCCATTTTTCACCAAAGTTCTCCACTCTGACTATACCCAATATTTATGACTTTCAGACAAAAAAAGCAGCAATTATAAATCTCCCTCAACTACCCTAAGAACTTCAGCAGAAAAAAGTTGACCGCTTGAAAGAATAAAAAATCCATGGTACAACTGCTGTACCATAGCCATCATCTGAGACACACTTTTGTAGTACAACAGTTGTACTGTCAGTACAAAAAGGTTAAGTGATAATATAAAAGTGTATATATAAACTGATTTGAAGAGAATTGAGTTTCTATTTTTTTCTTGTTCACATATAACTGATTTTGTATAACTTGCAAATATTGCAAATGTGTTTATTTCCTTTTTATTTTTCTTAATTTCCACTGTTGGTTAAATTTTATTATTAATTTGAAAGTATTTTCTTTTGCAGCATTTGTTATTTTATTAATTAAATCTTAATATGGTATGTAAGAACATAAGTGTTCAAGTAAGTTGTGTGCTTCTGTGCAAAATTTTAATGTCTCAAGTACAAAAACTATTTTATCTTTACTTATGCACTTGTATCAGTATGTTCAAACTACATTGAACTCTTATCACTTCATCCTTGCTACCAGGAATTTTTTAAAATAAATATAATACTTCATATTTTTTGTCTTTTAATGTTCAGTGTTAATCTTAATATCTGAAATGTCTATATTAAGTGTGTGTAGGGTGTCTTTAATGAATCAATGGATAAAAATCAAAAGCTAAATATAATGAAAGACCGTGAGTAAATAATGAAAATTACTATAGTTATTCTTTCAAGAAGTTTATAGGATCTGTCAAATGTTTTTGTTAGCATTCTTTTTGTTTTAATAGCATATTTTGCTAACAAATCTAAATATTTTTAAACATAAAAAGGAATTTGAAATATAATTTATGTAAGGATTTTGCATTGTGAGGTAAACAGTAAATTAATCATTCTGGAAGCTTTGGCCATGTCTTCTCTTTCAAAAAAAAAAAAAAAAAAAAAAGGAGTGTTTTGTAATGCACATGTACTACAGCTTGTGTCAGAATAAACTAGTTACTTTTAAGCATTTTTAAGGTGATTAAACAGCTTAAATTAATCAGGTTAACAATTGTAGAATGTTTTCTACGATTATTGCATTCTCATAGAATTATTTTTTGTATAGTTTCATTGAACAAAGTTATTGGAAGCTTTGGAATGTTATATATTGATAATTCAGATTGTTATTACATTAAGTTATGTATTAATGTTAGGTTATTTGTAACATTTTGAATAACTTATCAGCAACTAATCCATGTATGAATCTCAACAAACAGTACAAAATCTAACCTAACAGTTTGTTTTCATTGTTTATTATATAGCTGCATTTACTTGCAATGCCACAATCAGGTTATTTATTTGGCTCCAAAATATTTGTTAAATTTAAATGCATATGACTTCATTCACTTAGTCATATAAATGATATAATTCAATCCATAACCTCATGTTTGCATTAGTGGAACAAATAACTTGCTATAAATCTGCATGTTTCCATTAACAGCACAGTATGTTTATATTAGTATTTGAATTATTGCCTTATCTTTTAAAAATGTTTGACATTTCAGATTTATTATTATGTGATTTCTAATTACTTTTCAGTTTTTATAGCTTTGGAAAATTTGTGGTATAATCAATCTTTGACATCTTGAGTTATAAGTTATTTTTGTAATAAATTAGTGTATTACTAAAATAATTTATGAATAGTAGTTTAAGACTCATGCATTTATCTCATGAGAAAGTGATTTCTGTAGTTATGATTTTACTATAAATTATAATTAACTTAGATTTCATTAATTCATTTCAGAACACAATGTAGATAATAATTGCCATTTGTTAAAAATCATGTAGCATGTAGATTTAAAACATTAAAAAAATTTTTGTAACTTTCAGACTCTTCTTGATTCTCATTTGGGTCGCCTTTTAGTTGAACTTTTCAAAGAAATTAAAAAATGTGGAGCTGCACGTAGTCTTCGAGCAGCTCTCAGTCGCTTTGGTGACATCTGTCATTTAATGCGCCCTCAAAAGTGCAGGTTTGTAGCATTTAAACAGTATTATATATAGAGAAATAATGTAACTACTTAAAAGTTAGCATTTTCATGAAAATAACTGTCCATAATTTCATTGCCAGTGTTCATAAAAGGTTCTAGAGATTTCATTACACTTTTAGAAATTGTTTATTTTTTCTGAGATCTGGGAAATCTTCTTGTAAATTTTAGTTGATTCCTGAAAAATATTTACTCACTCTTGGAAATCTACAATTTCTGTAGACACTTATTGTTTTGTTAGAAAATATAACCAATTTCAGGAATTTTTCATTAAGTTTTTATTTAAAAGAACTAATAGGATTTAAAATTTGCTTTTTTTAGTGTACCCATTATATTTAATTGAGTCTATAATAGTACATAAGCCAGACTCTTTGATCAAGAAATAGAGAATAGTATTTAATTGTTTATATATATTAGTATTAGTGACAAAAAGTTAGTAGATAAGTCATAATTCCTTAAAAGAATGCAGTTGAATCACATTCAATTGCATTAATGATAGGTAACTATAGATCCAATTAATGATCTTAAAACAATAAATTTGAAATCTTAAATGAAAACTATTCATGTTACTTTTTATGAGTATTTATATCTCCCTTCATTTAAAAATGTTATGAAAAACTTGTATACATGTTTACAAGTATATTTAGTGTGAATAATATTCAAGATACCAACTAATATAGTAATTTTTATTCAACATGTCAAAATTTACACTTTTGAAAAAAAATTTCAATGATTTCTGGAAAATTCTTTGAAACACCTTGAATTATTTTCTTGACAATCTGTATAAACCCTAAATTGTTCGTTTTGCAATATTGTGTCTAAATATGTATGAAAAAGTTATAACATATTTACAATTTTGTTTAATTTTGTGAAATGGTTAGAAAGAATCATATATAAATTTGAATTTGTATGAAATAAAATGTGTATTCTCTGCTTGTAGCTACATTTTGTCAAGAAAGTTTCCTAATGAAGCTCTTCATTGGAAGAAAATTGCACTACCTAAATGGGTTATATAAGTTCAATGTTTAAGCTAATGTTTATTAATCTTTCTTTTGGAAACATTTCATTTGTTTTCTTAATTCTTGTAGGAAAGTTGGTGAAATACTTTTTGTGTAAATAAATCTTATGCCAGAGAATTAAAATTATAAAGCCTCTGTTACTGCAATAACTGGGAACATAATATAACTAAAGTTTTAAAATTAGTTAATTATATATATATGTATATATATATATATAATAAAGTTGAATTCAGTTTGATAAAATTAATTATTTCGATCCTTAGTGACAAAGTAGTGTAAAAATAGTTTGCTTAAAATAATATTAAAAGTTCAAGTTTGTGTGTACAAAATTTGTAAATAAATTGTGCTAAAAGGAAGATTCATGAGGCATAAAATATCACAATATCATAGTGTTTTCAAAATTTGACATAAAGCATAGAAGTTCCTTCAACCAAGGTTTTTTTTATTGTATATAAGATTTTTGTCTGTATGCACTATTACGTTCAAGCAGCGATTTCATTGAAAAGAAAGCCTCATTCTTTTAATTAAGAATTTTTCAAAGTTCAATAGAAACATTTAATTAACTTCATTGTTAATTTGGATGTCTCTAAATTCATTTTTTTTGTCACTAACATTCTAGTATGTAAACATTTTTATTTTATTGTAATTATACTCAGCTTAATTTACTTATTGAGTAGAAATTTTATTTCATTGTTAATTTTATAAGGAAAATAATTCATGATTTTTAAAGTACTTTCAAATGTACAGCATTGAGTAAATTTTCTTATGAAAACATAAAAATATTCACAAATATTTCTTAAAATTAATGTGATACAAATCAGGTCAAAGTTTCAAGGTTATATTTATTTAAAGAGAATATTTTACTGTATATTTTTAAATTTGTAATAGAATTAGATATGCTCTAAGAAGAGTATAAGAAGTGATTGTTAAAATAAAATGTTTTATGAATTTTTCAACTTATAGTAAAATAGTATATCATGAAAAAAACTAGAATAAATATTAATTGAAATTTTAATTATCTTTATAAACTTTTCAAAAGTTTTACCTGTGAAAGGAAAATAGATGGGAAATATCTGGATGTTGGCTATGGGGATATTTTCATATATCTTTTGCAAACTAAATTTTAAAATCTTTTTTAATGAAAAATTTACCATAATTATAAACCAATTTTATTTTGAATGGTCTATATTTATGTCTATTATTGTTTTTTTGGTTTGCTTGTGTGACCTCCTTTTCTTATCTAAAAATGTTTAAAAAGTTTTTCATTGTATTTATTAAATAAGATTATTAATGGTTTTCTAGGCAGCTATTTTTGGTGTATTTTTTTTATAGGATTATAAATGTTCCTTTTCTGGTTATTAAATTATATATTTGTATTATTTTCAACTGAGAATTTTTTGAGAGTTTTAATTTTGGAGGAAATTGGATACTGAACATGATTTCAGTTTGATTGTAATCATAATGCAACTATTGCTAATATAGTTATTAATTCAGTGTAGATAATATTGCATTAACATTTACTAATATCAACATGGATGATTTAGTTTTTATAATCGAAATTTTAAAATTGAAGTTATCCTAGGGTGTCATCATTAATTCACAGTGACGATCAAGTTTTGTAATCTAGGATAGAAGAGTATCCACATTAAATAATTAGAATTTTCAGTAATAAGAACAAATTATATTTGTACAAATGAAAAGTGCAACATTCTGAGTCTATTGCCTTAAAATTGAATCAATTTTCGATTGTATCATAATGTGATTACTCATCTATAAAAATATACATTGAAAGAATGATGAGTTTCCATAATGAACCACAAAGAAATGCAAATTTATGTAAAAAAAGGACTCTTGTTGGTCTGGTCTAATGTACATGGAATAGTTACTTTCATTTCTGCTTCATATTTAAAAAATACTGTTTGTGTTTACTATAGTTTTTTTAATCTATAATAATTAATGGAAAATAATCTTATTTTTTTTGACAGAAAAATTGTTATAACTTGACAAAATAGCATTCTCGCATTTCCTAGGTTCATTCTTAAATATTTAGTGTACATTTTCTTTTATATTAGCATTGACATTGAATTTTACTGTCTCTTTTTTTATTGTTACTAAAGAATTGTTTTGCTAGAAAAAATCTGTATTTATGCAAAATTGCATTAAGTATTTGAATCTAAAATTTGAGCAAATCTTACTGTTAAATATAATACATAAATTATTTGTTGATTGAGTCAAAAAATTTTGGTGATTGTTAGTAGATGAAATGATTGTTATTCAAAGAAGATGATGTTCTATAATATTTATAATTTAGTAAAATATACATATAAGTATTTCTATAAATGCATACAAATATAATGCATTTCATGTTTTCTTTTATTATAGTTTTTAATTTAATGTGTATTTAAAGCTTATCTCAAAAGTAACTATAAACACTTTTGTTTTTTTAGTTACATAAGAAAATATTTATATTAGGATGCATGCTATAAACATTTTTAATATTTTATCTTAGGCCTTATGCTGTAAATTTAATACCTGCTTTAGCAAAGATATGTCAGCGAAAGGATGAAGAATCTGTTCAAGAAACACTCTCGATTGCTTTCACTAAAATTATGCCTGTATTAGGTCAATACACAAATGACAAAGATATTAAGGTAGGTTATTGTATTTGTCAAAATAATTTTTTTTAGTTTATACTGTACTCTGAATGAATGATATAGATTCAATGAAAGAATTATAGTTCTTGAATAAAGTGAACAGAAAACTGTTCAAATCAATTCTTGAATTATATCATGTTATCTTGCAGAAAGTGATCACTGAAATTTTTAAGAAGGAATATATTCTATATATGAATATAACTATTTGGTAAACATGCAAAGTGTCTAATAAAATTCTATCACACAATTGATTTTGGAATGCTGTCATTTGTGGTTAAAAAGTAACATGGAGTTACATGGAAGTGGCTGTTTTCCACTAGATAATAGCAAAATATCAATTACAAATTTATAAAGCATTAATTTAAAACAAGCTATTTTGCACCATTTTATGGTTTAATCTTTTGTATGGGCATACCAAGAAAATAATATGTATAAGGTGTATTGTTTTTATTTTCCAGTTCCAACACTGAAATCACATCAGAATGCTTTTGCTTTCCATAAAACATTTGCATGACTTGTGTTCTTGTGGTAACATACCATTCAGGTTTATCACTGGTGTTCTTCTGTGATAGGACCTGTGTTTGGCCCTCTGCAAGTATATTTATTGGAGACTTGTATATGTGTTTCTGAAAGTTGTGTGTGCTTAAGAACCATAATATTTAAAAGCAAATTGCATATAAATATTTTATTGAACTAAAAGTATAAATATAAAATAAAGCAATTCACAGAACAATTCAACTTAATTAGTAAAGCTACAATCAGTAGGCTAATAGTCATGAAATCAAATGTTTTTCAGAATGGTATGTAAGCTAGTTTGCTCAATGTTGTGCTCAGAGGGACATTTTTATGTGAAGAGAAGTGTGAGATGATGCTCTTTTACTTAGTGAATGTAGGCACAATACCAGATAGCTGTATTGGAAATGCTTTCTTGCTAGCCATAACAGTCATGGAAAATCAGTCTCCATGTGGTGAAACCAATTAGAAAGACTGGCTACATGGCCAGCTGACAATAGTCTCATTGATAAATTGGTATGGGGATGGGAAATGTAACCAAAGATGGTCATAACATTTGTCCACCTATCTTCAATGCTGCATAAGAAAGCTGAACCTTAGTTGGGACTCTCAAAAATATGTGCCTGACAAATCTTTCTGCGAGCAGATTTTCCTTTGTATTAATTAACACTGGAGATTTACTACCAGGTCATTACTAAGAGACTGTTTGTAATGTTTTTAGCTGGTGTAATTACAGAAGGAATAAATTTGAAATCCAACCAACTTTCCTCACCTGTTATATTATTTGATTAGTTGTGACATTGTTGAGTTATGTTGCCATCTACAGTATATAGAAAAGATGGATAATCCTGTACATATCTACCAAATTGTCACAAGGAATCTTAATGCATTAATGTTTGGTGTGCATTTTTGAGAATACAAGTATGTTTTTATGAAAGTTAACAGATTCCCATTATTCAGAACAGCATCTTGACTCCCTCTTTAAAAGAAATTTTATTTTTATCAGTATTTTGCATATTGTGGATATATTAAATTGATGTTATAAGTGAAGATATCAACCTTTGATTATTTTTCTAATATTTTTTTATATTACAGTTTTTTATTAAATACATTGCATAATTTATTATTTTGACTTGTGTTATTCAATTTAAAAACCATATTATATTAATTTGAATCTGATATCATTATTAAGATTTCTCTAGAATAAAAATTAAATTATGAACTACACATTATGTATCAAATGGCTGAGTTAGCTGTTATTTATCTTCAATAATGGTGGGGTGTGTTTTATTTAGTAACTTCTTGTAAAAATAGAGTTTTATATTTTATTATTGGCTTGACTAAATTTGTTCTGAAATAAAATTTTTCTCTTGCCAATACCTTATTTAATTCTTTTTATCTTGAACAATTGATTCAGCTTATGCTTATTCTCACAGAAAAATGATTCAAAATGAAGTTCTTTTGAGAGTGTTGATCAAGAAGCTATTAAATGTTTGCATACATTAATATTTGTTTTTTATAAGTAACTAATATGAAATAAATTTTGTTACTGCAATGATATCTTTTGTTTCTGCATGAAATTTTTTTATGATAAATGAACTTGTTGCAAAACATTTATGAATATTTGTCTACTCATAAATTTGCACATTAAGTCAGCGCTAGCATATTCAAAAGGGAGTGATTTCAATGTTTATCTTCAAGTACTCAAAGTGAATGAAATTGAGTAACTTGTCACTGTAGAAAATTGTACCTGTTTTATTGCATTGGAATTTAACCCTTGAACTATCATTAACTTGATTTCTATAAGTAGCTTAATGACTATCTTCTTTATTTTATAAAGTTAAATTTATTGATGGTAAATAATTTTGAAAATATCTGCCATTATCAAGCATAATATGGTCATTGAGAAATAGATATGTTTTTAGAAATATTTAAATAAAAATGTTAAGAAAGATAGGGAAACAAGCTTTTGTTACCAATGTTGAAAAACAATTCTTGTGATGCCAAGAAGAATGTAATTTTGTTACAATCGTTTTTATAGAATTATCTGTATTCCCAATTTTATATGACAGATACATTCACTCTTGGCTAATTTATAAGTTACTGAATTTTTTTAAGTGAAATCAAATTCACATCCTGTGTGTTAAACTAAATTTCTTTTATTCTCAAAGTAAACTCTCTTCAAATCAATTTATATTGATGAAATTTTATTTTTATTTTCAATTTTTATTTTTCGGATCATTTCGATGTGATTGTATAGGTTTTATTATCATTTTATTTCTTTTTAAATTAATTGTTTCTTTTATTAAAAAACAATGATTTTTCTAATTTTTTTTGGACTTTTTTTGTAATTTTTATCTTTTAGTTTTCTCTTTTCCATGATCTTTTATGATTACTGATTAATTGTAATCTCTTGATTAATTCTTACTCTCCTAAATATAAAGTTTTTCTAAAAAATATTACTTCCTTTTACAAACATAAAACATAGTATTATTCTTTGCAAATTCTTCTGGTAATTCCTCTTGGAGTTTTGACTTTTTAACTTTCTTTGTACGTCTCTTATAGCATTTTCAAAGCATCACCTTGGCTGTCATAAACTGCTTCCTAACAGAGCTACAAGTATGCCTACTAACACTATCATTTTTAACTAAATACTTAAAGTTGGGGCTATAAAAGAGTGAAATTTTGCAGTCTTCTAAGTTTTACTTTTTGTATGAAGATCAGCTTAAAATTATATTTTGAGATGTTATTTTTAATGCAGATATTTTTATATTTTGCTTCCACTTGAGATTTTTTCATGAAATGCTCATGAGATATGAATATTTCATGAGAAAATCTCATGTGGAATCAAAATTGCTTATAGATTCATGCAGAAACAAGAACACAAAATAAAGCTTTAATTTACTAACTTTAATTTAATCATTTGATCAATTTTATATGCAACACCGTTATTAGAATGTCACTCCATATATTCAATTAGGAAATTGTATTATCATTTAATTGCATAGAATAGATGCTATATCTGTGCATTTTTTTTATGAAAGAGTGGTGTTTTGTGCTTTCATCAATAATATAAATAATTTAAAAATTTCAAATGTACTTCAGCTTTTAAAATAAATACTATTTTGAGTATATACCACAACAGCTAGAGTAAAGTTACATCTTTAATGCACCAGTATTTAATATTTTATTTTACTTTATGGAAGCAGATAAGAACTAATTCTACTAGGATCTTGGTTAATAGGAAGCTAATAAAACTAGTTTCACTTTACAAAAATGTCTGTTGTAAATATTTCATCTTCAATGGTATAAAAAAATAGTTTGTCATTACATCATTTATTTTAAATTTTGGCAGATTCTGATTATTTTTATTCGCGTTACTATTGTCCAATATTAAAATGTACTAGACAAGGATATTAAAGTAAAATTCCTTGTCTAGTACATGAAAAAGTTGTATCGAATCAATACTAAAATTTTGTGTACATTTAATTTGTAATAATTTAATTTTTTTTTGTTTACAGAATGTGTTGGAATTTTGTAATTGCCAGTTTTTTTTAAATTTTAACTAACTTTATCCTGTAAATCATCTAATTATTTATTTGAATTAAATTATAAGAAGATGATTTGGGAAAAAATGAAAAATTCCTGTTTGTAAAATAATTTTGACAATCATTTTATTGTTAAATTTCATTTTTTCTGCTTTAGACATTATTTAAAGTATTAGTTCCTAATCTTACTGTGAGCTCAGCTATTGTACGACGTGCCTCTGCAACTGCATTGACAAGTATCTGCAAATTTTCTCGTCGACCATCATCTTTCTTTTCACTTCTCTTAATGACACTATTTGGTAAGTATCTTTTGTTGTATTTTTCTTTCTTTTCAAGTTGATTTGTCTTTAATTCTTGAAGCTCAAAATAATTTTGTAAATGCCTTGATTATGAATTTGGTTATTACAATTGCAAATTCCCTTACCACTTATAATATTACATTAAAAATTTGTATATTTCTCTTCAAATAGTATTATTTTTATGAGATATTAATATAGCACCAATATTTAAATTTATGTAATTCTGTGTATGTCATATTCTTAAAATTTCATTTATATAATGGTATGAGAATTTTCCTGTTTACAAAAAAAAAATTCATGTCTAAAACTATGCTAAATATATTTTCTAATCAAAAATTAAATTAATCAATATAACTTTAATATAAAATTTTCGCATAATTGGTTTAATTTAATCATTTCATGGGCTGTACTGTGTAAATTTTTATATAAATAGCTTAACTGTAAACAGTTAAAATATTAATTTCTAATGAAAATTTGGATTAGGTAAATATTTTTTCTCTAATATTAATTACATAGGAATTGCAAATTTAAAAATATTGCACAAAGGATTAAAACATTTGCTGTTATGCGACATTATTAAATCATCAATAAAGAAATTTTCCGAAAATGGATAATGTTTTATGTGTTTAAATTAGAGTGTTCACTTACAATTCAGAAAAGAATATTTTAAAGGAAGCTAATACAAAATTACTACATAAAATAAAAATTTCTTTATGAAATATGAAAATCTATTGTAATTTAAGTGAAGTATATCTAAAAAGAAGTTGTCTTTGATATTCTAGCACTAAACTTTACTTTGTAGATGAAAAATATATGAATCATTTTCTAATATACAAATGTTATTTGTTACTGAAATCTTCTTTGAATGAAGGAAAATAAGCATCTCTCTCTCACACGTACACACACACATTGAAAATAAATATGTAATTTAATTTATTAGTAATCATTTGCTATCAATTTAAAGAAACAGCTATAAATTCGTTAATATTAATAATTTTATAAATTCTTTAGATTTTGTGTATATTCTAGCTTGCTAATTAAAAAAATATTTTCTTTTCTGTGTTTGTTTTTTTTATATCTCTTCCCATTAATTTCTTAATTTTCTGCTCCATACAAGTGGAATGTAATTGATGTCTCACCAATTTCAATACACTATGGTACATTTGAATGCATGTTTCCAATGATATTATAACCTTATTGGTCTTCATCTCAGTTTGGAAGCCCTAATTGTAATCCTGATTTTGCCGAGCTGACAGCTGAATGGTTAGCACCCTTGCCTTTGG
Organism: Latrodectus hesperus; assembly: GCA_037975125.1. Classification (NCBI taxonomy): domain Eukaryota; kingdom Metazoa; phylum Arthropoda; class Arachnida; order Araneae; family Theridiidae; genus Latrodectus; species Latrodectus hesperus. The sequence goes on along the minus strand of CM075859.1, from coordinate 69,675,461 downwards.
TTCAACAGTTCGTGGGTTTGAATCCCACCTTGGACATGAATGTTTATAGTGGTTCGGAATCCACTTTAAACCGTAGGTCCCAATCTAATTAGCCCTCATGTGCAAAAAATGACTGTTGAGCGACAAAACAAACCAAAAAAACCAAACCAAATATAATCCTGATTTTCTTCTTTTGATTTTGCAAACTGATTAATCATGTACTAATTTTGGAATGTATTAATATATTATTAATCACACAATCCTCAAAGTTTCATCCTTAGGTTATTTTTAGCTTTATATCACAACAGGCTTTCTGTGATTGTGGTTTAATTATTTTAGCTTCATCCTGATTCTGTAATTTATTATAACATGATTGGTAACTTTACTCAAAACTTCGAAATAAAACTTCCAAGTTTTTAATTCCAACTTCAAAACGCTGAAGTAAAACTTCAAACAGTGTTTTGAGTAAATTTAACAATTACATATTTTATTAGCAATTATTGCTCTAATCAATATTGTTCATTAACTTCATAAATAGTTATGTATAAAAATTACTCAATTTATGGTAAAGTTAAAAATTTTATAAAAAGTGCTGTATCAATTTTAGTATGCTTATCAGATTCAATTACAAATTATGTCAGGTTTTATGGTTCTTTTGCACTAAATTTAGTTGTTACTTAAGGCATTATGATTATTATTGTATATAATATTTTTATATTAGATATCTGAGAAGACTCTTGAATTAATAATTCTCAGGTTAAATTTGAAAAATGGTGTAATTTAAATATTTTCACTGGCCTCAAAAGTTAAAGAACAACATGTTTCTGAAGTTTCCATAAAAAATGACACTAACAATTATATATAAATTTATAGTTTATATAAATGGTTAACTCCAACTTGTGTAAATTTATGCAAATGTGCTCGCTAGTATTTTTTTATGGAAAAGAGCAGGTATACAGGAGTGTGAGAAAAATATGCGAACATCAGGCTTTCATAATTATGTGTGTAACTTATGTTGATTTTCAACTTTTGTGAGTAAATTCGTTGACAGTAGTCAGTGGAGTCCAGCAATGTCTTAGAGAAGCCATTTGCCCAATTTGTTATGGTGCCAGGTAGTTAAATGAATTGGAATGGGGATTCCATAGGCTGATGCAGCTTGGGATATTAAAGTGTTTTGCAGTCTGGTCCACCATCTTTGGAATTAATATTAAGCTGAAGATTCTGTGTCCAGAAGACGCTCTAGGTTGACCATGAGCTACAACACTTACAGAAGCCGTTTTATAGCTTTTTTGGCTTGAAGGAGAAGAAGCATTTCTGTGCTACAACTTGTTACAGACCACTCTGTATCATCAGGAGGAAGAATATCCGCTAGTATATTGTGAAGATGTCTTCCCCATGCAGGTCTCTGTACAAGACGACCAGATGTGTGAGTCCTCACCAAATGACAAAGGGCTCACATATCTTGAGCAAGGGAATATGTTTCCTTAACCAGAGAGTGCTGAGTTTTACATACAAGTTCAGATTCATATGAAAGAGCGATTCAGGATGTGTGCTGATCTCTAGGGAATAAATCACCAGATACATCAATCCAATACTGGAAAGACACAATTACTGCAGTGGTGGAATAATGGTATGGGCAGGGATCTCACTCAGTAGTCACACTGGCCTGCATGTGTTCCAAGGAGGAACTGCAACTGGTGTGAGATATCAAGATGAGATCCTTGATCCATATGTCTACCCATATGCCAGTGCAATTGGTAATGATTTCATTCTAATGGTTGATAACACATGATCTCGTCAAGTGTTATCAGCCGTTAGAATGATCTTATGGGTCTTGGTGTGGAGAAAATGGGATGGCCAGGTCGATTTCCTGACTTTAAACCCATGCAGCATATGTGGGATTATCTTGGTAGACAGGTTGCTGCTTTAAGTCTTCTTCCAATGTTTATAAGAGAGATGAAAAACAATTTATTCAGTGTCTGGTCTTCACTTTCCTTTTCAATAACTGACAACTTAATTGACAGTATGGAAAACCAATGCTCTCTATGCATTCATGATAGGAATGGGTATATCTTTTATTAACTTCTTTTTGTTATGTTTCTATTACATTTTATCATACAAAACTGCGTGATTATTCTTTTTTCCAATAACAGGCTTTTCGAGTGAGATTGCTCTTTTTTTTTGGTGTTAATCATTTAAGTATTTTTCTTATGTAAATTTCTATATTGCAATCAATACATACCTGTTTTGTGCACGTCATCCAAATTTGGTGTGTACACATTCATTCATTTGGAAATTAGACACAGAGAAAAGTTGTTTGTTAACTTTAGGAGGTCAGTGTAGCTAACCTAAATTGTATTTACATGAAGTATTTCTATTTATACTGCAAGTAAAATGTTTCTTTATAAATTTTACATATAAAGTATTGGAATAAAATGAAAACCAGATAGAATTTTACAGAAAATATCTTGAATAAATTGAAAAGTAATTGTATGTGATATGTTTAAATTCACAAACTTAGAATTTATTTTTTCACATTGAAGTAGCCTATTACTTTTATCATTAGTTCAATTTGTATTTGAGAAGAAACAAGTGTGTTTCTGAGACATTTTATATTGATTTTAATGATTATATTTGATGGGATTTTAGAAACAGGATTTTTATGTCAACAGCTTTTACTATGAAATATATATTTGCAGTTTCTAATTTTTGTGTTCATTTTTGGTTAACTGAATTTGATAAAATGTTTTTGAATGTTCCTTAAACAATTTCCATAAATTAAATATACTGGCTTACTGTGACCTATTTGGTTAAACATCTTGTTTCAAAGTATAAGTTCCCAGGTTCAATCCCAGTCACTGTTTAACTACAGAAGATGTATTTTGTACTTCTGCCCCCCTGCATTCAAGTCTTTCGAGATGAGTGCATATGAGTTTTCAAGGTTTTCTCCCTTGAGGCAGGTGAATAAGGTAACAAACATGGTAGATATAAAAATGCCTTACAACAGCCTTGAGCAGTTAGACTATTCTCTATGCTGTGTGAAAAGTTAAATAAGCTTGGGGGATCATTATAAGATTAATTTAAAGCAATATCTCTTTTTGACCTTAAGATTAAATATTTTTTTTAGATTTTCCTTTCTTCTAAATAAGATCAAATAGGAAAAATGAATTTCATATTACATATTTTAGAACTTCTAATGCAAAGAAGGAAAGTGATGATGAATATTGAGAAATTTTAAAAAGCTGAATTAGTACAATTTAACTATCTGTCAATTATGTGTGCATTAATTTTATTTCTGAAAAGTAGGTATTTTTAACTAATGGTAAATTCTTTCAACATTGCAGTTCCTCAAAATATTGAAATAATTAGATTTTTGAAAACTTATTGGTTTTTATCACATTCATGTGTTTGCATTTGTGATGAGTTAATAAAAGAAAATTTTCCTTCTGTGCTAATAATTTTAAATAAGAATGAATTTATTTCAGTAAACTTATAAAATCTTTATTTTTTTATTTATAATTTTTAAATTGATTTGTCTTTGAGTACTATTTTAATCATTTGAGTATGTGATAAATACATACCTTCAAAAATAATCCAATACATGTTCCTTTGAATAAGTAAAATTCAACTCAAATATTTAAATAAAAATTCTCACGTCTGGTTACAAAGTAATTTTAAATTTATATTATCATTTATACTTGCAATTAAAGTTTATGTAAATAATTGCGTTTTCAATTATTAATTTTTAGGCTGTGTAACAACCCAGTTCAAAATGTAGCCAATAATATTTTTTTAAATAATTTTCAATACTTTTTAAAATTTCACCTCTGATTTTCCCTGTATTTTGGTTCTCATTTAATAAAAATTGTTTCATTGTAAGAAATATATTTGTCCTATAAATTATTCAATTTTAATTTATGGTTTTAAATTAAAATAAGATTACTGTATTGCCTAGTATATAATTTGTGGATTATGTGTTAAAAAAGTTTCGAATTTTGTTATGTGTATTATACTCTGCTAGAGATAATCTGATAAAATCATTCTTCCTCAGGGAAGCTCACAGTAAAGTTTTGAAAGACATGCTTTTTATGTTTTATAAAATTAATAGATGGTGCCACAAATTGCTTGACTTATTTCAGTTATCAATTTTATCCAGTTACATTCAAGAACAAATTTAGTTCCTCGGTGAAATATTGTAGTTGCCATTGCTTTAATGCCTATCATAATTTCGTATTTTGTATTGATCTGAGCTGTTTTATTCTCAAATATATAAGTTTGTAAATGAACACGTGAAAGTGAAAGCATATAAGTTAAGCAGTAGATTTCAAGCTAAAAGCTGCAATGCAAATAAAAAAATTTCAATTCAGTGTTTATGTAGAAGGAAAAAAAAAGCATGCACATTACAAAAGAAAAAATGTATTAAATGCATAGTTTGAAAGTAATTAATTTTCTTCATTTAATTATTAACGAAACAAATAAATTTTACTTTTTAAATATGTCTAACCTCATTTTAAAAGCTGTTAAAAACTAAAAATCTTTGAGTTTTCCTAGAATTTTCTTGGAATTACTAAAAATTTGATGACCTATCTGGTGCTTTCATCTGTTTATTGCACTTTACAATGAGGTGAATTCAAATAAATGTTTTTCATAATATTTTTGCAGTACAGTTTATTTTATTTTAATCATACTGTGTATTTTTTTATTTTACATTATCACACATTATCAGTGACCCTACATTATCAGCAATATATATTTTTGAATATTCGCCGGCTATATATCATACACTACTGCCGATTATTTACAGGAAAATGCTGTACTTGAAAAATATATTGTTCTTTTAACATTTTTGTGACCTAAAACATTTTGCTATTCTAAACTGCTTATATTTGAGAAACTTTTTCGCTTAAATTGCTTACAAATTAAGGAATTTTTCTTATAAAGTATTGTAATTTTTTTGAATTTTCATATTTGAACTACTAAAAATTTACGAATTTTGTTGTTTAAAATTGCTATTAAGAATTTCACTACTCCAAACAATTCTTAAAGTCATTTTTATCAATCATATAGTTGAATCATTAAATAAGTTTGTTGCACATAGCCAAAAATGTATTTGGAACAATAAGCTTCAAGTTTCTTATAGGATGTTAGTTTTATCAGTCTGACTAATAGTCTTTTCCAATGACAATTATACCAGGGTTTATCTCATTTAATGAATGCTATCTCATGTGTTTTCTGATGAAATAATCTCCATGAATACTCTAAGTGATTGTTTTTGTATAAGGAACATTTTTAACAAATTCTCATAACTAATAATTTGATTTTAATTCTGATTGCCCTTCCTTATATGGATCACATTAGTTATATATTAATCAAGTTATACTCTGCATCAACCATAGGACTTTAATTGTATACAAAACATGGTTGAATACACTTAAGTTTATAATTTTTTAAAATATATTGTATAAAAAGCTCAATGTTGTGTAAAACACATTTCTATTATGCTCACAATTTTTTTCTTCTTTTTACTTTATTGTAAAAATCCATATAGCAAATTAAAATTTCAAAATTAAATTTGATCAAAAAATTCTTTTATCATATTCAATACGAAGTGGACTGTATTTTTTGAAGAATTATTAAATTTTTATTGCTGTGGCATTATTAAAAAATTTAAAAATTATTATGTATCTGTATGCATAAATGTAAAGCTTTGTATAATACTGCAGAAAATAATGGTGTGAAAGCATATATTAACCAAGTTTTTGACAGGTTGTAAAATTATTTTTATAGATTAATTTGCTTTTTATTTCATTAATTCTCATTTAAAAATTTATTACTAGTTGCTTTTAGTTGAACATATGGTATTTCCTTATTACATTGCATGTTGATTACTAAAATATTTTTGTTTACTTCATATTCAAGTTATTTTTTTACTTTAAAATAAACAGAATTCCTTAAGACAAGAAATTTCTCATTAATAATTTTATAGAATATAAAATGAATTATATTATTAAAAAGTAATATGTTTTCTTGTAAGAATGCTTACGAAATTTTAGTTATGAATAACTATGCACATATAATTATGTGATGAACATTAAAACTGGTATATATTATATTAATTTATTATTTGTTATCTCTTATTTGGAATATTTTATTCCTATTGATTATAATGTGTTGGATAGCAATATTTAACAGTTTATTTCATTTTATATTTTTCTATCTGAATGCAGTTTTTGTCAACATAACCAATTTCCCCACATAATCTGTTACACTAGTTTGAAGAAATTTTAGTATGACTATTTATAGAAAAATATTTAGTTCATTATTGATGTTACAGATAAAAGAATATGAAAAATCTTTTCCATGTATAAAAATGTTTATGTATAAATGTTTTCCATGTATAAATACATTTTAATTTTCTATATTAAGAATATATATGTACTGTTTTCTTGCACTCTTGAATTACAAACTTGCTCTGCTATATGCTTTAATAATCATTTATGTTATTTTCAAAAAATTTTTATTCTTGATAAATTATAAATATTCAGCTTAAAATTAATGCATATTACTTATTTCACTCTCTTAAGTTGTATTTAATATTATTTTCTTTTAAAGATTTCAAATCATTTTGCTTTTATTTTAGAGTTCTAAATATTCAGATAAATAAGATAAATTTTGTTAGCAAAACCTTCCTAAAAATCTGCATAATTTCTTGTAGTTTTAATAAATTTCCAAAAATGTTAAGTTTGTAAATTATTTTAATAGCAAAATTCTTATGGGTTAGTTTGTTCCATATTCTTATTCTCTATCAATAATTTATTCTTTTCTGTGAAGTAAAATCATAACGAATGTTACATTTATTCTTGTAAATTAACAAGTAAAATTAAATATGAAGGGCCATTATTATATTTTCCTTAAATTTTCACATTAAATTTTTTAAAAGTTGTTTTATTTATATCACAGATTAAATTTATATTATTGTTGCATATACCATCATATCATTTTTCAATTTTTTTATTAATTACAATATAACGTTCTGCATTTTTATCCTTTCATAGATTCTTTATTATTCTGACATTAATCATTCTAGCTAATTAATTTTGAGCAAAACTTTTTTTTAATTCTGTATGTTTGTAAATTATTTTTATATCTATTTGTGTGCTTTCTATACTAGTGCTTGCTAAACTTAGACAAATGTATATTAAGTACAATTTTTTTATTCTTATTGGGATCATGTTTTATACAGTGATAAAGTTGTTCAGTTAATGCTTTTATTTTAACACAATTTCCTTTAATATTTTTTGAAAAAATCACAATATTAAGCTTTTTAATACTTACTTAAAACATAAATAATTTTGAAACATAACTGATTGTTTACAATGCAATCTTTTTTCGTAAATTCCTCTATATCAATAAATTAATGTTATTTTTACTTTTTTGATTTCTGAAAAATATGCTGATATTTCTGTTTTCATAAATATAAATTTTAATTGTTATTAAAATTATTTCGATTTATATTTTAATATTAAATTATAAAAACAAAAACTATTGAAGTTCTGAGTGTATACAACTTATAGGTTGTTAATTTGTGTAGTGTTGACCATATATTCTGCATTTTCGTATTTGATTTTTATGCACATGTAGCAAAATAGATTTGATTTTTATGCTCTCTTCCTTTACATTTGATTTTCAGAAATAATTAATTTCTGTACATTTTCAAAGTCCATGAGAATGTTACAAGTTTCAAATTATAAGGTTTTTAGTATTTCTAAAATTGTTTGAAGTAATCTCTTAATGCTTTATGTGAATGATTTTGTTTGCATTTTCCTTTTGTGCGAATTTATATGATTATAAAAGCAGTACTAAAACTTCACTCTAAAAGAAAATTCTGCAAATGAAATCTATGATCTTAATTTTAAGAGTACTTTTTAAGTATTACAAATAGTTACTAAGGATATTATTAAAATTTATATGAATTGGCATGATTTTTCTCAAAATTTCAGTAATGTTTTACTAAACTGATATTTTTATTTGAATGAAAACTAATTAGCTTTTCATTGCCAATACATTATGTTAATTAATTTTGCAACAATAATATTCGGTTATTCATGATATTTGTTGTATAAAAATAAAGATATGAAATTCTGTTAAGAAATGTGTAAATAGATGCATTTAAGTGCTCCATGAAAACTTATATTCTTTAGTTTTCATTTATTGAAGTACATGTATTTTCCAATTTACGAGGTATATCTTACATGATTTCACTTTTGCACGGTTTATAAAATATGAAATTTTAAAGAATTACAGTCATTTCTTTTGGTTTCATTTGGCTTGTAGAGATGATGCTTATATTTCAAGTCCTTTTTTAATTCCATTCTGATGATTTCTTTTTGTTAATCTATATTTTCTATTTACAACCATACATTTCTTGTAATTTAATGCAATAAAATTTAAAAAATAAACATTTTTAAAAATAAAGAAAAGTTGTATTTATTTTAGATTTTTACTTAATGGAGGCATTATAAGAGGTGATAAATTTTTAATAGATTCATGAGGCCACAATAAGGTACAGTAAAAAAAATTAAATCTGCAAATGAAATATGGAAAGTTGCCTTTTAAGGCCCTTCTTTTTTCATTGATAATCATAATTATATCTAAGAATATAACTTCTTCATTGCAGCATTTAAACCAAGGGACATTTTAGACTTTCTTAATTACAACTGAAAATTTGCTTGATAAATAACAAATGTTAAATATAAAATCTCTTCAAATTATAGATTTTGAAAAAAAAAATTAGAAACTTAAATTGGGTTAAGTATGTAGGATTGTGATTATTAATGGTAACTGCTATCAATGCTCAATTCCTGTTCAAAACCATTATGACCAAATGTAATTAAAGGCAAAAGTTAAGTTCCAGTTTAGCATTACAACATGAATATATTCCCGTGTGATAGAGATGACACATACATTGAGAGAAAGTTTTGGGGATTTTACTGAGGTGAATATTGTATAGTTATTGGTGAATACATCTTGATGAAAAGGATTTGTTTGGCATTTACTAGTAGAATAAGTCATTATGACAGATATTTTGATGAAGAAGAGAAACAGTTTTGTTTTGTACAGAAGCCACCCCAAAAGTATTACATTAAGGTAAAACGACCCTAATGTTGAACAAGCTCTCTTATTTCACTGAAATTTTAATAAACACTTAAATTTATGTGAGGATCCATGTAACTGTTTGATCAAAAATGAAACAATTGTTAGTGTTGTTGTTGCTGATCCCTGTTGTCTAGCAGCGCTAGACAGAGTCTATGACATTGCACACTCTCAGGAAATCAATGACCAATAATGGTCGCTCCAGAAGGTCTTTATATCGAGTCCCAAGCACTCAAGGATATGATCCGGAGTGGCTTGGCTTTTGGAACACTTAGCGCAAAACAATTGTTAGTAACAAGTCTCATTAATGATCTGAAATTGCTTCTTATTTATCTGATATTGAACTTGAATCATACCATTCATACCAATTATTAAATGATGAAAGTGACATCATACTGATTATGAAGAAAAGATTAATGATTTAGGAAAGTGATAAAAGTATTTAAATTTTTGTATGAATATTGTAATATATATATTTCTTATTTTTAAAAGGTATTTCACTGAAGGTTTTATATTTTTCTCTTTTTTTAAAAAAAGACCACTAATTTTATGTTTCTTATGAAATATTTAGTTTTATTTTACATTAAAATAAATAATTTGAATCATGTATGTTTTAATTTTATGTATTATAAATTTACAATTTTGATTTACATAGTTTTCTAAAAATGTTTAAATTAGGTCATAGGCACTTAAGATGTTGGTCACACATAACATAAACAGTTTTATTGCTTTATAATGTAATGCTTACATCATAAATAGTGTTAGTTTCTATTTTCTTTTTTACTGAATGCTAAATTGATCGAATTATTTGAATTTAATATTTTCATGATTTTAATTTTTACTAAAAATTTGAGTTAGTTTTTTAGTAACAATTGTATTAAGAGTGAAGATACATTGTATATATTTTTGAAATTGCTATGTTTATAACATTTTTAAAGAGAAATTTTCATTCATGTTGGCTTAAATCTGTTAGCAAAGAGATAATCATTCTTAAGAAATATATGAAGGTACCAGAGTAGCTACTAATTCAAAACATTCTTTTAAATTTAGATGAATTATTTTGCTCGTTTTTCTAATTATGTAAATTTTATATGAAGGATGATAAATTTGTAAACTATCTTTGATTTAATTACACTATCACTTTCAACATCTTTTGTTTAAATTATATGTAAAATTAATAAATTAATATGTAAAATTAATAAACATCGATTATAGAATAAAAATTCTTTACTTGTTCAAATTATAAATCATAGCAGTTAATCATCATCTTTAATAATATTTATACTTCATTTTTCTTGAAATTTAAAGAAATTATCAACCAAAAAATTTTAGGTGCAATCAATAGAAGAATAAATTGAAGAGGAAGTATAATTTTTAAAAATAAAGTTTTTCTTCTCAGTATTTTAAAATTATTTAGTCTCTTTTAAGTAAGATTCTTATTTTCTTCCCTATTTGTTGTATTTAAAAGTTAAAAATTTTTTACATATATTTTTTACTATATAAAATGTATTCAGTATGTAAAAATATCATATATGGTCCTTTAGGAGATATATTCGGAGCTTGACTTTAGCAAGGGCATATGGGCCAGTTACCCCAGACCCTCACATCATAGGAGCCCCCAAATCAAACAGAAAGTTTATTTTACTTTGTAAATCAAATAGAATCATTTGCCAAATCGAATAGAAAGTTTGTTGTTGTTAAACATAGAAGGCCCCCAAAGAAGTTTATGGCCCAAGCCCCAATTAGGCTAAGTTGCACCTTGGATATAGTTTACTTAAAATAGTGTACTATCTTCTTCGTCTTTTACCTACTTTAAATATTATGTGTATGTTCTCTCTAGATATATTTTTCTTATTTTCTAGATTTAATTCTTCCCGTTCAAGAAGAACATTCTATATATACAATTCTTGGAGTTCTTGTTTGTCTAAGACATGTTATCCCACATCTTGAGGAATCTTTTCTTACATCAAGTTTGAAAAAGTCACAAAGTGACATTGCACAAGATGAAATCACTCATAGTGAAGCTACTGTAGATGGCTATTTACAAGATAATTCATTGCAAAATAGCAGCATCCAAACTGAGGAAGATATGTGTGTCACAAAAGAACAATATCTAAAGGTTTTCTTAATATTACTATTTAATATTATATTTTTATAATAAAAATTATGATCTCAAGTGCCGTTTTTAAATGAAATGTAACATATTGTTGCCCAATATTTTATTTATTTCATAAATCATTTTGCTTTTCTAATTTGTATGATAGATATGAATTCTGGGAACTAAGACTCGTTTTTTTCTCAATTATGCCAATAATTTATTTTTTCTCTCTGCCTTTTCTTAGTTTTTTTCTGAGTAGGGATCTTAAGACTATATGATGTGAAGCATCTGAATAGATTTTCTATATCTTTTATCAAGTACTTAGAATGTATTGATGGTTTTTGTTTTCCCTTTATCATTTATGATTGTACAAAGTGGAGCACATTAATTTGCTGATTTGGGAATGAAATAAAATATAATTGAACACTTAAAAATTTATGTATTTATTTTTCTTATATTGGACTAATTACATGATTTTAAATAGTGTATCTAGCAAATGTCTACCTTCATAACCCACACACTGCTATATTCATTTTCTGAAATTCTCATGCCTTTTTTCAAGCATAACTTATGATGTTCTTATAATTTCAGCCTCATTATTTTCTGTAAGTTTTCCAGAGTGTTGGGATGGTTGCAATACACCTTAGATTTCAGGTAATTTCAAAGAAAAAATCTCAGGTGTCTAAGTTCTGCGAATGTAACTAAGTTTAAATCCCATATACAAGACATGAGCCTTGCAGGAAACGTTTGCCTAAAAAAATTCATTGTAATGCCAACTGTGTGGGCAGTAGCACCGACTTTTTGAACTCAGGTATCCTGTAATTGCATTGCCTGGTAAAACTGTTGCATCATAGTTAAGTAATGACATGAATTCTGTTACATCATAAGAATGTTTCTGGAAAAATTAAGGGCTAATGGTGATATGGCACCCCACTTAGTGATGCAGTCTTAGTGTAAGAGTCTTTGGTCATTTTTCATCGGGTTTTCTTGCTCCTGTACTTCATATTCTGTTTACACACAGCCTGAATTGATTACCACTGATGTGCCTCATCAGAATAGAATACATTTGCATACTGGTGTATAGTTGCAAGCATATCTTGACAAATTGTTCTCCATTTTACATAATCTGAAACTTTGCACTTTTTATTAGGTGAAAATCAGTTCATTATGAAGAATCCTGTAGAGAGAACATCTTTAAATGCTAAGAGGAAGTGCTTGTTTCGGTGTTGAGCATTTAGGAGATAGCAGTATTGCTGCTTTAACTCCTTCAATATTTTGTGGTGTTGAAATGCTTCTCTCAGATCCTCTTTGTACAGGTGACATATCGCCCGTGTTCCTGAATGCATTTACCCAATTTTCAATTGATTGCCCTCCAGAAAAACATCTATATGAGGGAACTGCAAATTGCCAATGAAAAGCATGCTCCACTGCAATGATTGAGTGGGAATTTAAAAAATAGGCTTTGATACAAAATAAGCACTTTTCATGTGCCTACTGCATTATGCCAACTGAACAGTAGATGAATACATACCTCTCTTTGGTCACTATAAACCACACCCATGGTCCCCTCTCTTCAACCAGCAGTGCCACCACAGAGTGAGTTCTAAAAAGCAGTTTACTGTAGTTCACCTTGTAGTAATCAAAGTACTGATAGTAAAAAGTATATTTGCATTGTATATTGTACATTATAAATAATATTAGATTTATGTTTCAAGGATAATTCTTTGACTGTATATATAATTTGAAAATGTTTTTTCTAAAGTATTTTAAGTAAAAATTTTTGTAATTCAAAAAACAATAAAAAATTTAGAGTACTATAAATAACATTGCATGCAGTGTTATTGAATTCTTAGTTTTAAAAATAAACTTTGGAAAACAATTTACATCTTTTAAAAATTTTATTAAATTTTACTGACACTTCATTGTTGGTCATAATTGTTCATTCAAATTTTTAATTTATCTATTACTATTTCCATCCATTTTAAATCCGTGATTATTTGTTGAAATTTTAGATAATAAATGGAATATAAAAAATTGATGAAAAAAACAAAACTTCTAAGTACCACATTTAGAGACCAAATTATTGCTCTCATCAGTCATTAGGTGTATCTCAATAGAGTTCAAACTCTTTACTGAAAAAGTATTATGAATTTTTGTAAAAAAGTATTTACTGAGCAATTATTATGAATTTAATAGAATTTTGTGTAGAAATCACTGTTGATCAAATTGAAAATGCAGCAAAATAAAATAAAATATATTAAATAAAAATAAATTACTGAAAAAAATTTAATAAATTATTGAAGAAAATTATTGTATCTTTCTAATTCAGTTGTAAGAGATTCAGGCTTTAAAGCATGAAACATACATTCTTTTGTAAAAGAGAAAAGGAAAAAACACTGTAAAAATAATTTCATTATTTTGAAATTTTGTATAAAAATTTCTGTGTATGTAATATGCTAAATATTGAATCTTCAAAGCAAGTGAATATTCTGGCCATAACATGCAATTCTATTGGACAACTCATATGACAAAACTTAAAACAGTTCAAAAGATTTATTATTCCTCATAATCGACTTGATTACTTCAAAAGTGTGATAACATTGTTGGAATGTATGATTATAGATAGATGTGAACTAAGAAATAGAACCCCATTGTATCATGTGGATACAGTTGTGCATATGTGGTTACAGCAATCATTGCTACCGGAAATTATTAGGCCATTAACCTCACAACATCAACAAATGTCCCTAAAGTGGTGTAATTGATCAGCATTGTTGCAATCAGGCTGGACATACATAATATTCAATGATCAATCTCATTGTTTTGTTAGATTAGATGGTCATTTCATACATGTTTGGACCAAAGCTAGCAGTTTCAACTATCCTTTTTTCAATAGAAGCAAACAGCCATTACTGTTCTGTGATGCTGTGGGATGCTATCTCCTACAACATCTAGTTATTTCTTATCATTCTGCTTATAACTTTAAAATTGGATTGATATGCTTATTCTATCTTGCTGCTGGTGGCTTTAGAGTCTTCCTAGCGCATTTTCTTGAGACAATTTTCAAGAAGATAAAGTCAGGTCTCATATATCTCAAATATCAGTGGGGTGACTGCTTGAGTTATATTCACCAACTACTGATTAAAATATTTAATGTATAATTGTTTGCTATTGATGGGACCAAGAGGCTTGAAAATGTAATCATTTCATTATTGTATTTTAGCTATACACATATTTAATTTACAGTATGTATAAGCAAAAGAGTGTATAAAAAGATGAAAATTTACAACATTTTTAAATGCATGCAATAAATTTGTCTTGTATAGAATGTAGTTGAAATTGAATAAAGTATTTTTGATTATTTGAAATTTCCCTATTCATATAAAAATAGTTTCTGTTTTCATTAATTTTTCGTTTTTATCTTTTCAGTCAAATGTTATTGTAAATACTACAATCTGTGTTTTTCTAATATATTCTAATTTTTTTAGGTTTACGAAGTAGTTTTGCATTTTTGCAACCATCCAGATCATAATGTAGTCACTGCTACACTTGAAACTTTATATCAATTTTTAAAGTGTGCTCCATTGATTATTCAACAAATTTTAGTTTCTCCAGTTGGCATTACAGAGTCCTTAATCTTTGAACTTCCGAAGCTTAATCGTTTAATGAGTGAAAGTAATTGTTAACATTATTTTTTCTGTATTCACACATGTTTTTCTTATTTATAATTTTTGTTTAAAAATTGTTCTGAAATGTATTCCATAATATCAATTGAATTTGTTTTCTAATAAAAAAGACATATTTTTAAAAAAAATTTACAGATTTTTTAAAATTTAGTCTTTACTGAAGTTTTATTTTTAATAAACCCTGCAGTTTACTAAAGTTTATCTATTTTGTTTTAAATGTTTTCTGGAGATGAAGTATGCAAATCTTTTAAGACATGGACTACACTTTTTTTAGAAAGATTGCATTGTTAGAACATAAGAGTACATTTTATGATGAATGAAGTGAAATGGGAAAAACAATTTAACTATTCAAGTGGATTTTTCACCATTCAGAAAAGAGATTTATGTAGGTACCCATTCATTATGAACCTTAATTTCAATGATAGCAAATCTCACATGGAATTATTTCATCATTTTGAACAAAAAATCTAAACACTAAGTATTTCTATTTAGTTGCTTAAATTCTTTAAATTGTTTTCATTTCTGAAAGTTTCTTAGAGGTGAGAAATTTTGTTTCAGAATCCATGTAAAAATAATGAATTTTAAGTAAAACCTTAAGATTTGCTTTTGCTGAAAATCCCTTCTGAGAATTAGATATTATAATGATATTTGATTTATTCTACAGTTTTAATGTCACTCTGGCTTTTCATGTATATTCATGGCAAAAAGTGCCTACCTAGCTACTGAATGATTAACACACTTGCCTTCTGTTTAACAGTTCATGGGTTAGAAATTTTCATTGTGCTTGAATGTTAGCAATTCAGTATCCACTTAAAACTGTAGGTCCCAGTGTAATTAGAAATCATGTGCAAAAAATGACCGTTTAGTGATAGACAACCAAACCAAATTGTGGCTAAAATATTTGGACATATTATTAATTATTGCAAAGCCACCTGTTTAAATTAAGATTTCCCCTTATGATCAAGACATTTTTATTCTTAATTACCCAGTTAGATAATGAGCCATTCCCTAATATAATTGTTTAAAAAAACCTTGAAAATTAAGGCAAGAAATCCAGGTATGTTTTCAATTATCTTGGTGTTTTGGTAACATTGTATAAAGAAAGAGTTTAAATTTCTAGCTGGAGGTTTTTTTCTTACTCATAACGTTTTTTATGCCTATTAATTTTTTTTTTGGTTTTTTAAATACTCATCATTTTTGTCTCTCCATTGTCTTTCAGCAAATCATCTGCTTCCTGCAGTAACTTTTTAATGCTATAATTCTACCAACAAATCATCTTATTGATAGATCGTATTTCAGCATTCTTGTTTACTTTTTCATCGTTTTCTGGAGTAGTTAAGTTATTCATAAATTGACTAGGAAAATAAGATACATTATAGTCATTACCTACTAAACTTTTATCTACTTGCATAATATTACACTCTTGCCATAAATTGTTAATTCGAATTAAATATATCTAAAGATAGTTTTTGGTATACTTTTGCTTCAGAAATTCCTAACTTATATATGTGTGTTTGTGTACACTGGTATATACATACACTAGAACCTGAGAAATACAAACCCTGAACATCCGAAATTCCAGATAAGATGAACAGCTTGTAAAGTTTTTGCACCACCTTGCCCTGAGTTGGGCTATACCAGCTAGATAGCAGCATTCAAGTGGAGTCTTCATGATTTTGAAGCAAGGACCAAGTTGAAGACCCTAATACTTGGCTTGCCATTTCTAGAATTATTATTTATCTTGGAGAACATTGGGACCATGCCCAGCGTTAATTTGCCCCAGCCATCATTACAGAGATGATGGATCTATAGTTAAGCCATGATTTGAACTCACTACCTTTCAATAATGAAACCAACCGGGCCATCGTGGCTCAAACAACTTGTTAAGTGAAGGATAAAAAATTAGATTTAGAAAAAGTACAATCTATTACTATAATTTAAATACTAAGATGGAATTTTTATTGATAACTATATTTTTACCAAAGATTTGAATGCAAAATATAAGACATAGCCCTGTACCTTATGTAGAAGTGAATTCAGTACTCGTTTGTTGGCATAACATACTGAATTGACTTGACACAATGTACCAGTAATGTATGAACATTGCATCAACAGGAGTTGCGGTGGTTCAAGTTTTGAAGATGAGGAGTTGCGTTCAAGTTTTAGACAGTGTAGAGAAGTCCAATTTCAATTGCTTGAACTGTATTGTTTTGCAAAACGGTGTCTGTGAGGCATCTTCACTTTCCTCATTACCTTTTTAATTTCCCTCACCTTGAAATGACGTTACCGTTACTGAGTAGTCCTTGGTCGCTATTGTCATCAATTCCTATCTAATCTTAAAGGTAATTTTCTTCAGTTTGTTCACATCCAGTAATAGGTTGAGCAAGTTGCAATGAATCACCATTTTGGGTTTGAAGAATATCAACTGATGTTTTTCCAAACAAAATTAGGCCCAAGATTTTTCCATGATTTTTTAAATTAAAATGTTGGTGCATTTCTGCCATGCTTCGGCAACCCAGTAAATCACAATCGTTTACTTCAATGGATATATCCCCATCTTCCATCAAAGCTTGTTAGAGCATTTTATGATTGTAAATAATGATATTTTCTAATACTTCTTAGTCCATAGGTTTCAAAAGTGGGATCAGATTGCATATCAGAGAAAAATATCTTTGATATCATTTTTTACTAAAATTGTATCAGAAATATGAGATTGAGTGTTGCCAATCTATAGCAATTTTTTGCTTGACAAGCCGTTTGTTTCATTTGATTTTGAAACTGAATTAACATTCTTAAAATAGATACACATTATTTTAAGTCTTTTATATTTTTATAGTAAATTGGTAAAGATTACACACATGTCCTTTAAGACATCTTGCATTGCAGGCTTGCCAATCACAATTATTGGTAATTTATCAGTAGAGAAACCTTTTCTACAAGCCATGATTTGTCTGGTGTACATTTATAATCTTGGGTCAGATGAGTCTTCATTAGAAACTAAACTTTTGCAGAAAGTACTTTAAAATTAAATCCAGATTCATCTTTTACAGCTGTTAAGGGGAGTAGTTTTTTGTTATAATCAACTTCTCAAACTTTGGTAAATACTGTTATGCTGCAACAGCACCTAATGATAATTTTTCTGGGATAACTGCCTACTTTTGAATTTCATACTTCCTTTTTTAGCGATCTGTTGCTAGTTGTAAATACAGAATTTCAATTCATAACCTTGTTCACTTATAAAGCTTTTTCTTGAATCAGTGGGCTGCTGATCAGAATACCTTTCTGTCTTTCATTTGTAAACCACAAAATTGTAGTATTGTCATGGTTGTCATGAACAGAAACTTTTGATTTGGAGCTTTGTACAGTTGTTTTATTTTTTGTAATAGCAAAAACGTTTAGTCTTATTCCGATTTTTCTTCCAGTCACTGAGCTTAACTTTAGTGATGCCAAATTAGTTAATAATTAGTGATGCCAAATTCAACAGTCAATTTTACAGCATTTTCTTCTTTGTCTTGGCGTTTGAGCACTTCAAGTTTCTATTTAACTATACAGGCTTTGTGTTTAAATTTTGCTGCATTTTACTACGTAATTAATCTGTTGGGTTGTTCGGAAAGTAATTTCGTTTTTCATGAAAATGAAAAACCTATAACGAATAAATATCGTATTGCTTTGCATACTGTCAATTCTAGTCCAATAGCTTTTACCATCTTTCTGGTAGTAGCACAATTTCACACTCATAAAGTGGTTGATTTTTACTAGCAAAAAGCTGATCCAGGTGGGAAAAGCGAAATGACTTTCCGAACAACCCAATTCAATTAGGAATTAATGAAAACTTTCAATTGACGGAATAGTATGATCTTTCAATGAACAGAGTGTATTGATCAATTTTTACACATTTGCATGACAGGAAGTAGAGGAGATATTGGTTTGTGATAAGAAACTACAGTATTTTATTTTGTTTCCATAACAAATATCCAACATCAAGCAATAGCTCATAACACAGTGTACATACCAATATGAATCGAAATGTGGATGTATTTAAGCACTCATGCCTTATCAGGGTTAAAGTTGCTTTATTGTTTACTTAAAACAAAAGCTTTCAGATCACTATCGGGATAATAACAGTTTAAATAGACCACATGGTAAGTCCAAACTTTCCGAAACATAAGCACTGTTCTCTTCCAGTTAGTATGGATTTTTTAAGTTCTAGTGTATTTATATGTATGTATAAAAGTTGTTTTATTTTTTTATTCTTATATCGTTTCTTTAATATTAAAACGATTATTATTTATTTTTGAAATTTACTTCTATTTTATATTTTTCACTAACTGTATTTACATTATTTTAAATAGGTCAAGTCAGTATAGTACCTTCATCTGCATCTTTGGATGAATCTACATTAGTGGATGATCTGGACATATATATGGCTGAAATGAATAAAGGTATACCTAAATTTCTATTAATACTTAATAAAAATGTATTGTTTGTTTATTTAAAATATTTTGATAATTTATAATTCTATGCAATATTGTTTCATAATTACACTGCTGGTCACCCAAAAGCAACACCAAGAATGACTAAAGATATCAGCAAAATTTTTAGGCCATGTTATTACATATCAAAGGGATGAGAGAGTAAAATCCATTACCACTCAAACCATGATAATGTAAAGAACAAAAATAATGTAAAGGTTACAAAATATCCCCACTCTCTCCAGATTTGAAAGCAACTGTAGATTTGTTGCTCTGTTTTTCAGTATCAACAATATTGTTACAATCCTTTGTCCATGTCCATTATTCATCATACCATTGGCGATGCAAGCACCTATGGATTTGAAATAAGCACAAAGATTTAGCAAAGTCAACCATGGATAAATGAAATATTGGATGTCTTTTGGACATCCCTCTTAACTGTTAATGGTATCAAATAATAGAAGCAGATACCAAACATTGTGTAACAGACTGAATCTGTTGTACTATGGTTCTTGATGGGTCTGAGTGATCCATCTCTGCTTTGGGCACAATATGACTGTCATCACATGCAATGAGCTATTACAGATCTGCATCACAGTTGCTTGGTTTCTCCAACACAATCAATGATTTGTTTGAAAGATAATCCACAATCCCTATAAGCTACTATTCTTTCACAATCAAAATCAGGAACTTGCTTGAAATACCTTTGATGTGTTCTACAATGCATCATTCAACACCTTACATAAAAAGAGAAAAATTACATGAAAAAACAATTGCCATACATTAAAGCAGCTATTCTTTCTCCTTGTATACAGAAGTTGCAGTTGGTGATACAGGGGTTAGCATCGTCCATGATGTACTTATATGATGTAATGTTAATGATTTGTGTATTTCTTCCAAGGTGTTGCATTTTGGTTGGCAGTAATGGATTATAATGTGTATTAACTACCTTGTTCTTTAGTCGGTCTTCAGGTGATACCATTTCCCTGTAATTTTTCTAATGTATATGAGTAAGTGAAAAATCATTACACATGAGTTTTATTTAAACATTAAGTATTTAAGCTACATTTCTCATACTTCATATAAACCGTTAGATGGAAAAATTTGCTGTTTTTCCATAAATATATTAAGTATTGCATAGGTTTTGTTCCATAGATAATTCTAAATCTGCACTTACTGAATAATTTTGTGATAGCATATTTTACACACATACACATCATTTGTGTGTGAGTTTAATAATTTCTTAATACTCTGTAATTCTATTAGTTGGGTGTTAGTATTAAACTGTTATATTATATCTAAAATATTGGAATATATATGAAGAATAATACAGTCTAAATGCTAGACTTCATTGATAATGGACAACATGATTGTGTTTGTAAATTCTTACTTTATTGTGAACAAATTAATAATTTAAAAATTAAAATAAATTACCCATCTCATAAAAAATAAGTTTTTCTGGCAGTTCTTTTATTATGTGCAAAACGTAAGATAATTTTTTTACTATTCATTACTGAAATTTAAAATGAAACTGAAGTTTAAAATGAATGATATTTTGTAAGGTAAATATGTTTCTCACTGAAAATTGCAACCAAATTCATGTAAAATATGAAATGAGTAGTAAATTCATTTGTTGTGTATTCATTTGTCTTAACTGGCAGCAGTTGCTTATAAGTTTCTTGATTTCAATAATAACTTCTTTAAAATTTTTTTAATATTTTTAAGTTGGCATCAAAAGTTGCTTCTATATGAAATGCTAATATCTAATTGATAGAAATATTTAAAAGTGACTGAATTTTATTTTCAAAATAAAGGTGAGCGATATCTTTGAACTGGCAAAATTTGGTAGTGAGACTGGATGAAAGTTCATATTTATCTATTGGCAGTGTTGTTTTATATTAGTATAACTTTTAAAAATACATAAAGATTTATTGGACATGGGGAACAAGATTTATTTATTTGATTAAAAAACTCTTATTCTTAATCATTTCTGAACATACTGGTTTAATTGATGAACAATGAGTTTTAACTGTTTGAATAGAAATAATGAATGCATTAAATTTTATTACACTGAAAAGTATGTTATATGTGGTAATCCGATTTATGGAAAATGTAAGTGAACAATTTTGTTATAAAAAAAGTTTTATATGAATGATGTGAGCTTAATTTACTTTTAAAATACACATTTTGTTTATTTTTTTAAAATTTCATGTAATATAATGTTATATATGTATGAATAATGCACTAATAGTGAAGTTTTTTTTATACTTTAATTTTATCTATTCATAAAATGGCACTTAAAAATAATAAAATTTCATGCTTTAATGTTTATAATTAATAAGAAATAGTTGCCGATGGATGTTTAGTATTCATAATTATTAATATTATTATGATTTTCAGAATAATAAGTTGTATCTCTGAAAAATGAAATATCTAAAAATTCTTGTGGAAATCAAAAAAATTTCTTGCTTAAGCTGTATCTTTATTTAAAAAACTTTCTATATTTTAATGCATTTAAATTAATTTAACTTTCTCCTTTGTTCCATAATTTGAAAAATGCATTTTAGGAAGAATAGGAACTATTCATAAAAAGATTTGGTTATACCTATAAATTTTTAAGGTTAAATATTATTGTATTTTGTGATTCATGATATTATTTAGTGACATGTTTTCTTATTATATCAACTTTATTTATTTTCTTTTTTCAAAAGTATTTCTGGAAATATGCATTTAAAATTTTGGGAGATATTTCATTGTTAAGTATAAAAACATGGAAGCTTATCTTTGAAAATTTACATTGTTTAATTTAATGATGTTTATATTTTTCTAGTTGATAATCAGCTTTCATATTCAAAAGAATTTAGCGATAGTGATGCTCACTCCATCAATTCTAAAGATGTTAGTGATGGACAAAGCTCTGAAATATCATTGAGCATTGATATAGAGTCTGAAAGTGTTCTTACTGAATCTAGTCTGCCATTCAAGCTAAGTAGTGAAAATTATTTTTTTGGAAGTCCTGAAGGTATATATTTTTTTTATTAAAAGGCATTTAAAAGTAAACAAAATAATTATTTTCTGTCATCTAGGTAGCTGTTTGTGGTTTCATTTTTTGTTTTTAAATTTTACTAGTAAGTATCAATTTATTTAAAATGGAGTTGAGACTATAAAGAATGGGAATAAATTCTCATACATGGAAAATATAAATTGATCGGATTCTCAAAATTAAATACAAAGAGCAGAGTGAAAATTACACAATATTTGTTTCTGTGTAAAAGCATAATGTTTCAATATTTATAAAAGTTATTTTGTTAACTCTTCAAGTTCTAATTGTTATATTTATGCTTTGCTTATTTGTAATTTGCATGTAGCTTGGTTTATAGTTATTTTTCAAATTAATATGTTACTAAATTGGTTTTCATCTGAAAAGATGGGTGTCATGGTAATGTTTTATAATTTCACTGCTTCCATTTAATTTATGCTTTAAATTTTGATTTAGTACTAAATATATATATATGTACACAAGTTCTGTATTGTCAAGCTAGTTTAAGTATTTAAAATAACTGCAGTATATAAACCCACTTATGTATTTTTGAATTAATATTTATTTCAATTACTTTGGTTTTAATGATACTATTTCTACAATAATGTTAGTGTGTTTTTTCATTTTTTGCATGTATTTGTTGTCTTATTTATTATGATGCCACTGTCAATGCAGAATACATGAACCCAAGAATTTTCAAAAATTTAAGAACAAGAAATAAGATTCTGAAGTGTAAAAAGTTCCTGTATTTTATGTATTAAATTAACATAAAATAGTTTAGAATTTGAATACGTTTTTTAGTTAGTTGAAAAACATGATTGAAGAAGAGTTTGAATTTTTTAGAATAAATAACTAATTAAACTTGCATAAAATCTCAAGGAAACATTTTAATTTCATAGTGTAAACATAGTAACTGAAAATTTGTAATGTTATTGTTAAATCAAAAGCTACTATTTTGTATTATTTTTAAAATATGATTTTTTATTTTTTTAACTGATTCATAATTTTTATTTAAACTAAAAATTGTAAAAAAAGAAATCTTTTAGAAGTTTTAACAATGATGAGGTTAGCTATTTTATTTTAGTAACATTTTAGTAGTGATATTATCTTTTGTGTTCCGTAGGCTGAAATTTTCTTTAAAAAATGTGTGTTCCATTTATTTTTTCATTCATATGTTAATTTTTTTCTTATGCTATAATATATTTATATTGATTTTGTTTTTAAATAAAAATTTTTAGTGAAGTATTTATTAAAAAATTATTTGCTAAATTAATTTTTTATTTACTTTTTAAACTTATATAGCATAAGTTTTAAATGGATATTTTAAATTATGCATGGGCATCATTTGTAATTTTATGGCTAATCACCTCCATGTTCTTGTAATTGTTATAGGAATCATATGCAAAATTCCTGTTTTCTTATTTAGAATAAAAATTTAATTGTTTTCTTTTGCTGAAAGATTTTGTGTGTGTGTGAAACATTCATTCATCCATCATTTTGTGCTCAAAATCTTAGTTTTAACTTCTATGTTTTGCTTTTCAATTTTAATGTTACAATTTCTGATTTATTTCAATATTATGTTTGTTTTACTTATTTTTTATAATTTATTACTTCCATGTGAAATATATTTTATCAAATAAGTTTTGCTTTTGTAAATATGCTTTATTGTAAGAGTAAATGTTGCTCTATTTAAGAGTAAGTATCTTAATGGTTCTTAATTCTAATTTAATATTATTACTCTCTGTAAAACTTAAATTTATATATTCATATATGTAAAAATTCATTTCTCATACTGTTGTAAAATTTTATTTCTAAAAAGTTTATTTTTGACAATTATGCATTTAAGATTATATGACTCTCTTAGCTTTTTTTCTGGTATCAGTGATAAGATTTATAGTAAAAACTTTTAAATTTCTAACTATAATGAGTCAGATTTAAGAAAAATAAATAAGAAAGATCCTTTTAAGTAAATTAATTTTATTTTTTATATTAATATTTTTAAAATTCTTTTCAATATTATTTTTTGTGTAAAATATCAACATGTAATTTTCAAGACAGTTGTTCTTTTATGAAATCTAATTCTTTCTCTTTAAGAGGTTTATACCTTATAATCAATTAAAATATTGATGTATCAGAATTTAATTTTTGAGAAAAAAATATAAAAGTATTTATTGTACAAGAACTAATTGAAATCAATTTTATTTAAAAAGTCCCATTCAACAATTATTACATTATTCGAGATTATACTAATTTTCAGTTTTTCTGACACCCATTTTACTGTATTATTTAAAATGGACTCTTTATCTAAATATTATTTTATGTTCTTATTCAAAGACAGTTTAATTCATGTTTGAATATTTCTTTTAAACATTTCAATCTGTAAAACGATGTGAAATACAGTAAAAAATTGCAAGTGCATATTCTGTTGATAATTTATAACTCATAAAGGCTATAAAAATGAGCTCTGAAATGAAGGAGAATTTTATGAATAATGAAAAATATGTGTAATCTAAATAAAAAGCTGTATTCATATTATATACAATTATTTATTTATAGATTCTAAATGTGTAATTCCTTTTCTGGTTAAATTTTCTAGAATTGGTTGATCTTGGAACTATTTTAGAAAAATAATTTTTTGAAGATTTTTAGTTATGTAAACATATAATATGTATTCTGTTATCAATATGAGACACATTTATTATGATTACCACTTTTTAGATGAAAATATATGTAAACATTCATTATATACATGTTGATATTTTATACTGAAAATAACAAAGTATTTATATTGATAAAAAGAGTGAAATTATACTCTTAAGTTTTGGAAAACATGGATGAAAAAAGTCATTCCAAAGTTTTATTGCTACAATTAGATTGTTTAAATATATATCTGTCAATCACAGTGACATTGAATAATTTTTAATAGAGGAATATTATCATGATGAAAATAAATGCAGAGCTCTTACTCCCAATAATTTTCAATTTTATATAAAGCATAGAAATCTATAGGTCTATGAAGTTTTGCAAAATTTCTCTTTCTTAGCAATTTCTGAGATGCAATATAGATAGAAAATGCTATTCAAGTTTGGGTTTCTAAAAGCATTCTTATTTATTAAATTATGCTTTAAATAATAAAATAATTTAACATAGTTGTGTATTATTTTTTGTGATATATTATGTTCATCTATTATGACACAAATTTTGCACTGACCATTAAGAATATTTAATTTCTTGTCAAGAAATGTTACCCAATCAAAATTCTCCAATCTCTGATCAGATTTTCTCTTTTCGTATGGGTAAGGTCGGTAGCAAGCTCAAGGAATTCACGACGAATGCACTTTGAAGAAACTATGACACAGATATATGAATTTATTGAGCTGTTAAATCAATAGAATTATGTACATCATAGTGAATTCTAGTTTACATTTTGATTGATTGACAATATCAGTTTTGAGAAATTATGACTGCTTATTTATCAAAGCATTTGGTTTATTTACATTTATATATTTTTATTTATTTATATGAAAACTTGCGGAATTTTTAATTTCATGACATTTTTTTATAATTTGATATTTATAAAGAATATATTTAGAACTAACATTATATCGAACAAAATTAATGAATATTTCATTAACATTTCATGTTTTTAGTTCAAACTCCTTAAATTACATCATTATATTTTAAAAAGAAATGCTTGCAATAGTATTTATCATAATTATAAGTCTTTAATTAAAATGTATGCAAACTATCACCATAATTAAAAAAGTCGTATTAAAATATTTTTCATATAAATCATTTTATGGGAAACATAAAAAAATATAATGCATTCCTGCTTGTAATAATCTAAATTAATTATGATCAACAATATTTCATAAAAAATTATACATATATTATATGGAATTTATAAATAAATCACTTATAAGCATAAGAACTGGTTTTCAAATAAAATAATCTTAAAATATAATTATTAACTCATACATTTTATATTTTCTATGAACCTATTACTTTAGTAAACTAGTAGACATTTTAGAAACATGTACAAATCTAAATAATAAATTCTATTCTTGTTAAAAAGAAAAAGTTACTATGCATTATATAAATTTTTAATACAGATTTCATGGTGTGATTGTTCATACTTTTTTCAACAAAATGTATAAGAATTACTCATTACAATGAATTTTATAAAATAATTTAAAAAAATATTTTTCAAAAAATAAAAATGTTAATAATTTGAAAGTATTAATTATTAAAACAAGTGTTCTTTGTAAATTAAAAACAAGTGAAAATCGATATTCTTGGCACATTATCAGGATGTACCTGGCAATTTGTTTTCTCTTATTTATTTGATTTCAAGGATAGAGAATATACTGAAGTGATATTTAAAATTGTATACATATATATGATGTTTACTTTTAACTATGGAAAAAAAAAACAAAAGTTAATTTTGTATACATACTTTAATAAATGTTTTCTAAGACTTTAATTTTCAATAAAAAACTTTTACACTATCGTATAACTATATTTAAACTTAATTTTGATTCACCAATATAAACTTGAATTGTTAATAAATATTAATTTAATTATTTCCAAAAACTCTTTTTAATTATGTACTTTCACTTCAAGAAGAAAACAACTGAGGACAGAAAACGTGGTGGTTGTAAGTTTTCTATACGTTCCAGCATTGAGATCCACAAAAATTTAATGCATGTTTTTGTACTGAAGTGCAATTCTGATTTCTGTTTCTCTTAATTTCAGTATGCAAACGATTAATACTAATTCTTCAAGGATTACAGCGTGAATTTTGCAAGACAAATCATAACTCATGTTTACTTTCAATTTCCCTCTAGAAAGTAAGCAAACAATTCATCTGTGAGTGTTAGATGACATCATATGCAAGTATCTTTGTAAAATGTAGGTTTCAAATTATTTTATTAAACTTTAACACCTAAGAAACCTGAGCAGCATACATTATGTAACAAAATCAGTTTTTCAATTATATATACATTTAAAAATTTAGGAATATTGATCTATTTTTTCAGTAATATTAAATAATGTATATTTATAAATGTAGATGTTGTTCTGTGTATTTTATCTAAATTAATTTAAAGGTATATTTAAATATAAGAGAAGTAGGATATTGTGAGTTTAAATTTTTTTCATTTCATCAAAAATCCATATTTAGTGTTAATACAAATTATAATAATTTATCATAGATTTCTCAAATATTTTCTGAAACATGGTTTATTTTCTTGAATAGAATTTTTTTGTCAAAATAGTTTCTGTCTCTTGAAATCCACACATATCTTCAATATACATAATTTCATAAAATTAATAAACTTTCTAAAATTTAATAAAAGTATTACAAATATTCAAAATTTAATTTAATTACTCTTATAAAGGCTTATCACGTATTCCTCTTCTTTGTAAAAAATTTGATGTAGTTAATCACAAATATTATTTCCAAGGGGAAAAAAGTAATGGCAAAGAGATAAAGGTAGATAATTTGCTTTATCATTGAAGCCAAGTCATATATTTCCAACTTTCTGAAATACATAAATTGTTTGCTCAGATCACCTAGTTTATGTTGCTTTTTGATGTCCTTCTTCGCCGGTATCAGCATTCCTACGAATTCGCTCTCATTTGCTACCGGCCTAACATTTTCAAAAATGTTACCCCAAAAATTAATAGTTTTACAAGAAATGGGAAAATTTATAAATATATTAATGAATTAAGTTGCATAGTGTAACTTCTAGTGTGTGAAATACATAAATTAGAATTTGTATAAAACTTATAAATTTTTTATGTCACTTATGTTTAAATAATCATGTGTATTATATTCTACCATATTTGATGATACATTGCTTAAGCAATAAAAATTAATATATCTATTAAGTTTTGCAGAGTTATTGTCTTGTAATTTTTGAGATAAAATGTAGTATGAACAGTAATTTATGTGTTTTATTGTGATTTTTTTATAGGTATACTTTCCAGGTTTTCTTATAAAAACTTTAACAAATATGTAATTAATGTTAGAATAAAACAACATTATAACAATTATCATTAGTTTTTGTGTATTTATAATGAAAACTGTTTTCTCCAAACTGCTTTGCAAAACAAATTTGTAACATACTTACAGAAATTAATCCACTTTTTCTTAAAAATATTTATTTTATTGCTCTTTTAATCCACTCAAAAAAATTGTCACTTTTATTGACTGCATATATTTAAAAATAAAGTGTAGTTGAAAGATTGTATAGAATGTTTCATCAACTGCTTTTAATTTAATATATGAGCTAAATTTTACTACATGAAATATTTTCATATTATGATTAAAAAACATTTTCAATTGGGATTTGAATCTATTTACTTTGACTTTTATATGATTTTTATGTAAGAATGTCAAAGAATTATTATGCATTGAAATATTAGGTATGCAATAAAAAATAATTTATTTAGTATTTTAATTTTACATTATATATTTACCCACATTTGTTTTAAAAAATTATTTCTGTATTGAACATTATTTGAGAATGATCTAAGCAGGTGTTTATAAATACTTAAATTAACATTCAACTAAAAAACAAAATATTTTATGATATGTGACTGGAAGATTATAAAAGGACTTTTGTTGTATCAACATATTTTCTAATACTTTCTTAAAGATAATATTTTTTATTTGTATTGTTAATATTTTTATGTTTGATGATTTTAATGAAATATATAATTTTTTGTTTTCTAGCTAGACGTAGTGCCTTTTTAAAAATAGGAGCAAGTGATGAAGATATCCTTGATTCAGATGATGAATTCTGGGGTTTAACCAATTCTACTCCTTCACCAGGACCTTTGCCAAAAGCTGAAGTAATATTTTTTGTCATGCTTAATTCATATATATATTTATAATGCCCCAATTCTTTGTAAAACATATAAAGATTCTATTATAGAACTGAGTTTAAATTTTTCAAAATGAATTTTTAATACCTTGAAGAATATGTTATCCTGGACCCACGTTCTCCGAATCTTTCACCAAAAGAAAACATCAGTTCAAAATTTGCTGGGTAACTGGTGTGTAATATTCGCCAGTCATAAGTTGAGTAATTCTTGTTACTATCTAGAAGCTGCATGGAAATCTGTTGGTGTAAATGCCATTGAAATTCTTCTGTTTGACTCAATGCCCAGGCATTAATTCCTACTGCTACCAGAAATGGTTTGTTGTGAATATTATTTCCTCAGGATGTTTGCTTTAAAAACTTAATAACTTTTTCTTGTGTAAAATAATCTTTACTTGTGTAAATTTGTCTAATAACTCTTTCTCTTGTAAATTTATCTAATAAACATCATTTCGTTGTTTGTTTTTTCCTGGTGTTGCAATTTTAATTACTATAAATGTAATTGTAAGGTCCCTAGACAACCAGTGTTTATAAATCTGTTTTACTTGAAAAGTAGTGCAATATATTCAACAATATTTTGAAGCAAAATAACTTTTATAAATATTTTCTCAAAAAATTTAAATTAACATATTTATATTAAAAAAAAAGTTTCCTGATAAATAAACTTTTATTATGATGCTTACTCTTTTTATAAAATATGACCTGCATATTTCATTAAAACACAACAAAATATTATGCTATTTATAATATAAGACTTAGATTGAAATATTGTGTAAAAATTGCCCAAATTTTCCTGTAAATAAAAAACAATTCAAATTACTGTACTAGTGGAAGTAGCTATGACACAGCAAATAACAGGTTATAAAAAGAAAATTATCTTTATTCATCTCATTTTATATACTTAATATAACCATTTAAAATGTGAACTGCAAATGTTTTTAATAGTTTGCTATGTAATAACTTTTGTTATTTCTGTTCTTATTTCTTGAAAGATTATGTTACATTAATTATAAAACCTCTCTATCATTTAACATGGTTATGTGTTTCGTTTTACTTTTTGCACAAAAATGTTATTGAAAATTCTGTATCCTCTTTAGGTTAAGAACATTGGTTCCTTTACTGATTCTGATGTGGCTCTAAAGTATTGTACCAGGCTTCTGTCTGCTTCATTTCTTTTGAATGGTATGCCAGGAGGAACAGTGCCTGATCGAAATGTGAAAATAAGTGTTAAATCCTTAGCCTTGGGTTGCCTTAGTCATGTTTTCTCATTATATCCCAGTGCATTTTTTATGAAACTCAATTTTGAAAGAGACGATGAAATTTCTGGCTCAGGTAATTGATTGACTATCTTAATTATTAAATTTAATTCATTAATCTTACATATTTTGGATTTCAAATTATGTTAGAAATTTGAAAATGTATTTATGTTTCTCTTCCCTTTTGTTATTTCTAAGGTTTTTACTCTATTAGTGAATTTCAGTAACTTGAAAGATAAGTGTATGGTATTTATGAAAATATTAAAGTTTGTTTTAAAACATAAATATTGGATTTGAAATTTTTTGAAGAATTTTATTAACATCTAGAGTGTCTCTTAACATAGTTTGCAAACAGTTTTGCATATATTTTTTGTGCGATATGAATGAAAAACATTTTCTTAATGAGTAAAAATGGCATGGAAAAAAGTGATGCTGCATATTGAGTATTTGTGGTATTTTTTCCATCAAAATGTATTTATGGTTAGAGAAAATTTTTTAGAAAAACTTATTCCTAGTACATATTATTTGTTTACTGTTATGCTTCTTACCCAGTAAAAGAAAATTATTTTTAACTTCTTTTATTTTGACGTAGTGCATAATTTAGTTATTGGACTGAGAGTAAAGTTTCTAATGAGTTGATGATATTGTATCCAACCATATTGCTCTAAATCCAATAGTGTTTTCAAGTACTCTAGTATCTGGTGACTATTTGGTGATCAAGGAAAAATGCTTGGTGCATTTCGATGTTTCAAAAACTGGAAGTTGGTATAATTTTGGCACATAAATATTTTGATGGGAAAAAGTGTCCTCTACTGTTATATTTTGTTGAAGCTGGTAATATAAAAAAATTTGAGAAATATAAAAAATGTTTGTAATGTTGTTGAATTTAACTTTGTGTTCATTAGAAATAATTATTAAATTGAGTAGGTCATTCAACTCAATTAAATAACTTAAAGCAACATAAAATATTAACAAATTAAATACATTATTTTCTGGCTGGTATACTGTTTCTTGCAAGCCTTATGTGCCTTTTTGAGTCTGGCTCTATCAGAAAATAGCACATGTGGGTTTGCACACATAAAAACAAAGAAATATTGAAAATACAATACATAGGTTATCAGATTTTATATAAGGATGAAAATAATTGGAGACATCTACGAGTGTTATTTTTAATATTTTTCTACCAATACCAGTGTTTTAATTGTATTGTAAGAAAAAATTAATCTCAAGGTATTTACCATTGTATAATTTATCACCCAGTGCTTTGTTCTCAGACAATTTTAGAAGAAATTCGTAATGTTATGGAATTGGTGATTATGATTATAAACTCTACTTTAACTAAAGCTTATAACCATTGCCAATTCAAAGAATTATAGCTTTAGTGGTGAGTGAGTAATGAGATTTTTTCTGCTGCGTAATGGAGCATGTTAGTAATTAAGTGGTAACATTTTAAAACATCACTCTTATTAATAGAAAATTTTATGTCTTTATCTAGAGAAATTAAGCATTTCTAGTTGAATAGAGTGCTTATTATTTGGAATAAAGGAAAAATCAGAAGATCCAAACATTTTTTTTCATGATAGATTGTGTCTTATCTAAATCAATAAAATAAAAAACTGCAGGTTAACCAAAAAAAAAAAAAAAAAAAAAACAATTTGTTTGATGTTAAAATAAATTCTGAAAAGAAATTATTCTTAAATTTTTTCTCTACAGATTTTACTTATTATTTAGATTTGAAAAAAGAAAAACTTTGATTCACTTTCCGAACTATATTGTAACAACTAGAAAATGTTTCTGATATTAACATTTTCTATTTCAAAATAATATGAAGAAAAAGTTTTTGCAGCAGATTCTAGGAATTCAGAGAGAACAAAAATACTTTATATTTTATCAAAAAACTTTCTAATACTACTGTAACAGAATTAAAATTTTTTCCATTTAATATCAACGTTAGCAACTTTCAAATTCAATTACTGAATTTAAAAGCAAAAATTTTTATGAAGTTTGAAGTTTTTAGCCCTGATATAAAAACATGGACAAAAGACATGTGTGCTTAATTCACAGCACAAATGGTTTGCCTTGTAAGACAGAGAAAGAACATGTGTCGATTTGCAACTCATGAAAAGGTATTTCTGATTAATATAATCAGTTGTTTGTATGTAAAAAATTGGTATTTACACATTTTTTCCTATTCAGGTGTGCACATATTCTTGAGAATAACTATTGTCAAACATGAATCTTATTAAGAATAATGGAAAAGACTTTTTATTGATAATGACTTGGAATTATGCTTAAAATTAATAGCGTCAAGAAACAAACCGGTGTTACACAAACTTTCTTAGGACATGTGAAGCCACTTTTTAAATTAGTGTTTGTTCATCATTATCATGATTTAAATTTTTGAATACAAAACAATTTTATTTTCGCTATATAATTAGTATCGTTAAGTATATCAAGTTTTATTCAACATATCTATATAATTAAAGACACTATACATAACTGTGAAAGTATTCTTACATTTAAACTTATATTTAATGAATGTGTTTCTCAAAAGAGATTTAAACTGTTGAATTGTTGATATTCTTTTGGTTGTTATTCAGTAAGTTGTTCATTTTACTTAATATCATTCTATTGTTTATTTTCTATATATGTGCACAATTTTCGTATGATTTTTGGTATGAACAATAATTGTGTTCTTAATGATATTTTCTGTAATGTAATAGTAATTTTTGACATTATTTTTGCCTTGTAAAGTACTATTTTTATAGCCAGTAAATAATTTTAGTTTTAGTATTTGCATTGCTTTTAAATGACAAGTACTTTCAAAAGTTTAGGTTTCTAGTGGAAACTGTAAATTAGGCTTTATAATCTACTTCACTAAATAATTAACCATTAGAGAAAAATTATGTTACTGAATTTTCTGATAAAAAACAGTTGTTATAAAATATTTTATAATATTTGTGGTAGCAGTTTAAAAGCTCTTTATTTCTTGTTTTTATAAGCTTCAAATTTTTTAAAATATGTACTCATTTAGTAATAATTTCTAAATACATGAAGAGAATCATTTCAGCAATGCTAAATTTCTTTCTTTAGATTCTCAACGGATATGGGATGTTGCTTTATATGCGTGCCATCCTGATCCACACATCAGAGGTCAAGCTGCTATTATGATTGGTCACTTCTTAGGGTACTCAATGAAGAAAGCTGGATTCTGGTGGTCTAAATGGGTTACTTCTCATATTCAAGGTATTTTTGTGTAATATTGAAGAGAAAGAAGATTTAATATTAAAGAAGCTGTGTGTGAAATTTAAATTATTAACAGATAGCAAAATTAATTTATTTATATTGGAATGATTTTTATAAATAAAATTTGAATGTATGATACCTATTTCTATATTTTTTATTTAATCATACAAAGATTTTTTAATAAGTTTAAATTACTGGCAAGAATATTTAAAATGTTAAATAAATAAATGAATAAAGTAAACATGGAAAAAAGAATGAAAAAGTTTAGTTATTTGTGGCATTTGTTACTAAAATATTATTGAGATAAATATATCAATTACATTGTCCAAGGAAATCAAAATTTATTTTTCTCTTATTTATGTTTGAATTATTTTAGAGCTGTAAATATTACCTTAATCATATTTTTATTATTTATAAAAAATATTTGTACTTTTTAAATATAAATCATTATCTTAAGTATGATTTTTTTAAATATTAATTTTTCTAATTTGAAAAATATTACTTAAAATAATTAGGTTTTTGCTCTTTGTAAAAAATTAGCATGTTATATTTTTATATTTATTTGCATGTTTATAAGAGCTTATATTGAAAAAGAGTTATGTTTATAATGCTTTTGTTTTTAAATAAATAAATGACAATTAAAATTAATGAAGATTTTTACTCTTTTTAAAAATAAATGTAGTTGGAAGAAAATCTTTTAAATAATTGCTTAAGTTTTTAGATTTAATTAATTTTTATCTTAAATGCTCTTATAATTACATTAGTAGGATTAATTCAAATCAATATCTCTGGTAAAATCTAAAGCAATTAAATTTTTATTTAACAAAAATTGCAAACTCAATCATTATTCTTTAGAATTAACCGTAGATAGAAATAATTTTTTTTTCAAAATTGAATTCATAAAATTAACTTCCTCCTGTTTGAAAGTAAATGTAAGAAATCTTATGAAACTCAAAAGAAAATTCTCAATTTTTTTATCAATAAACCTAGAACTGTTGACCATTAAAATTGCAATACTAAGCAGGCAACATGCTAAACAAGTTACATCTACATGACCAGAAGAAGATACTAAAGTATGGCAATGATTAGCTTTTCATTGAAATTTGTGTAAAATATTCGTCAAGGGCAACAACTACAGTGTCTTTAAACAAAGAAATTGTATAGCAAATTTTTCAGGCACAAATAGAATTTAAATTTTGTTTGGTGAAAAGATGCTGTGATGCTACCTGCGATTAAATTGTAAGTAGTTAAAAAAATATCTATGCTCACACTATCTTCTTTATGCTTGTAAATTTTTCTGTAAGTTTATGCATGAAACCAAAAGTCTGTATAGTTAATTTTCCTCTTTATTCTGCTGCTTTATTTGCTTACTTTAATAAAAACTAAAAACTAAAAATAAGTTTTGCTTTTTCAATAAGGGGTAGAATTTTTTGTTTTCCAAACGTATCCAAAAGTGTGAGTAACCATCACTATCAAAAGTAGATTTTAAGGTTGAGTGTGTGGAAATTTCTATCAACAACTCATATTCATTCAACGATAGAATGTTCGGCTTTTTGGATAATGCGAGTAAATTGACCATCTATTTGTATTCCTGCAGTTTCTCATCTTGAGCTGTTGGGAAATAATGCTGAAACGATGAGGTCGAGCTTCGGAGGAGTTCAAGAATTTCATGAAACAAATTGTTTCCAAGCTGCAATGTCTTGTCTTTCAAAAAATCTTTGAAAAGACAAAAACACTCCTCCTCCTCCACACTCTTTGCCCAAAAATTCATTTTACTCTTGCAAACACTCAAACTTTGACGTTTGCAGTGACCGTTGTTATAGTGAAGTATTCATTTAGCTTAATTTAGTAAAAATATCTGCCAAATAAGCATGTAAACATTGCCAGTTTTCATCTTTGATAATCTCTGCTAATTCTGCTCCGAGTATGCATGATGAACAAAAGCCAATAAAATTGCTAATCCTGCAACATCAGTAAATTCATCTATTTGGAGAGGAAATGAATTGTGTTGAATGCAAGAAACCAGAGATTCTTCCCCATCATTTGACAAGTCAACTATCCATCTCTTAACAGTATTGTTTGATAGTGGCACTGAAGATATAAGTTTTACTGCCTTTTCGTCCAACATACAAAAATCAATATCGCTAACACATGGTTTGATGAGGGTTTCTACAATAGTATGAACTTTGCTTGTCTTTGCCACCCGATAACTTACCAAGACAGCAGCTTTTAGTGAGTGTTCATTGTTTTTGCATGAGTTTTCATGCAAAGCTGAGAAGCAGCTAATTCAGAGCTCTTCCCCTTGAAAATAAATCAGTCTTTTTAGTATTGAGGTTTGGGTGAGTACCCTCAAAATGACGACGCAATTTAATTGGAACCATCAAACTGTTCGGAAGGACTCGCGTGCAAATTATACACTGAGCTTTACCCTCCTCTGTTTTGATAAAGCCCATTTTTAAAAACCTTTTGTTGTACTTACTCTTTTTAGTTATTCCATTTCGGCAGTGCACTGCAACTAATCGAAAACTTGCAGAGTTTTCACATAATAAATCTGGCTGTGGCACTTCCTGTGACTGTTCTTCATTTGGCCATCCTCTTTCATCACTAATTTCAAACGATAGCTTTCCTTGCAGTGAAGACAACGGAGAAACTGCTAACTTCTTCAGCCACTGATCCAAGGTAGAAATTATAAACTGCAAAAAGCAAATGGTGTATTCACGAAGGAAGTTCAACATTGAATGATGTCTCGAGAAAAAGTGGGTGACAATCCACCACACACAAAGCAAGGAGAGTATACAAGGCAGTGAGCACTCTGATTGGTCGGCTGAACTGACGCCATTTCCAAAGATCATGCGTCAAAGGTTTCTACGCATCGAGCGCCATAAGCTGGCGCCTACGTGACTCCCGGAGTTTACAGAAAGTTGAGCAGGGGGGCCACATCCACCGGCACTAAACTACCTGTGGGTCAAACTTGGGAACCGCAGCCAATGTTCAAATTTGATCCCCTAAAAAAAAGCCGGCAGACCCCTAAGGGGTCCGCGGATCACATGTTGGGAAGCTCTGTTCTAGGGTACAAAACATTTTTCTTCCTTAACCACCCATTTTAGATCACTACTAACCTCCTGCTGTTGCACCTGATCAGAAAGATTATGGACTTGTTCTGTCACCAGAAATGTGCTATACAAGCTTGTGAGTTTGTGGTTTTTTGTATGTATCTTATATGTATGAGTAATTTTTTTCAATATATAGCTGTTTTTTTTAAAAACAATTGAATCACTTATTCTTACTCTTTATTTAAACTGTCGACCTATACTTTCTTACAATATTTTCTTTATGATTCTTCATGAAACATATTTTGCAGTTTTAGGATATTAGATAATGCATTGAATTTTTACTTTTTATTAATATTAAATAATTGTGTATCAGAATTAATTTTAAAGTAAGTAATTTTTAAAGTAATTAACTACTATCTTCCATTTAGTTTGAACATTATTTGGTGCTCTCATTTGCTTCAAAACATAAACTCTTAAATTCAGTAGATAGCTGTATAATTTTAAATTTCACTATATTCTCTTGATAAGTTTTCTTTACAATATATCGTAATGTTAATGATTTTTACTATCTCTCTTATTCTCTCTCACACACGCACATTAAATTTCTTTTACATTTCTCCATTAAAACATATATTTATAAATGATTTACTAATTTACTTTTTTTTCAATCTTTGCTTTATATCTCACAATTATTTCATAGAGGAATATAAATGTAGCTTATCAATTAAATGAGAGAATTAATGAGTTCAGAGAAAGGGATTTGCAAAAAACCTTGTTTGCTAATAAAACAGAATATATAATATTTTTTTAAATGAATTATAGGTAAATAGATTTTCCTTATTTTAATTTCTTAAGCATATCTTATTGATTTCTTATGCATTATACAAGTTAATGAATAAATTAAGCATCCTCTATAATAGTTTTAATTTAATTTATACAGTTTAATATAATTTACAGGTGCTCCCACTTTGTCATTTCTTTTGTCAAAATTGGTATATGTTATCCAGGATGACTATTCTTTATCATCTAGACTTGGATTAGTTGGTTTGAAGCAATGTTTGAGTGCTATATTGAATTCAGTTGATGCTCTTGGAAGCTTGTACTTATTAGATGTTTTGTTGACAATTAAAGGCAATGCATATTGGCTTACTAAAGTGAGTATATCTATTACTACTCTTCATCTGAAAAATGCATTTTGCACCAAATTTTAAAAACATTAACTATTTAATTTCTAACCCAGGGAAAAGTTTAAAATGTTTGCCTATTATGTAGAGAAGTTTCTTACATTAGATAAATATGATTTCTTATAAATTTAGAATTTTACTTTTTCTTAATTTATTATCATTTTTAGATGAGTACAAGTGTCCCAGTCCTGAGGTACCCAGGGATTTTTTTTCTCTGTTTTTCCTCTCTAATCTTTTCATTATCGTTTCCATCCTTCAACATCAGGGAAGAGATATCTCCATAAGTAACCACTCTGTT
Organism: Latrodectus hesperus; assembly: GCA_037975125.1. Classification (NCBI taxonomy): domain Eukaryota; kingdom Metazoa; phylum Arthropoda; class Arachnida; order Araneae; family Theridiidae; genus Latrodectus; species Latrodectus hesperus. Next base: position 69,637,109 of record CM075859.1, on the reverse strand, counting down.
TGCTTCCTGCTTCCCATATATATTCAAAATCCCCAGGTATTGGTCATGCATAGCAACCCTTTAAATCAGAGATACAATGTGGTCCTCAGTGTATCAATAGACTGGTACCTGCTAGGAATCCAGTGCAGAGGTCACATCGTTGGGCTTGGCATTAAGGGCAGTCTCTGTTTTCAGGGTTGACTCCAAGTATATTAGTTTTGGCTAACATGGTAAGCACCAAGACTGGAAATGTCTTGAGCCAGTGGCTGCCATCTCTTGTAGGGTTTCGTGATGGGCGGTACTGTCGAGCCTGAACCTTTATTAATATCTTATGGGTTCTAATTCTTTTCTCATTGCAGCCAATTCATCTGCTTGTTACTTGTGATAAAAACTGAAAACAATTTTCGTGCAGTATCGCTTTTTGTTGTACAAACACTTCTCAAATCTTCTATTGGCAACTTGCAAAATTTTAAAATATTTACATTTGGGAATTCTTTTTATTCCAGCTGATTCGAAACAAGCTTTGGAAATATCATTTCATAAAGCTTTAGATGTGTCTTGTGGTATTCTTTCTAACCCTGATTTTATACATGTTACAGAAGCCGAATTTTTTTTAACAATTATATGATCAAAGAGTATATGGTATAAACATTCAATGTTATTGTAGTATTGACACCAGTATTGCCAAAATCCATAAAAGCAGGTTATATAAATTACAAACTTCGTCCATACATTCCTAACCCTCTTAGGTGTTAAGCATGTAACAAGCATGTCAGAGTACAGATTCTATGTAAGGAAAATGTGTACAATTTGGTCATGAGACTAATGCTTGTCCTTCAAATATGTCATAATTGTTGTGCTTCACATGCTGCCTTTTCCAAGTGTTGCCTTGAATGGATCTTGGATAAAGAAATAATTACACATAAGATAAAACAAAATATCACTTAATATTAAATATTAGCAAGACAAATAGTCAAAAATAGAAAATCAAAAGATTGCATTTCTTGCAAAAGATCTTGGTCAATGGGACACACATAACAGGTCTGGGGTCATATAGTTCTCCTCCCCTCAAACTTCTGGCAACAGTTTTTCGGGAGATCTGCTTTCCTGAGGCAGCAAGAAACTGATTTGCCACCTGCTGAGCTGTTGTGCGCCTGTTCCTTTTTGCTGATAGGACGATATATCTGTCTTCTGAAGGCGTCATACTTCAAACACGACCTCCCCCTTGCCACCTACTACACATTCCAGTAGTTTTAAATGACTTCCACTGCTGTGAAACAGCGCTGTGAGCAATTTCGAACTACCTGGCAACATCTGTTATTTTTCGCCTTTCAATCTTTCCAATAATTCAGCCATGCATAAAATCATCTAAGTGATGTCGGGAAGACATGCCAAAAGTTTCAAGCTCGTCTATTAAATCTTTCCTGTAAACCTTTGACTTGAAACAACAACTGTCCATACGTGTCAAAACCTTTAAAGCTCTTATGAATGCTATCACGTGATGAACAGACGTGGAAAAAAATTTTGACACGCATACTTCTTCTTACTATATCCCGCACTTATTCTAATTTTCCACATTTTGCTTCCTTTCATTTTGTGGTTCTGTCCTTAGCAATTGTCCAGCAGTGTATATATACTTAAGCTCATAGCCTTCAGTGTATAAAAGAATATTTATTTTATGCTTGTCATTTGAATTGCTTAAATTAAAATTAGACTTTTTTCTTTTTAGGTAGAATTAGCTGAACTTATTGCCCTTATACCATTTAAAACAGTTCATTATTTAGAATTTCAAAACTCCTCAAAAAAGATATCATCTAATGATACCTGTTACCAAGATAAATTTTTGAATGATGTATTATTGTGTCTACTTGGTGATGAAGATGTTCGAGTCCGCCAGGCATCTGCTAATGCTTTTGTTGAGTAGGCTATTTATAATATATTCTTTGTCAATTAATTGAATATTTCTCTAATAATTTGTCAAAAATTTTTTTATTAAAATTTCCCAAAGTGTTGTTTTGCATTTATTATTTTCAAGTAAAAGAAATTTTATATTTTCCAAAAAAGAATTATAAGTTATGTTTAGAAAAGTAGAATACTAAAATTGAAAGGTAAAACTATCTTTCGAAAAATTGCAAATGATGATTGTATATGCATTTTTCCATTAAAGAAATTTATAGCCTTTTACAAATATAATTAAAGTATTTAAATTTTATTAGTTCTGTTGATATAGTATTTAGAAACATTAACAAATTGTTATTTGAAATGTAAAGAAGCATATGCAAACTGCATTGTAAATTGTATAACTGTTATTGATTTTCACACATTCCAAAAGTGATTATTCAGGCATTCCACACAGTATTTAAGCAACACGTACTATAAAGGCCTGTTCCCCATTGGGACAAAGTTCATCTTTCCCAGAAGGGCTGAGGATATTTATGAGAACATTCTAGATATTCTTATTGGTGTTAAAGTTTGAATATTAACAGCTTATTTCAGTGACAAATGTCCTTAGTATCGAATTCCTCATTAATTGTGATTCCTGTTTTGGAGGGTCATTATCGTACATGTGTAAATATCTAGATCTATTATCATAGCACATTTATCAAAAAACATACTGCAGAGTTCTTCAACTGAATATGTTTTCCCATAAGATATCATCCCACTTCATTTATTTCACCTCTAAATGTGTTAGATACAATAATTCTTTTGGCATTATTTTGTTTGAATCACTTAGTGTAGAGCAGTTTTAGTTTTATTTTCTATGAAAATTTATACAAGTTTCTGAGTAGACTGTTACTTTTTTTTTAGACACTCTTGTTGATTTATAGATTCAACCATTTTAATTTTGAACTAATTATTATATGGCTTGTTGGATGGAAATATGTGTTACTAGTCTTTCTATTGGACACTGAGACTCTTTTTTATCGTCAGCCATTATTTTAGTGATTCTGATAACATGACTAGCAATTGAGAATGTCTTGTATTTTTAATCTTACACTGTTAGTTTATCATAAGGTTAGTATTTATTGGAAGATACAGTTTTTATTGGAATACAGTTCTTAAAGATGTCTGTCTGATTTATTCAGAATTCTTACTATATGATCCATCATATGATCAATACTAAAAAAAGGCTGTCTTTGGATAAACATTTTATCTCCATTCACTCTTGCATATATGAATTCAATCAAACGTAACCCTTCAAAAGGTATAAACATTTTAATTTATTGTTTAAATCTGCTTAGTTATGCCATTTAGAATGATGGTATCATTCATGACTGCTCAATTTTTATGATGTTATTCATATAACATTTTTCTTTATATATAAATTTTTCTCATCTGTAATTTATGACATGAAGTTAAACTGAGAATTTTGGATATCTAAGTAAACATTTAGAAACTTAAATTACTTTCAAATATTTTTTCACTCAACACATTTTAAGCTAATTAATTTATATTATTTATTTACAAAAATATTCTATTATTTACAGTTATGGAATTAGAACTGTGAAAATATTCAATTATTCTAGGCAAATCCAATGATTACTTTTTAAAAAATTATACTTAATTCTATTATTTTTTAAAAATTTCAGTTTTTAAATAAGAACCTTTTTTATTTTTAAAATGAAAAATTTGTTTATACTTCGATTTGAGGAAATTTTTCACCATTTTTTTATTTGGAATCATGATATTAACTCAAAATACAACAAATTAAATTCATTTGGATTTAATATCATAATTAAATGTGTCAGTTAACAAAATATGAAACTCTTAGAAATTTGGGCTAAGATTAATAGATTTAGTAAGCTGTTAATTCATAGCTGATATTATTTTATGGAAAAGATATAAAATTTAATTATTTTAGAATTTAAGAGCATATACAACACTTATGTGTACTTAAAAACTTAAATCTTCAAATTTAATGATATTGAAATATAGTTATGACAAATTTATGGAAAGATTCTAAGCTTACAGAATTATATTTTGCTTTCAGGTTAATTCCTAAACTTTTCTACCCTGTTGTTCACCCACACAAGGATACTATAATTACCATTGCTAAAGAAATGACTGACAATTACTTAGATGTGTCTTTCAGAGACTCTTCTCACTCTACATTACCTCTTGTTCATGCTTTAGTAAAGCCTTTTGATACAGAAAATGCGTATTGTTTTAATCAGATTCTTGAAACCTCATTATCTGAAGTTATTAATTTACTTGCCTCTACTTTAAAGACATGTACAAACAAGTTTTTAGTGGTAAATATATTCTTTTTTTTCTTATGTAGTTTTGTTATTTATGTAATGGATGATGAAATTTCATTTAGTATGAAATTTTGTAAATATCTAATGTATGAATGAATGATTAATTTTAGCACTTTAAAAAACGTTTTTAAAAAATTAAATTTATTGATTTAATTTCTTAATTTACAATCAGTTAAATACTTAAACTTCTGTGTACAATTTATATACTTTTCGCAAAGTAAAAGTATTGTAGTAAAAAATGATTTAAAAAATATGACTTCTTATTTTTGATTAACATAAATACTTTCATAATTGTGATATATTTTCTTATTTAAGTGCTGTACTTTATCTGTTCATGATGTAAAAGTGCTTATGGAGTGCATTGATCAGGCGTTTTAAAACCCTTTTCAGTCTTTTTCTTTTTAATGTATTCATTCATATAATTTTTCCAGTGTTATTTGTATATGTTTTAAGTAGTTTAAAATTGTAATTCTCACAAAAGGATGTTATAAAATGTGAACTTCAAGTTTGAAACCAAAACTAAATAACAAACTTTCATTCACCAAATCATCAAAATAAATACTCAATTCCTTATTTTACCATATTTGAAAAAAATCATTTTTCAAGTGTGGTAAAAATTTTTTTATTGTTTATTGATTTCATCATATTTGTGCTTATCATGCTCTGAGTCTAAATGAATATATAAAGAGCCTTTTGAAAAATTGTTGACAACAGATTTTCTCTAAAAAGTTTTGAAGTATTGGCCTTATATCTACAAAATTTAAATAGAAATAATATTTTCAAAATTTATATTTATTGTGTATTTCTTAACACATGTACCACAAATATTTGGTACCGCATGGAGTTCTTACTGAAATAAAAAAAATTACATTAATCAACAGGTTAGAATAAAGTGAGGTATTTTGAAGCATATTTCGAAATGATCATCGTTCCTCCACTATTTTCATTTAAAAAATTAATTTTTTAAAGTTTTGCAGAGATAACATAAAAACTAATGTCTATATAGTGTGGTACTCTTGTTTTTTTCTTGTCTGACAAACGATAAGTTAAACATGCACATTAATTCAAATGTACCTTGTCAATGTATTTTTTATATTACAATAATTGAAGTAATGGTGAATATTTTTATTTCACTAAAATTTTATTCCTAAATTCAATCCAAAACCAAAAATTCTAACTTGAAGACACAAAAGTGTGAATTTTTTAATGATGTTCTGTATTTTTACAGGACAAAAATACATTTATACAATTTTTAATTTCGTTTTTATGAGAATATTATGTTAGAACTTTTATTGAAGTAAATTCTTGTTTCAGTAATTATGGAATATCGTGTTTTATAAAATAAATTACTTTTACTTCAACAAATCGGATTTTGTTATGTAAACAACAAATTCCAAGTATTTGAATGCATATAATTGAAAAAGATGTGTAATGATGAAAAGATATATACTAAAATAAGTATTGTTGTAATTCTAGTGACTGTTAAAAAAAAAAAGATAAAAGTACTGTGCACATTAGTGTGATTGTATTTCATTCCAACCATCATATATATATTTTTTAAAATTTTTTTATAATTCGCTTATGAGGTCACAGCATCTTGGTTGGTTAGGGCATTCATTCTCATTTTATCAAGGTAGTAAGTTCAGATCGTGATCCAATTGGGATGCGTTAAATATGTTGTGGTTGCAATGTCTTCGATGTGAAATGATTGCTCTGGGGCTGGCTAGCCAGGTTTGAGGGTCTTTTGCTAGGTTCCTCCTCCTAAAGTAGGAAAACATGTGCTAAAAGGTTGGAAGCCTAGTAGGTGAGCATTGTATAACAACAACGATCGTTCACTTGTTTGATAATAGGTACATAGTTTGAGGGCTGAGATAGTAGCTGTAGATTTAGCACTATAATCATTTTCACATTAGCTTTAAGCCATTCCTACTTCAGTCATGGATACTCATTGTAATTTGGTAGATCTTTTATGCAAGAGAGTTTATTCTACTAGTAAATGATATAACTAACTAAAACTACTAACTAAATGAATCTTATTAAAGTGATTATACATAGATACACATATCAAACATACTTAAATTAATAGAAAGAATAAGTGTACTGTTATGTTAAATTAATTTTTGTATGCTTTCATATGATTAATATCTACTTTTTCAAGAAAATCTGCTAAAAGCTTGCCAAAACTGTTACTAGAAAAAAACTCTGAGTTATACGGTTGTCAACATAAATGTGCAACACATAAAGAAATTAGTCATTTGATATTCAAAATATTGATTGTTTATGCAATTTTAACTTATTTCTTTCTATAAATTTTCTTGACTGAAATAATCATTTTGACAAAATATTGTGGGATTTAGGTTCCATAGAATATATAAAAAGCAAAGTTCTTATGTATTTAAATCTAACAGAAACTGAAATTTTTATATTACAAAGTATTAAATATGCTTGTATGATATAATTTTATATAGCATGACAATTTTTATATTTTAAAGAATCACATTTTCCAAAAACGTAATTTTTCTATTGCAAAAATGAAAATTTAAATCACAACATCAATTTCATAGAAATGAGTAAATATTTGTTAATTGCAGTGTTAGAAAAATTTTAAAATCTTCACTCTCATGAGTAGTATGAGTTATTTTACTTTCGATACATTTCAATTCACTTAGTTTTCTTATAATGTCTGTAAGATGATGACAGAAATAGTTTGCAAATAACTGTAGCTTAGTTTATCTTTTCTTTACAAATAATGCCTACTGAATAAATGTAATTTTCAAGGATTCTCTCTAAAAGATGTACAAATATTTCTAAAATATTTGGAATAATAAAACATGAATTGGATTTAGGAGAAAATTTCCTGCTTAAGAAAAATATTCATTAAAAAAATTTTTTTTGTCAAAGCTTTACTGTAATGGAACAAGTAAATAATAAAGGTTGTTTTGTATTATTGTAGAGATTATAATTCTTATCCTAAAAATTGTGAAATTGATTTGTGTATAAATTTGATAATTTATTATAATTAATTATAAGGGAAACATTATTTTTTAACAAATGTAATTGGAAATATACAATGTAAATGATAAAGCTTATAATAGGTTGTTTAAGTACTTACTAGAAGATTTTGCATGATTATAAAATGTTCTTCCTCTGTTGCATTGATTTTAATATTAGATGTTTTATGCGACTAAGCTGTTTGCCTATTCATGTAATTTATTCTAATATTTTACTCTTAACTCAAAGAAATGGATATCACATAAATTATTTAAAGATATTTAAAAAAAACTAAACTACAATTTTATAATTTAAATTTATAACTTGTACATAATAACTTCACATAAGTCAACAGAATAAGTATAAATTACTGTATGACATTTTTAAGCGTTCATTCTTGTGTTTGTTTTCTGAAAAGTCATTTTGAATTTTGGGCCATATTAATGCTTTGTGTGGAAGGAAACTCCCAAATATCGATCTTGAAAAATCTTGATGTAGAAAACATAAGTGTAGCATTTATAACTGAGGTTTTATAAATTTTATATATATTAACTGCACCTGGAATTTTCCACTGGAAAGAATTCAATCCTACCACTAGGTACAAATGACTCTTAATTGATATATTTTTGTTGCAAGTAGTGTATATACTAACTGCCAGAACTTATTGCAAGGAGTTCGTGCTGCACTGTGAAAGGACTTTTCATAAATAATTGGGCATATTTATGTATCTCGTAAGAAGGAGTCCAGACATCTTGACAAATGTGCATGCAATTTTCAACTCATACTAGGCAACTGTTTCTGAAATTAAGTGTAGAACTGTCCCTTCTAATTGGGAATAGTAAATTATATGATTTGTAATGAAATTGTATAAATTTTAAAAGAAAATCGGTAATTTTACATTGCTTAACCATAGATTTTCTTGGAATTCACTTGAAATTGCTTTTAACCCCATAACCATCTAGAGTTCAATGAAGAAAGTGCTTCAATTTTGCTTTGTGGTGGCAACATTGGTTTGGCTTTTACTGCAATGCAAGTTTTTCCCTCTTTAGCACTTGTCATGAATACAAAAGCCTCTAACTGATGAGGCCTATTTCCGCTTTACCCTGGACCACCTCATAATAATCACATTCTAACCACTTACAGTGGGGAAAGAATATCAATCGTTGTTAGCTGAAGACACCAAATGGTGCTAGAAGTTTACTTTGTGAATGCCCTGCTTGAAATTTTCTTCAAGTCTCTATTATAATTTTTTATTACACTAAACATAAATTTTATTATTTTGAAAATTATCAGTAAATTTAAATTACTTTTAAGCAGTTTTTGTATTCAAAATCTTAAATAAATAAAAAATATATATGATAGCTATCTCAATGAGTATCATATTATCATAATTTTAAAATGACAGTTGGCTATGTATATATAATTTCCTTTTAATAATAATCAGAAATTTTTTCTAAATTTATCAAATAGTTAATATTGTAATGATTTAAATAGCTGTAATAACTAGTTAGTTTACTATTTAATTATTAATTGATTTTAATCATTAATGATACTTTTCAAAATCAACGCTATTTTTTAAAATCGTCAAATAATTTTCAAAATCATTGAAGAAACTGTTCTGTTGCATTAATATACACAAATTGAATAATTTTGATAAAGTTTTATCTATTTAATAATTTAAAAAATATATAGTTAACTTAATTGCTTAGCAATAGATTTCAGAGTATATTAATAAACTATTGACTTCAGTTGAAATTTTGTAAATTTTTTATTTGAATTTAAGTTTTATATTTGAATATAAAATTTACATTCAGAATTTTTTAAATATACTCTAAAGTCTATTGTTAGGCAATTAATTTAGCTTTTAATCTTTTTACATATTAAAATTACATATATTAAAATACTTTTTAAATTCTTCGTACCAAAAGATTTCTGTTTCTAATTATGTAAGAAATATCACTCCATATAAAATTCAATGTTGCCATTATCTGTCTTTTAGTATTTCTTAAATTGTTTTGCACAAATAATAAAATAACATATCTTAAGCATAAAAATTTTTTAGAAGGAAAATAAAAGCAAAAACAAAGAACAAGGAAATTTTAATGCTATTTTTTACAATACTATTCTAATTCAATATTTAATATAAAACATGTGAATATCATATTTTTCACATATTCAAATTATTCCTGCATTAAATATTTTCCCCTTCAGTGAACTATAACTGCTTTGACAAGCAAATCATTAACAGTGGTTAATTTAGAGAAAGAAGTTTTTAAAAAGACAACTTTATGTAGTAAAATAATGATTTAACTTCTTCTTTTGATGGTTATAAAATAAAAAATATTTAGATAGTTTTGATTAGATTAATCAAGTATTTTTAAATAGTTTTGATTAAAGTAGTAAATATTCACAAAATTTATTTTTAAGAGTAAACCCACTAATCAGAAATTAATACTTTATCTAATTTCGACAGCATTAATTTTACATTAAATTTAACCCATTAAAAATATGTATTTTAATTTATTATTTTACCACCAAGATAAAATTTATTTCTTATGTTAAAACATCTTATTGAAGGTTGAATTATTTAGCTTAATATTAAAATTAAGTCACATTGAAGTTTGTTTTCGTGTGTTTACACGAAAGGAATAAAAAAGTCATTACTTACAGTACTTATTTGAAATAATCTGTCTCAAGAATGTAAACATATAATCTTTAGTGCAATTCTGTTAGATATTGAAGTATATAAAAAACAAAGAATAACACTTAAATATATTCATTAAATTAGTATATCAAAATATTTCTTTTACATGCTAAAGGAAATTTCTTATTTTCCGGAATTTGTAAGAAACATAAACTTCTATTCAATGATTTTAGACTATATTTACGAAATATTAGTTTAACATATCTTTAATTTTATAAAAAAATTACTAAAATAATTTTGAACCTCATAATTAAAGAATTAAACAGTTTAACATATTATCTTCTGTTTTCCTTATACGGAATAATGTTTGTGATTACTGAATTCAAACATTTTTTAAATAGTTCAATTGATCATTAGAGTTTATGGTGAAATCATATAATGTCTCTGAAACTGACGTGCAGTTCTTAAACAAATATTTAAAGGAATATTTCTCGTAATTTTCCAAAACTCGAAATTCTTGATGTATTTTAATATGATTTTCCAGTCCTACAGCAAAATGTAAATTTAGTGAAAGTTTGAATCAAAATTAAAGTTTTCTTGCTAAAATAATACCTTCTTTATTAAGTTATAGGCCTTAATCATAACAAAATAATATATTTTTATGTGGAATGAAGAGTAGCACAATTTCCATTCTAAAATTTGAAAATACTTATATAGTAGAATGTATTCCTCCAATTTTTGTAATACTTTGTGATCTTAATAATTTAAACAATGGTTGAAACATGTGTACTGAAATTTTGAATGATGTGAACTATGAAAAATTTCAAAACATGTTAAGCCAAATTTTCAAGTAAACGGGAAATTAATGCACATATGTTTAATTTTATATTAGTAACAAGTAGAATGAAGATTGCAGAAGATTGCCACGATTTCACAGCAGTTCATCAACTTTGGGTGTAGAATTTAAAACATTGCAATGAACCCAGTTGCCTCTACAAAGGGCCTCGGGATAGCTGGTAAATGCATAGAATTTTTCGCCCGAATTAACTTGGAAAAAAAATTCTGTGCCATAGCCAGTTAAGGGGTTAATTAAAAAAAAGTATATTCTGGAAATTGTTTTCAAAATGTTTGTTTTTAGAAACTAAATTTTTATAAGGATTTTACTCATCAAAGGTGATTTTCATGCATGAATATGATTTTAAATTAAAATTATATGTTTAAATTAATGTCAAATGCAATTTAACATACAAAATTACAATGTTTATTTTTTCAAGCAATCATCAAAAATTCATATTTTTGATTTTAATTTCATAAATTACTGTACTCTTTTTTATAAACAATTTTCACTGATTTTTAAATTTAATACACTTAAACAAAAGTTATGTATTTTTTTAAGTATTTTTAAAAAATGAATGATAACTTAGCAGTTTCTTGAAGATTTCATCTAATTAATCTGTTACAAATTATAGGTTTGGTGTAAACACAATATATGGCATGTATCAGCGTAATTATAAAGCTGTTTTCTAATTTATGTTTAAAAAATGATTGTTTTATCCTTAAGCATTATTCAAATTTTGCTTATTATTTGGATTTTTTTAAAGAGCCATTTATGCTTTTGAGAGTTATAATAAAAAGGGTATCAGAAAAAAAATTACAAGTTTTAAATTCAGTAACCTAAAGAATCATTAGAAAAAAAAAGCAATCCATGGCTTAGTCTGGAATCTAAGTTTTTATATCCATTCATACTATAATTGTATCATAAATTTATATGCTTGAGCTTCTTTTGATTTTATCATTTGAAAAATTGTTTTTATTAATTGTTTTAATATATATTTTTTTACAAAAACGAAATATATTTAATTAAAGAATACTGTTAATTAACTTTTTTTATATAAGTTTAATTAAAATACAAACAATATGTGAAATAATTTTCTAATCTTTATTTAATAAAGATTTTTCATATGGAAACTAATAATTTAAATATTTTTAGTATGGCTGTTGCAATGCCCTATGCCTTTTAACAGAGAAGTATTATGTTACTGTATTTCCTGAAAGCTGGAGTATTGTTTATTCTGATTTAAAAAAGGAAAAGTATCTGACTGACACACTCCCTCTGCAAAGCCAACTTTTGCCTAGGTATACAAATATTTAGTATTGAAGTTAAAATTTAATGATTATTTTCACTCAATTTATATATACTTTTTAGTGTTATGTTAATATTTTTTATCATTTTAAATTATGTGTTAAGTCTATTTGTTTAGTTAAATATTTTTTGAAAGCAATATTCAGATATGATTCCTTAAATAAATTATATTTGAATACAAATTATGATGGGAAATAATAAAAGTTTTCAATTAAAAAATGTATGTACTAACAATTATATGTATTTAAACTGAATTTCTCTTCTTTTTTAAACAGTTTATTCAATGTTCAGTAATTTTGCCACATTTTTATAATTGAATATCATAATTCAATTTGAAGGGATTGTAATAGTTATTCAAACAAATATAATTTTTTGATAACTATATCAAAATTCTCAATGATTTCTAACTAGATTCAAGTGATTTAGTATTACTACTGACAACTTTATCATGTATAGTTATATATAGCCATACCTAGGAATTCATTGTTTCTGTAAAGGAGGAAATTCAGGAGAACTTATTTTAATATTTTGATTTTTATGCTAGACCTAATTCTGATAATCTAATTTTTCAAATGTAACAGGATTTTTGATTAATGTAGGTGATATAGATCTAAAAATTAGCTTTGCTCATATTTTTATACATTATTTACTTTGAAGTGCTGTCAAGGAACCAATTAAAATAAACCTAAACTTATTATTACTATATTTATGGTAATTTTTCTTGCAAAATCATATGACTTAAAATTTATGTTCTTTTTTTAGTGAAAGTGAAGAAGGCAATAGCAATACTGTTTATTCAGATTTATTATGTCACCTTATTTCTCTTATCTCAAGTACATCATTGTGCCTTGATCTAATTGCTCATCAACATGTTCTTCAGTTAACGGGAAATTTACTTTGTGGTAATATAAAAAACAGTCTTGTTTTTCTTACTTCATTTATTTGTCTAAAGAATGCTAGTATTTAAATTGATTAAATATTTATTTGAGCAGTACAAAACATCAAAATATTTATTTGCAGCTTCATGTAAAGTGCTGAGTGTATTTGCATTTAATTTTGTTTGAATGTTAAGTTTACATAAGAAATATTTAACCTAACTAATATCACATTAATTTTTTATTTTGAGTGCACTAAATTTTTAATCTACTTTTTATTATTTAGAAAGATTGTTAGAGAAAAAATGAATTTCAGTTGCATATTACAAAATATACATTCCAAACTAATAAATTTTTAGACTTCTTATTTGGCATATAATGTAACAACAGTAAAAGTTAAGAAACTTTTTATTGTTATGTTATTCGAATCTTAATTTTAAGAATAACAATATAAATATTATTATTATTATTTAAAACACCTTTTAATAAATACAATTTAATCACTAAATTCATAAAAAATGTTTTTCATGTAAAGTGCTCTTAATGTTTTTCAAATATTTATCTTCATTATTTACAGACAGTTAAATTTATTGTTGTATGGGTAAATTACTTTTTAAATATAAAATTAACTTTATATACATTAAGTATGTAACTTTGATTTTTTCCCATTCATTTTTCTGTTAAGGAAAAGTGATTATTTAGTGTCAAATAATCGTACATATTTGTAATGTTCAAACTAATACATACTTCAATCATACAATCAAAATTTAATTTGAAAATTGTTTGTATATTTGTATTCTATAATTTAATTCCAAGAGAAAAATCCTAAAGAATTATGTGTAGTAAAAATTTATTTTTTGGTTTGCTTATTGTTGCTGTTGAGATTTTAAAAAAATTATCGTGAACATTTTCCTAAAATATAAAAATTTACTTCTTTTTAACTAATACTTCATTGAAAACGTAGTACAATATAACAGTCATTCATTTTGAAATTAATTTATAATATATATTTTCACATTTTTCCAGGAAACCTTTTCTATATTTATCTAACTTAATAATAAGTATTACTTATCTGAGACTAAGATTCATAAAACACTTAATGAATATTCTGTTAAATCAGAATTTCACTTAGTGTTTTGAAATCTTAATCACATCTTACTGCTGTGATTTGAAAATAAATTACTATGTATCTAGAAAATAAAAAATATAGTTTATGTTATTATTAAGTAACTGAATATATCAGTTCTCTATCTTAGAGTTTCTTCTAGAAATCACAAGGTGTTAATTTCATGCAAACAAATGGGGAACACTTACAAAAGCTTCTTCTTTCTGCAGATATAAATCAACTGTGTTCTGTTCATGATAAATTGGTGTGCAAACACCAGTTTGAAATAAGAAATTTTCAGCTGATATATTTTTTTCAAGAAACAGTTGTGCTTTAAGTATTGTATAGTTTGCATTAAACCATTAGATCATTCATTTGTATTTTTTAAACTTTAGTTTATTTACGACTTATTCATTTCATTTAAATAATACGGATTAAGTCTTGTTGGGTTTGACAGTTCTGAATTGCTGATAAGAATTATTTATTATGAATTATGTGCAAAACAAATTTTTTACTTTTAGCAAAAATCCAAATAGTTGCGTTACATTAGCAAAATTAGTTAATATGGAATATAATAACATTATTATAGAATTATTATCCTTTATAATAGATGCTATAATTGATTTATACATTTGAAATTATTAAAAGGATTTTGGTTATGGAATCTATTTCATTTCGAAATCTTTTTAAATGAAATTGTTTGATACTGTGTATAATGTGTGCATTTTTTCTGAATCATTTTTAAGGTGTATTTGACGTAGAATTTAGCTGAAAAGTTCCCAAAATTCAAGTTTTATTTAAAATAATATTAGAAAATATTCACTTTTCGCAAAAAGATATTTTGTTTTGAAAATGACTTGTTTGTAATTCTGTGGAATATTAATTATAAAGTGTATTTCATTGATTATTGGTATGTTCCTTATGTGATAAAAGTTGACTTAATGATTTAAGTGGATATGGAAGAAGCTGAAGTTAATTGATTTAAGAAAAGTGGATTAAATATTGTGAATTGCTGAAAAACAAAAGAGTTATTACCATTTGTTTATATATTTTTTATTTGACCATGAAATGAAAAAAGAATATTTTTAAAATACAATCAATATTCTGATTTTTTGTGGATTATTTAATTATTTAAAAATATATGGAATTTAATGAATTAAATTTATTTTATTTAGTTATTAACACTTAATATCAGTTATATAAAGGATTAATCTGTAATATTTTTCTCTTATGAATCAAATCATTGTTAACAAAAACAACAGTAATGAATAACTCTTACAGTTATATATATTAATTTCTATACTTTTATTATTCTGTACAATGTTTGATATACTAGCTGAATTTGTTTTAAGTAAAATGCAAACATGTTGGCACACAAATACTTCAAAATTACATTTGTACATTTTCATACAAATAATTAGATTTTGATTGAAAATATTATTTTAGTATTTTTATGAAAAATTCATAAATTTTTTCTTTTCATTGAACATTTATGAATAGCATCTAGTTTTGTCTTCTACTACATTTTAAAAAAAAAATAACATAAATCACATAAAATTGGAATATATTTTTTAATTTTAAAGTTAAACACAATTTGATTTTAAGCCTTGAAGTTTTTAAATGAACAACTGATTTAAAAAAACAGAAGCGATAGCTTAATTTATAATATATATGAGTTTACAAAAGTTATAGAACAATGTATATTTTTTGTTGTTTTTTTTATGAAAGCCCTGGGGAATTAAATAATAGGAATTTTATGAAAAACAACATAGTATTACTATTCAAAACTAAAAGATTTATATGCCATATTTAAATGCTTTGTATCTTTTGAAAAAAAAAATACTTCATAAGTAAAACACAATTTTCTTATTAAAATTTGAAGTATTTTCGAGAATTTCTAAATTTTAGATTAATAATCCCAAACATCTGATTTTAATATTTGTATTTTCACATTTTCCTTATTTTGAGTGTTGATCGAACTTGAAACCAGCAATTAAGGCATTCATACATCTGATGCCTTTTGACTTTTTCCCCCATAAAACTATAAGATAAAGAACCATTTAAATTTTTCTTCTAAATATAAGAATGTGTTAATTTTTTATCAAGCATGGTCTTAGCAACTTTGAAATTATTTTAAATACAAAATTGTTATTCAGGAAATTCATTTTTGTTTTCGATTATATTTTAATCATTTTTGATAATCATTTTAAACTTTTTCTATTCAAAAAACAAAATTACTGTAGTATTTTAACTCATTAAAATTCATTTTTTGGGAAGTGTTGAAATTTTAACATCCACAGTCTTTAAACATCTACACAATGAATATGTATATGCATCTTATTAAATTAGAAGCTAAAATTATCTTATTTAATTTGCCATGACATTTCCTAGATTAGAAGGGAAATGCACAGTACTTTTTACAGGTGAGTATATGAACCCATTTTAGAAAGCACTGCTAATTTGATGAAAACTAGGAACTAATCATGTGCTGTAGATCATGTAACTAGTTTATATAGTTAAAATTATCTTTGAGGAATCGAATCAGAAATCCAGTGGATCAATTTTCTCAGATATGAAGTCAAAATCAAAAACTAAATTATGAGACGCTGTGGTTGCAATATTGCTTATAAATTAATTTTTCTTCATGTGATTGTGTAAAAACATAAAAGTAAGTTTATTAACAAATGATTTCTTTTGTAAACCATTAGCCAGTAAACCATTAACCAGATCTTGTTCCTCTGATTTAAGTATAATAGAGCTGCTATGAAACTATTTTGATAAATCAAGTTGACTTTCAGATCAGCACTTATTGGTTCACTTAAAATTTTATATGAACTACAAAAAGGTGAATGCACAATACATGGGTTTATATTCTGGTTAACAAATCAATAACATAAAATCATCGAAAGAAAATTGATTCCGAAATTTTTTTATTTAATATAATCGTCCTTTAATTGCATTATTTTAGAAACATTTTAAAATTATTCAATTTATCAACATACATTTTGTTGAAGAATAGTTACTATTTTCTTTGCCTTATTGCAAATAATTCTTATGTACTTTTTTCCATATGTATTGTCTATCAGTAATTTGCTTTGTTTCTGAGTATGTACAGTTATTTCCTTTACATAACCTGCCAAATTTTAACACAATTCGTAAGAGTAAAGTGTTAAGTACATTATAAATGGTGATTTATTTCTCCAGAAATTATAAAATTCCATTTTTTTATATGGAAATTTTACACTTGTAAAGAGAACTTAAAATCTTTTCATTTTGAGGTAAGTTAATTAAAGAAGTGCTTTATCATAGCACTTTATTATATAGACACTTATCATTTATCATGTATATAAATGTTTGCTGGTTTTGTTATAATCATTATTTAAAACTTGTTAACTTATAGTTTTAGTTACTTTCTTTAGTGCAACATTCATTATGTTTTTTCATTTTGTAGGAGTATGGTACAGATTCTATATAGAAAACCATAAAAACAATAGTCATTCATTGGAAACGAAGACAGATTCTTACATATCTTTCATTTTTGGGAAATTGTTTGTACACATAATGAGGTGCGTAAGGAAAACGCTTTATACTCTTTATTTCTTTTGAAATTAATCTAAAAATACTAGCCCCTTTAAAAGAATTAAATTAAAAAAATTTTTTTTATCTAACACACTATTTATTTTATGTAACACCTTATACATTTGCCTTATTTATTTATTCTTTTTTATCAGTAATCTTTTTTCGCACTTATAAATATTTGGTCTTTAATGACTGTGTCACAATCTTGATAAAATTGTCATTAGGTCATTAAATAAATATTGTTGTAAATTTCAAGGAAATAATCATTTTATTATTTGATACTTTCATTATATAATTTGTATATATATATATATCCATGTTAATAAATTACAGTCAGATCAGGATTAGGCTCGAAAGCTAACTTTCGAGATACATAATATGTTTCTTTCAAAATTTACCTTTCCAACCTAATCCTATTAAATTTTATAACTATTTTTCCAATTAAAGTCTGAACTTTATAAAATTTAAAAATGATTTAAACTGGTTCCAAACGTGAAACTTTTCAGTGAAATTAATTCGACAATTATTATATCTGAAATAAAATTCTATTAACTCCATGCAGCATTTTTAAATATATTGTTTTATGGATTTTATTAATTAATTTTTTCATAAATATTGTTTAAATTTAACAATGAAAAAATTGTGCACTATTGCACATGAATATAATTTTTATTATTAACTTATCGAATTTTGCCTACAATATATATTTCTATTCAGTTTGCATCATTTTTTTTGTTGATATAATTTCTTTTACTAGACCAGAATTTAAAATTTGTTTTATTCAGATTCATTATCATATATTATTTAATAACGGAACTTTTTATGTGAATCTGATAATTTTAAGAATTAAAATGTTATAAATAAGACAGAGTTAGTAAAACAAAAGGAATGAGTTCGTATTATATACTCATTTTTGAAAATTGTATGTGATCTAACATTTTAATTTTTATGTTTTATAAAATTTTTGATAATAAATGGTTTACATTCTATTATAGGTTGTTAAGTATATTTACTCATGTCTTGGAAGATCAGTATCCTATTAATGTTAGTAATCGTACTGCTTTACCTTCTTTGCCAAATGCACCCTCTCTAAGCCCAATTAAGAGGAAAAAGAACAAAGAAGAAATTTCTCCTAGTACTAGTTTAAAAGGATCTCCTATTAAAGTCCAAGGTAACCTATTTTTGCAGTTGTTAAATCTATTTTGTATTTTATGCATATATATATATATATATATATATATATATATATATGCTGATAAATGTTATTTTAAATGTTCAGTTTTTTATTTATTTTTTTTAAATTTTAAGTATGTTTGTTTATTTTTTATGGAAAATGTTTCTGAGAACTTCTTTAATAAAACAATTTGAAAGTAATTTGTATTTTACAGAAACATTAACGAGAAAATTAAAGTATAATTTAATATTACTAATAAAGTTTTCATCTATTTCCTGTTCTTGCTATAGTTAAATTTTATAGAATATTTTATGTAAAAATGGATACAAATGTAAAAATTCAATTAATGTCATTGTAAATTTCTGACAAAAGTAGTCCCTGATTATTTTTGATTTATAAGTTTGTAAAGCAAAATGTAAGAAAGTGGCGTCATTAATACATATCTTTAATGCAACAATTTTTTAAATAAATACTTTCCGTTTTCTAGAATGTTTTGTTAATTTCATTTTCATCTTAAAGCTGTTACTTGTAACAAGTTTTTATGTCAAAATTACATCAGTACTTTAAAATGTAAAAAAGAAAGTTATTTCTTACTCCAGATGCTCATACTACTATAATTTAATTTTTATCCCATCTAAAAATCTCTTGTAAGCCATCTAAAATTTTTTCCAATAACTAAAATTTTATTAAAATATTTTTATTTAAATGGACTCCATCATAAAATATTAATTTTTTAGTATAAGCTTATTAGTACTTATTAAGTATTAATATTTTGTTTTCGTCATATACGTATAAAAAACAATTATTAAAACATGTCTATTTGCCACAAATGAATGAAAACTATGTATTACTCAGTGCTTGAGTTGCTTATTGGTATTACTTAATTTCAGTCGAAAATACATACTTTATTAAATAAACTTCTTGTTTCTGTTTCATTTAATATGCCAAATAAATGAATAATGAAAAAAAAAATCAAAAAATGTCTCACATTTTAAGGTTCTGAACAAGATAAAACGATTGCATTTTCACCTGATTTGTGTTTACGCTTGGGAAATAATTCAGATGACATTACCAAATAACAGTTAATTAAGGAAGCTAATTATGCTTAAAAATTTTTGCGGTATTCAGCCACTGGAAGCTATGCATAGTTATTAATATTTTGTACCCTCTTAAAATGATTATTGCTATGTTTTCTGTTATAATCAAAAAGCGCAGTCCTCTTTAAATTTCTAAAGTTCCTAATCTTTCTATTAAAATTAAGTATCCAAACAATTCTATAGAATTAAATTTTCATCAAACAAGTTTTTGCATGTTCTACTGAGTTTTTTTTCAAGGTCATAAAACTGATTACAAATGCTACTATATTAATTGTAGGTGTGGTTAAATAAAACGTTTCCGTCAACTGATCATGTGACTTCAAAATTCTGCAAAGTCTGTGAAGAATTATGTTTAACTTTGTGTGGTAACGAGTATATTTGTCTAGAAGACTGGATGAATTGACATAGTGGCACCTTTAACTAATTCGGCACATGTGCAAAGCAGATCATTAACTATTGTAATACAAAGGCAGATTCAAAATAATTATGAAATTTATGTGATCCAATTTAAAAATTTAAATAAAATTTAAAATTTATATAGGAATTACTTTGTAAGTAGTTCTTGTATAGTTTTAAATTAGTAATATATTAGTACAAATACAATGTGACACTTATGAAATCCTGATTATAAAGATATTTATAAATGTGTGTACATATTCATTAGTAATTATAAATAAGATATCCTGTACTTTGATATTTAATTGTAGAATATATTACTGTTTGAAAACCTAGAACTCATATATATATATATATATATATATATATATATATATATATATATATATATATATATATATATATATATATATATATATATATACATATACATATCTTTCTATAATGTACTTCAACGAAAAATATCTAAAATTTTACGAAAGGAAAAAATATTTTCTCACTATTTTTTTCTCACTATCTTTATTCTTCATAAAATATGTGTAATTTTGGTATACATTTAATTTTCTGTTTTATAATATGAAGTAACTAAAGGCATTTGGTTAAACCAGTCATTTCTTTCATTAAATTATTGATTAGGCTGTGAAATTAATATATTTTTAAAGAAATGACTACTATTTTTTAAATTTTATCATTCATAACTGCTTTATTATTTCTAAAATTTTGTTATAATATTTTTTTGAAATATTTAAATTTTTTTCCTAAAATTCATCTTTGAGTACTGGACACTCTGCTATAACTTTTCAGTATTCTGTATTACAGTAAAGATTATAATAGACAATATTTGTTTCAGTAATGGATTATAGTGTAATGTCAAAATCATTTACAAGGCATGAAATATTAATAGTCCATCGGGCTCAAATTCTGTTTAAACATCTACATACTTCTTAGCTATGTTATGGCAGTAAGATTAAACTATCAAATGTAAACTTACAATTTGAAATCTCTGAAAATTATCTGATAGTCAGTGTTATGGTGCAAGCATCTCTTAATATATTTTTCCTTTTTCATAATTTATTCCATTAATTTTATTGAAAAGTCATTGTAATCTTAGCAACCATTAACTTTTTTTATCTTTTGTTTTGAATATAAGTAGGATTTTCTAAATATTCATATAATACATTAGTTGTTTATAGTTGAAATGTGGATATTTGAATGAATGAACATTTATTGTGTTAAATTTTCTGTGCTAGCTTGTGTTTATAAAATAAACATGCTGAACTGAATCAAATTATTTCTTTTATTTATTAATTATTTTTTAAATTATAAAATATTATCATTTTTTTGTTACTTTTAAATGTTTATGGTATTAATATTACAGTTAAATTACATAAAATATTTTTTTAATATGACCGAGAATACAGTGCTTGTAATTTCTGTAGGAAAATTTGATTTTAATTAATAAATATTAAGAAAAACATTGGCATTTTACTATGATTTTTTCTTCCATATGTTATTTCTAATAAGTTAATATGATACATAATATGAGTAGCATGTAAAATTTAATAATTTTATTAAAGTTTGGGCATATTTTTTTTATAAATGATTTTTATTTAGATAAAACAGATTCTGAGAAAGACCGTCCTAGTAATAAAATTGGTGGAAATGTTGGACTTTACCATTCTTCTCCTCTTTATATGAAACTTTATGATATCCTGAGGGGAACTTATTGCAGTTATAAGGTATTATCATATTTCTAAGCTTTTTGTATTAATGTAAAATGTAAATTACTTACTTTTAGTTGGTATTATTTTTAATATCCTTAAATTGTTTGATTTCTTTATTTCTCACAAGGATGTTTCTTTGATAAAGTCATATTACATTTTATAAATAAAATCTATTAACAGTGAGTGCATTTAATAAATTGATTCAGTTTATGTTACTTAAATTTCATGTCATTGACTTTTTTTATTTGAAGTGTATAGTATAATTTCTGGCGAGAGAGAGCCTATTTTAAATAAAGCTCATTTGCTTTTATTCATAAATCACTTCTATTATATAAATAGAGCAATTTATTTCTTTTCATTTTATTGATATTAAAATCGTTATTTCTTGTAATTGTCATTTAGACTTTTTTTAATCAATTAAAAAGTTAAGATTCATATCTTTGCTTAATTCTGATTGATGGAATCTACTATTTGAATTTCATCAATTTATAGGCAAACAGTTAAAGGTTTCCGTTGAATTTTTCATTGAAACTTAAACTTTTTCCCCATTTGTATTTCATATATTCTTACAAATATTTCTTATTTCAACAGTTTTTGGTATCTTCTAAATAAAAACCTCAAATTCTTATATAATCTAAAACAATGATCCCTTTATGTCTATTCATTAGATATAAAAATTTTTCTCACGCATATTATCTAAATTGCTTTAAGTTATTAAATTTCAATAAATTATCTGTATTTGTATTTGGGTTTAACCTAGAGTTTGGGTGTTGCTGTAAAATACTGATTTTTTGGACATACAAATTAAAAATTCAGAATTAAAGGTTTTATATTATTTGACCATCATACCTAAGTCATGAGAAAAATAATGTGTATGATATAAGTTATCATGTGAAAAATGCAAGACATAATGTTTCGTGTGATTTTGATTGCATTCATTAATGCCTGTCTTTTATACAAAGTAAAAAGAACTTTGAATTGACTTAGCAAAAATCTATAACAATTAAACTTTATATTTTGAAATAAATTTGTTGTAATAGGTGATATAAAGTTCAATTAAATAAAACAAAATAACTCAGAGAGCTCTCATTTTGTAAAACAACTATTCTCATCAAAACATAAGTATATTTATAATTGACTAATCATAAAGTAAAATAGAATTTTGAATTCAAAGCCCTTATTTTCCCCAAGTAAAATGTTACATGTCAAATATGCTGTGTAAAGTTAAGTGGGAAACAGATCAGCAAACATAAAGATGCCAGGCATCCATTAATCTTCTGCTTTCAGCCAACAACAGCCGACTGATATTTGGCCTTGTCGGCCCCATCAATAAAGTGGTCGTCGTTATAGCTGCTGGTCTGGCAATATGTTCCGATATTTGCCCGACACTGGGTGGCCAGCAATTTCGAATTGGCTGCATGTGGCCCATGTAACTGCTGCTACATGCCTATATGTGGTTATCTATTGACCCTTCGCTGTTTAATTGGTGGCAGACATTTTTAGCTGACATAGGCCTGATTATAGTGTATTTCTACAAATAATAATAGAATTCATTTTTATCTGCTAATATTTTATATATTGTTAAAGTTAAAGTCCATTAATTTAATACTGAATCTGTTTCAATGATTTTTTTTTTTAAATATAAGGTTGTCTCCATATTATGGTCAAATGACATAAGTGTATTTTTAATTCTCAATTATATAGAAAGATTTCAAAAAATGAATTAACTCTTATTTTAGCAAGTTGACAAAATTATCGAAATTTTACTGTTTTAAATAAAAAGATTAATTTTTATACTCTGCAGTTATTTTTTAAGTAATCTTTTTTATTAAAAAACTGTATTATTTATAAGTTTCTTTTTTAAAAAATTCTTCTTGTTAATTTATTGCTAAAATTTGAACTTAGAGTTATAAAAAAAATTCTGATTGTCTTATGATAGTTTTACAGAATTATTTTAAAAACACACTCATATATTTTCTTTATATATTAAATTAATGTTTCATTTGCCAAATCAATTAACTCCATTAAACAAGAAGTTGAGAAAAATGATTAAAAGAGTATAAAGATTAACAGTTTTTATTTCTTTAATATGGTTTTTGTTGTGTTAATTTTTATAAACGAAATTTGTTCTCAATATTTTATACATTATTTATAGCTTTGGAATTAAAATTCAGAAAGTGAAAGGTTCAAATGTTAATGGAAGTAACATGTTTTATTTATAATGATATTCAAAATAAGGAAATATCTACAGTTTTTTTTTATTTACATTTGAAAAAAAAATTGCAAATTTCTTTTTAACTAACAAGTTTTATTTGTTTATTTGGTTCACCTTCTGAATTTGTTCACTGAAACAAATTTTTCCATTTTGTGAAGATTCTCACTTTGCGGTAACATTCTCTGAAAATAAAAAAATAATATAAACAATAAATTTATAATTGGCAAAAATTAATTTTTGCAATATTTCAAAAATATTTTTTATTTAACACTTAGAAGTCTAAAGTTTATTAAGAAAAGAAAAAAATGTAGAAAGGATAAACTGAATCAGTTTAATTACAAAAATAGAACCACCAAGATATTTATCAATAACAGCTCAGGAAAAAAAACAGAAAATTGAGTTGATACAGTTATATTAATCAGATAAAAGTTAATGTATAAAAGTTATTTCCACATATTAGGCATTATTTCTCAATATTATCCATTTGAATAAGGAGAATCCAAAAAACTATTTTTAAACTTGCAATATTTTATAATATACAGTCAAAGTAAAACAAGTCATACACTTGAATATATAGTTAAAATAATCTAACAAATAAATGTAGTTCCAGTGTTTAATTTCCCACCTTGGCTGTGAATACCTATAATAGTGTTGAGATTTTCATTTAAAATAAATAAATCATAAAAATTGAATAGTGACATTATGAAAATTTTTTACTACAGAATCGATTAACTTAATTTCAGTTTTATCCTTTTTGAAAAGGACGAATGGAAATTTTTTGTGGAATTAAATGCATATTGATATGTCATTATTTATACTTACACACATTAAACAACACTAAGAAGCAAATGAGAAATTAACATTTATTCCTTCTGATAATTGTTTTATTAAATATAGAGACAAATAATTGGTTAATTGAAAGTAATTTTGATTGAATGGTGTAATAGAAAATCACCTGACCTCAAACACCTGATTTTAAAAATATGAAGTAATGTTTTAAATTGAATCTTACATCTTCAAGAATATAATAAAAGAATGTAATCAATTTATAATTATCAATTACACATACTTTGTATTTTATAGTTTAAAAAAATCCTACTCTGAAGTAACAAAAAATCAATTTAATTCATAAAATATGTATCAGTGGTTATCAATTTATTTTTTATAAATGAACAAAGATTACAGATAAGCAAAATTTATAAAATCATAGTTATTAAATATGCATTGATGAATTTTAATACAAATTCACAATCTTGAATTATTCATACAATATTCTATTCTGAATTTCATGAATTTGGAATTTAAAGCTTTTTTTTTTACAAGTGATGTTTCTCAGAATTACGGAAATTTTTTTGTCAGTTTATTAAAAAATTTACTAATTTTGTGTGAATACATGCACTCCGGTTGTTGCCCAGTAAATTTACATCATAAATAATTTACATAAAATTATTCTTTACAGTTATGAAAATGAAATTGTAAATTATTTACAGATAAAAATATTTTACATAACTTTTTAATTATTATTTTACACAAAGCATTAAATTTATATTTAGTCCAATATTACTATTGAATAAATTATTGATTCTGAGCTAGTTTTAATAGGTATAGTTTAAATCAGAGTGTGGAGATTTAAGAAACACTACAAGCTTAAAAGCTTATGTATAAAACAAAGTATGAGCAAGTAGGCTTCATTAGTTAAAGCTTAAGTTTGTTACTTCATTTAAAAAATATTAAATATATTTACTTGTTAATATTATTTATAATTACAATTATTTGTTAATACAATATTAACTTCATTTAATTATATTAAGAATATTAACTACATTTATTTGTTAATATTATTTACAATTGTAATTATTTACAAATATTAATTACAGTTATTTTTTTAATATAAATAATTTAAAAATACCTAACACGAGGAAATAAATTATTGGATTGTAATTCCCAATGATGTGGAAAATGTTGAGGAAAAATGTGTATTTATGTTTAGATGTAATCATTGGTTGAGACTTCGTCTAAGCATAAAATACTCATCAAAATAGATATTCTTCATAATTGTATCACTTCACAAATATGAATTTTTAAATATGAAAACGAAATAAATCAAATAAATTCATCATTTTTTACGCTTAAATATTTTTAGAAAACTCCATTTAATCAGTATAAAAATATTTGTAATTTTAAGAAAAGTAAAATGAATCTTTTAATAAATTTGATTTTACATTCATCAGTGAGGCTTACAGCTAAAATACGCATTACCAAGATTGCTTTACTTACCAAATGCTTCATGGATATTCTTTTAATCATTCATTAAAAATATTTTTAAATGTGTTAAAGCTATATTTGTCAAGAAAATATTATAACTTAGTTTATTTTTTCAATTTTAACAGCTTACTACATAATTTATAAATTAAATTTTAAATTTCTTAAGTTAAAAAAAATTTCTCATGGAAAATGAAACTTCTGTTCTTTGAGTATCCATATATATAAAATGTGCACTTAAAAGGTTCAAAAATATTATAATCTATACTTAATTTAATGATTAAAAAATATTTCATAAGTTATTTAAGAAATAAAAATCAAACCTTTTTGTACAGACATCTAAAATAATTTTTTTTATAGAAATTGACTGAATATGGAATGTGAAGACATAATATGTTGTAATATCATGGCAGAACTGGCCTTTCCAGAATAGGGAAAAATAAAATAATCAAAAATTCTTAAAAAATATAAGTTTATTTATCTTTTTCAGGGTTCATACAACTCCTGGAAATTGATAGAATGGGAAAATTTTTAAGAGCCCTTGAAACTCTTGGAATTTTGGCTTGACCCCTTGAAAATTGGGAATTTTTCTTGAGATTTTTTTACTTATCTTGATACATTTATTTCTTAAGAAAATACAATTATTTTTTTCTAAGTTTTGAAAATTTTTAATGAAATTGTCCAAAAATCTAATTGATTATAAGCTTTTAATGTTATTACTAGATGGCAGCATGATCAATATGTTTTATTTATAACTGTTAACCAAAATAAAAATTCAGATCAGGCACTCAGGCACAGTAGTTTTCATCATGATGTAGTTCAGTCAGGACCAGATGTAGTATTAAGATATAATGTGTGTAAAGTGCAGAGTAATCACTAATAAGACTGTCATGTGTAGCTATCAGGGGGTCGTTTTTAATTCATTCTTTTTCTGTTTATTTCTGTCTTTTATATTGTATAAAATTTATTAAATATTAATATTTAAATATGAAATGCTTTAGTTAAAATGAACTTTTCAATTCTTCCTCCATGAAATTTGCATAAGATTTCAATGAAAAGGAATGAATTTGTTTATTAATGAAATAAGGCTGAAATAAATTATTTAATATGCCTGGTGGAAAGTGTGACCAGTGGATTCTGGAAAAACCATGCGAAGATTGACTTTTATCTGATTCAGAATAAGAAAAATATTCATAATTTTTTTTGAAGAGTTTAAGTTATTACAACTGACTGTAAGATTGATTGTATTGGTGAGAAATTTGATCATATTAAAGCTAGAATAGACATTTTGTATTTTAACTAACTCTGAAATAGACAAAATTGTAATTTATGGAAAGTAGTTAATTTTCTTTTGATACTCCTTCATAATCAATCAAATATTGGCTATATTGTGAACAAAAATTTAACGGTAGAAAATGTAAATAGTCAATGAATTGCGGCTTATTGTACGTTTGAAACACAGGAGGGATCAACAATATTATAATTTGCAAAGACTTACTTAGTTTTGCTGCTGATGCCCCAAGCAAAAGTATAAATTAGATGCATTAAAATAACAAAAAAGCAGCTGATAGCTGAAGGAAAGCAAAAAGTACTTGAAAAAATCGACGAACTGAAAATCAGAATGAAGCATTTGGCGATAGCATATGTGAACTTGAAAAATCTACAGTAGGAATTGCTAAGGACTCTGAAAGAACTGGTAAATTAACATTAATTGCAAACTAGTATGTATATCAAGTATGTGTCACTGTGGAGCTTCAGCAAAACAGTTATCATTCAGTATTACTAATGAATTAAAAGCAAAAACTTTAGAGATGAAAAGTTAACATTTTCTAATAGCAGTATTGTGTTTGTATATATAACCAAGAAATGTGAAGATCTATTCAATGATTAAAGAAATAGAAAAGTTTAGCATGAAAATGTAAAATTGTATTGTTTTGAAAGAGTTTGTAGGTAAACAAAGAAAAATTTAGAACTACTTTTATTAACTAAAAATTATTAAAAAATCATGTCCTGGAAAACTTATATAATAATCTGCAAAAAGAAATAGTTATACTCATCTTGAAATAATCAGTAAAAAATAGGTTGAAATCTAATGATGTTTGGATTTTTGATAATGTGTAATTCAGTAATGTAAAGTATTTTGATTATTTAAATGAAAATTTCTCTGTTATAGCTGTAAATTCATTGAAAGCTTTTGAAGTAATGATTAAATATAATTCTAACTTATGTAATTTAGCAATAGTATATTTCCAATATTTACAAATATAATTGAAAAATGTTGCATATACATACTTACATTCATATTTGGTTAGAAGATTGAGAACATTTTGTTTAAAGTGATATGTAACTGTTACATCAAAAAAATAAATTTCAGGTTACCTTTACTTCTAATATTTTTACTAACATTTTATAATCTATCTTTTTGATATTAATTATGAATTGTAGCAAAATTAAAATATTTTGTCTTAATTTATCAAACTTTAAGCATTGTTTTTTATATTGCTCTAATGTTAAAGATCTGTTGCTTATTTAAAATTTTAGACATCTATGGACCTTCAAAGCAGTGAGAAATTTTGCCAGTTATTACGTTGCTCTCTAGAAGTTCTGTGTCAAATGTTAGAAGTATCTGAATCATCTGATGTCAGTAAAAATGCTGATGAGATATTATGTTACTTGAAGTCTGTGATTGTCATGGAATCTAGTTTGTCAGTTCGATGCGTGAGACAGGTTTGTTCTATCATCTACGCGGTATTTCTTTTTCATGCTAAATATTTATTTTAAATTTAACTTCACTTGTAATAATCAGAAAACTTTTCCAAAACAAATATTTCAGAAAACTTTTATACTGATTATATGTCATCTAATTTGTTGTATTTATATTGTATTTTTTATATTGCTAATTATTTTAAATGTTTTTTTACTTTCAAGCTTCTGAAATGTCTTTTTGGTACCAATTTGATGAGTTTATGTCATGAAGCTCAGCTAGTTGTTGGAATAAGCAAAAAATATGACAGCACAAACAGATTATCTTCAACTTTTCCTGGTCTTTATTACACAATTATTTCTCATCCATGCAATGAGTTTACTCATGCCTTAGCAGAGAAAACTTTAAAGTATACATCAAGAGAAGGATTTAATAATAATAGTACTGTAAGGTAAATTTTACTCTTTAAAACCTATAAAAATATAATTATATCTGGGATTTCATAAATTAAGTATAAAATAGAGAAATCAATTTTAAAAGCTTAATTTTCAAGAAAAATTCTTGCAAAACTTTGATTTGAGGTATCAATCAAAGCTGTTAACCCAGCAGTTTGTAAGCAACTTTACTTTATATTAAATTGAATCTTAAAAATTTGATTAAATTAATTCTGCAGGCTATTGTATTGTTTAGAACTTTTCCCTAGAATTTTCTTTATTATTTTTTAAATTTGATTAAAAGAATTTTTGAGAGTATAATCACATAATCAGTGAAATGGTCCTCATTTAAACAAATTGTGACAGAATTTTTTACTTTGATTAAACAAATGTAAATGAGTATTTGGATTTCTTTTCAAACAATATGTTCTTAATTTTTTTAATCATCATGAGTAAGAAATAATTGCATAGCATATAATAAAAATAATTAATATGTACCTAGCAACAGTTTTAGGTAAACTTGAGTTTTGTCCAAAAAATGAGAGTATCATCTGTGACTGGTAGATTAAAAGCCTTAAAAAATATTTTGTGATTTTGTAATACTAATAGAAATATTCTCAATACTTATATTTTAGAGTTATTACAGTTGTGAAAATTTAATATGATTTTGAACTAATATTATTATTGCTGAGCATTTTATTTTATATTGTATTTTAAATTGATTATTTAAATATCAAACACATTAAATTTTACTATTTCATAAAAGAAGCATTAATTGCACATGATAAATTTACAGTGACATATGTAAACTGATGTCAACATGGGAACTCATTAATATTTTTGTAGTTTATTTTTCTTTGAACATTTGTCATTTCCGTATGCAAGTCAAACAAGTTATTTAATTGACTGCATTTGAATTTTTCTAATAATGCTTTGCAGAATGCCTTAAGATTTCATTTAAATAACTCGTGTTTTTACTTGCAAATTCTTTAATTGAAAACTTATCTGGATTTTGATAAAACACTTTTATATTTTTTAAAATTGTAATGACATTATATTGCTCATTATAAAAATGTAAGTTTTTTGGCGGGAATTTTAAGTACCATAGTGATTCATGTACAGGGTGATTATAAAAAAACTTTGCCAACATCTGCACTTCTAGCGTCCATTCTATTTAACCGATCAAGATGATACTTCAAATATAGTTCTTTTGAGATATGCGCTCGAGATTCTGTGAATGGCAACACAGTGGCCCTCGCGGTTACAGTTATAGTGACAGAATCTCGAAATTTTCGAATGGCAACGCCTACTTTTTACCATCGCAAAATGTTCAGCATATGCGAAAACCCTAAATAGCGTTGAAACGGTACCGATATGTCCGAAAACCGACGTGTTATACACATACAAACAGTTCTTCAAGGCGCACGGAGGAATAATGCATACGACAGAGACAAGACACTGCTCAATGATGAGAACACATAGAGAAAAAAAATCTTTATTAATTTCAAACATTTTCCACATGAGTGCCATCACAGGCAATTACGCATTGCATGCGGGAGACGGTGGACAATGTCGCTGCACGCAACATGGCACGAGGGATGTTTCCAATCTCACGCCGTATAGAATCCTTTAAGTCCGACAATGTTTGAGGATTGCACAGATAAACTCTGCATTTGAGATAGCCCCAAAACCAGAAATCCATAGGCGTCAGATCTGGGGATCGCGCAGGCCACGGAAAAGGATAATAGCGTGAGATGATGCGATCACCAAAATGCTGATCCAGGAGCCTTTTAACTGACCTCGCTATATGTGGAGGTGTGCCATCTTGCATCCAAACAATGTCATTGAGTGCATTCAGCCGACGCAACTCCGGTAAGACATAATTTTTCAGCATGGCTGCATACCGAGGGCCCGTTACAGAACATGTTGCAGGGCCAGTCGGGGTCGTTTCCTCAAAGAAGAACGGGCCCAGAACAAATGTAGCTGTAATGCCGCACCACGCATTCACTTTGGCGTCAAATAATGGTACTGGCGCCACAGCATGAGGATTCGTCTCTTCCCAGTGCACACAATTCTTTGTGTTAATGCTGCCATTTAAGGTGAAATGCCCCTCGTCCGTCCATAGTATGCGAAGTGGCCAGTCGTTATCCGCATCATATCGTAACAAAAATGCATTTGCGAAGTCCAGACGTTGTTGTGGGTCACCCGGCTCCAACATCTGGACGCGCTGGAACCGATAGGGAAACATGTGAAGTACCGAGCGCAAGAGCTTGCGGACCGTTGAGTTCGGAATATCCAACACGCGCGCTATGCCTCTTGCGGTTTCTGTGTGTCCTGCAGTCACTGTATGGTGCACTTCCATGACAACGTCCTCAGAAACAGTTGGCCGTCCGGAGCGCTGTTTGTCACAGGTGCAGCCTGTATCTTCGAATTTCCGCACTAAATCACGCAGAGCTTGTAGAGTACATGGGCCGCGTCGTTGTCGATGATTGCGGCGATACACACGCAAGGCTTCCGCTGCGTTGATCCCATTTTGGTAATAGAGTTTGATCAATTCACCGCGAACTTTCCTAGGAAGACTCATATCGTCGGCATGTGCGAGTTCCCGAATGACGACTTCGCATACCCGCTTGGTATTTTATAGGTTTCCTACGCTGAATATCTGGCGACCGGCGTTCTGTGATTGGTTTCTTGACTCTGTCACATGCAAATTTATTGCGTGCGCCCAGATCGTGTTTTATTGGCTGGTTTTCAGAACTCTTTTTTGTGTTTGCAAAACACGTCCGTTTTTAGACATATCGGTACCGTTTCAACGCTATTTAGGGTTTTCGCATGTGCTGAACATTTTGTGATGGTAAAAAGTAGACGTTGCCATTCGAAAATTTCGAGTTTCTGTTACTATAACTGTAACCGCGAGGGCCACTGTGTTGCCATTCACAGAATCTCGAGCGCATATCTCAAAAGAACTATATTTGAAGTATCATCTTGATCGGTTAAATAGAATGGACGCTAGAAGTGCAGATGTTGGCAAAGTTTTTTTATAATCACCCTGTATATAAATAGGAACATGTTAGAGAAAATTATATGAATCTTAAAATGAGAAATTAATTTTGAAAACAAGGGCAAAGAATAAATTTTAATATTTTTGAATGTTTTATATTTATATGTATTCTCTGCACTGCTTATATTTATATAATAATTTAAAATTTTCTTAAATTGAGAGATTCAAATTTATAAAATTGAACACAAGAATTAATTTGAAAATTCCGGTATTCTTAAGTTTACTATAACAAATTGCCATATGTTTGATTGTTAATTTTAAATGTTTTTTCAAACTTGTTTTTAAAATTTAGTATTTTATGTTAAATTTTTAAATTTCTAACTATCTAAGCAGCAGAATCATAAATTTTTTTAATAAATATGTATCTTATTATTAATCAAAATATTCTTTTTGAATTCCCAATATATTAATTATGAATACTGTTCCTGATTGTTTTTCAACAATTTTAGAGTTATGATAATATTTATCAAACTTTTTTCTGTGAAAATACTTTATCTAAAGTGTGAATTTCATTCTTACGTTTGAAGAGCTTTTGTATTATTAACATTCTTGTAAATTAAAAGTTGAAAATAACTGAGAGGATAATGTGCACAGTTGACAAAACTAGAATGAAAAATATGTAAGACAGCTGTATTTCTTTCTTTCTTTTTTTTTCCAATTCTTTTTTGTAGAAAGTGTTCTTTTCATTAATCAGTTTTTAGCATATGCTGAAAGAACAGTTACTATGAAGTTGAACCCTTTATGGTTTTAATTAACTTACTTGAAATATTTATTTTTTATTTATTTTTGCTGTCTATGCATTTAAATCTTTTTTTCATTATTTTCTATGTAACATATCTATCTTTGGATATCATTTTCTTCAAGGCAGAATTGTTTTTGGAGTTCTAATATTATTAGTTTGCTAGACATTTTCAATTTCTAAACTAAAGTTTTCCTCTGAAAATCTTCATACTATTTTTTCACAGTTGTCAGCAATCATGCCACTTGTTTGAAGTCACTAATCATTTCTTTGCTACATAATTTTCACTAAAGTGCATGTTTTAAATTAGAAATATATATGCAGTTAACTGTCATAGCTATAATATTTTTAAAAAGCAGATATTTTTACTACACGTTTTACAATCCAGCTTAATGAGTCTTGTGTATTAGTACCATGTAGTGTCAAATGGAAAAATCAAATATTTTTATGTTTATTGCTAATAAGTTTTTCAAGTGACTTATCCATAGTAATTGTATAAAAATAACTTATTATTTTCAAATTTTAGCTCTCTTCGTAATATTTCTGTAATTATAATTATTCATTATATCTGTATTTGATACAATCATTTTATGACCAAGTCTGAATTAAATGAATGGATTAATGGTGCAATTTTCAATGATTTAGCAGTATGTACGTCAATTTAAAGATTCTGCATTATTCTTTGCATCTGATTGAGTTTTAAAAAATGATGTATTTCTTTTTTGTAAAAAAAAATTTTTAGTTTTAGGAGTTTAAATTGGGTTAAACATGGAAACGATAAATTGACGCATGTGCTGAAGTCTGGCTCGAAAAATGAAAAGTCTAGTCTTGCTAATCACATAAGATTGTTTGAAGGTGTGGTCATAAGAGTAAGTAAAACTTGAATATCTTTATGTTGAATTGAAAGGTGATAAGTAATTAGACTAATATTTCAGAATATTATAGTTTCTTTTTTATTTGTTAGGACATTCTGATATTTTTTAATTTTATAGTGTCTTATAAGTCATCAATAATTTTATCAAATTTATAAATTCTGGATAAAAGTTTTTGCTGTCACTGGAATCAATGTCAAAAAATTTTAATATTATTAAGAATTATCTGTCCTGTGTGATGCTTCAGAATCAATATTCATTTATTTGACAATATATGGTGAATAGTCCAATGGGTAAAAATTGCTTTGCAGCATTTAAACTTCTGCCTCTTACAACTTTGTGTGAGGAGTTTATTCAGATAGCTATGTACTCATGTGTTGAATGGGAGGAATGAATAAATACCTACTTTAATTGATGTATGCTTTTGTGATTCTATTATAATTAATCTGTTTTGAATGGGGTGTGTGGCTTAACAGGCTGGCATTATATTAAAGGCAGTCTTTTTTCTTCACATGAAATCTTTCCTAAATAATTTTCAAGGGGCAATTTTTTAGCAAGATAATATTTGTCATTATATAGCTGAAGTTACTCGTTACTTGTATATGTTCAAACTTTTCCATTACCTGCTTCTTCCTTCCATTTGTTCCCAATAATGCATACATGGAACTGTTTGAAATGCGAGAATCTCCTATATTAATACATGAGGAATATTTAGGTGCCTTTTCAAGATGTGTGAACCCATCTGCTTCGGGATAACATTAGAAATCTTATCAACCCAGTTTCTTTTAATTTTAAAATCATTTCCCATGTAGTGTGACTTGCAAATTTATAATCATTACACATGCTTTTACTGAATATAAAAAAGTAATAGAATGTGTATTATATATATTTTATATAAAATTCCTTTGCTATAGGTGCTTAGATGTATTACAATTTTTTTATATATTTTTATTATAACAACTGAATATAACAGCATACAAGTAGCTACAAATACAAATTTCAAATGTTTTTAAATAATGTAGCTGTATACTTGTGTAATTAAAGTACAATGTATCATAAAATTTTTATGGAAATCAAATGTCTTCCATTATTTATTGCTTTATGTAGATTCATAACACTTAGTTGATTTTAAGATGGAATTACGTAAAGATAATGCAATTCTTCAAATGCTATATTTTTTATCAATTTTAACTTTTTGTTGCTAAATGTTAAATTGAAAAATACTGCATTAAAATTAAATCAGTATATAATAAATGTGAATTATACTTTCTCTATTGAAGGAAAACTTATATCTAATTTTCTAAATCTAAATTACTTGTATTATATTTTGTTTGCGTAACAACTGCTATCTCACATAGGCTTAAGTATTACCCTTGGTTAGAAAAAATGGTTAGAAAATGGTTAAGGAAAAATGGCAGCATGATCTTTTTCCTATGTCACTAAAATTATCTTATATGTCATCAAGTGTGTATTGCAGGCTAGTTGTTTTCTTGTTATTGTTGATAAGTTAAGCGTATAATTTCCTTCATCATTCAGAATCACCCTAAAATTTTAAAGTTTCTGAAAAGCACATTATGAACAGTAACCACTTATTTTGAAATGCAGATGGGGAAATTCTACAAGGCTTCAGTATTTCCATCAAAATACTGGAGTGTACTGGTAAACTATGCAAGATTCATATATAGTCAAAATAATTATGCTGTTGTATTGCTTTTTCTGTTAAAATATTCCTCTTACTGACAAAAAATTATTTAATGGATTTTGCTCTGGAAATTAAACCAAAAGATGTCTTTAATAAATTTTGTTCAGAAAAG
This sequence comes from Latrodectus hesperus, assembly GCA_037975125.1. NCBI lineage: Eukaryota > Metazoa > Arthropoda > Arachnida > Araneae > Theridiidae > Latrodectus > Latrodectus hesperus. The sequence continues at coordinate 69,601,042 of CM075859.1, read as the reverse complement.
TTTCTTAATAAAATTTGTAATAACATTTATTTCAAATTAAGTGTGGATATTTTTAATATTTATACCTGATTTATATCAAACATATGAGGTTGTTATGATTTTTCACCATCAAATCTAACTACATGAGCTTAAATAATAAAACAGATTGAATTGCCTTATCCTATCTGTTTTAATAATGTTTCTTGTCTTATTTCCATTATATAATATTTGAAATAACAATTTTGAATACTATTGCTGATCACAAAAACTTTTTAGAATTCAACACATAATCCTTTTAACAAAACAACAGTTTTTCCTAATTTTGTAAAACATTGATAAATGCAATTTTTTTTAAAAAAGTATTATTTTCTACTTGTATATATTATTTTCTACTTGTATTATAGATATTTACTTTCCAATTCAAAATATAATTTAAATTTTGTAATTTAAATAAATTTTCAATATGTGTAAAAAAATTTTTTATGAAAAGTAAGGGATCCAATTTTTTATTCATTGCTAAATCCTTATTAGCAAATTAATTTTTTGCATTATGTTTTGCAAAGAACTTCATATAGTAAGAAATTCAAACTTTAAAAATTTTCATTTATTTTATCTTATATCCTTTTGATAATTTGTTAAATATTGCCATTTAACAATTGGTAATTTACTTATTTAGTTAAAAATTTTGTTGATCAACTTAATAAAAAGTATAATGGATGTTATATCTTTTCCCTAATTAAATATATTTTTTATAAATGTATTTTTGTACACATTTTTGTATTCACAAATTTAAGTAATGAATCAGTAGTTAAAGTAATCTTAGTAAAGCAATGTTTTCATTTATTTTTCTATTAAGTACTCAATTCATGAAGTATATATATATATATATATATATATATATATATATATATATATATATATATATATATATATATATATATATATATATGTGTTTTACTTGAAAGTGTTGTCTTAAATTAATAATTTCTGACCCAATGTTTTATGTAACTGCAATATATTAAATACAATATTAATTTGTATTGATGTTTGTAGAATGTTGATTTTACAAATATTCACATTTTTGTTCCCAACATTGTAATACTAGTCACTTTCTATATGTTATGCAAATATAATCCTATCTACATTTAAGGTTAAATATTCGTAAAATAATGCTCAATTTTACCGTAGCTTGTTTTCTATTCATAGATGTAGTTTCCGTGCTTTCACTACATTTTTGATGAATATTTTGATCAGGATAAACTTATTCAATCTTAAATATACATAAATAAATTAGTTAAAGTCCTTCTTAAAATGTAATGAACAAAATTTTATTAAACATGACTATGCTCTTGCAAAGTTCAATATTTGTTTTTTCACATTGTTAAATTATTTTACATGTTGTAAGCATATATCTAAATTTGATACATCAGAGAATAAATATCTGTTTTTGAAAAACCATGAACCCCAAACAACAATCATAATCTATTAGTCTTTAACACGATTTTAACTACATTATATTTTGTTTAAATTTTAAGCTATTATTTTGCATATTTAAATTTTAATGCTCTCATATTAAAATCGAAAGTTTTTAAATAAATTTATTCATGGAATTATAAAAGCAATGCAATATAACAATGTATAATTTGTTTTACAGTCTCTTCAACAGTATACAATTTCAAGTGATGTCAGTCTTCAGGGTGAAGTATTAGATTTGCTTACTCAATTAGTCCATCTACGAGTTAATTATTGTCTTCTTGATGCTGATCAAGTTTTCATTTCCCATGTTCTCAAACAGTTTGAATTTATTGAAGAAGGCCAAATACCGTAATATTATTATAGTTTAAGTCTTTTACTTCATTTTATTTGAATTCTAAAATATGATTTTTGTTATTGTTTTTACCTTTTTCAGAAATGGGGATGCTTTGATTGGACGAATGTTCTATTTCCTTATATTGTTGTCATATGAGCGTTTCCATTCGAAAGTGGTAATGAATGTACCAAAAGTTATTCAACTTTGTGATGGATTAATAGCAAGTGGCTTACCTCCAGAGAAATATGGTATAAAATATTTCATATTAAAATCAATACCTGATATTAGATTCTATTTGTATTTAGGTTTATACCGAAGACTACTAATTCTTCAATTTTTTATTTGCAAAAATCGTCCATAATTGTTGTTGTAATTATATTATTTTTAAAATATGTTTTATTTTCCTTGTCAGTACTCATCTTGATGTATTTAATTATGAGGGTCACCTGGAAAGTAAGTTTCCCAAGGCCCCAAAAAATGACTCTGCAAAATGACTGAAATGCATTCATAGAAGGGTAGGTTGTGTGTGTTTCTATGATATGCTGCAAACCCAACTTTCAGATACAGTTTACATTAAAGTCGTTGTATATGCAAAGCTCTTATTCTTCTCCCGTGGACTGCATAGTGCAACAATAAGTATTTAGCATTATTGTGCAACTTTAATGAACTTGAGACTGGCCATTCAGAACAAGAGGTGTGCGATGATCAGTACTGGTGTTTTTTTACTCCACGACAACCCTTGCCCTTATATTGCGAATTCCTTAAAAAAAAAACTGCTGGAAAAGTTTAGAGTGGAAGTGTTTGACCATTATTGTCCTGAGCCTGATCCCAGTGACTTTAGTCTGTTCTTTGACCTTAAAAGTATTCCTGTCACTTCCTCACAGATAAAGACAAGCAGACAGCTGTGATATATTGGCTTTATTCCCAGGACACAGACTTCTATGATACTAAAATACAAAATCTTAATCCATAGTATGACAAGTGCTACTATTTTAATGGTTCTTATTTTGAGAAATAGCTGAAGTACTGTTGTATATTTTGCAATAAATCTTTCTGAGTAGTTATGTTTTCTTTATTTTTATGAAAATCAGGAACTTACTTTCCAGATTACCCTCGTATATAATTTCTATTTTTCAATTTATTAAGTTTGAAAGCAGTGTGAAAACACTTTTTTGTTTGGTTTACTGTGGGACATGAATTTATTTGTATAATAAACTCTCTTTTGTTAACATTCATGAGATTTTTCTGATACCAGTGACTTTATTTCAGTTTTTTCCTAAAACTTAAAAATTAATTAAAATTACTAACAATGAAAAAATCATGCATTTAAGAAATCTTTTTGTTAGCTGATAAATAATCAAGCTTCCCAATCATCTTGCAGATTTTTTGAGTATTTAATAATTACTTAGTTAAAACTTTGTTTTTGTATACATTAAATTTGAATATTCAGTGAAAAGCATGTGCAATAATAAACCATTTGTGTGAGATATTTTAAACTGAGTTGAGATTAAATTTATGGTCTTGCTGTAATTTCTCTTACAGAAGATTTAAGATTTCAGTATAAGCCACACTTTGTTTATAATAAAAAATAAACTATACATTATTGAAGAAAAAATGAACAAATAAATTTTTTCTATGAAACATTTTAAAATTGGGCCAGGAGTTTTTGGTATGAATGAAATAGAAATAAACTAATCTAACAGTAACCAATAAATTAATGATAAAGTTATAATAGATAACTAACATTTTTTGATGTTAAGTAAACAGTGAAAGTATGGAATTACATTACTCTTCAAAGTTTAAATACTTTACATTCATGATTATTTTAAAATGACAGTAGAATTACTAAATACAAGTAATGCGTCATTTTTTGCAGTTGCAAAGTGGCTTGGTACAATAAAATAGTATAACATTATTTGTAATTCAACTACCTTGAGGGTAATAATATCGCAGTGGAAATAAGTGGTTCATCTATTATTATCTTTTAGAGAAGAAAAAACACCATTTATGAATATTTTTGAAGAAGAAATGACTTATGTGAAAGAACTAACTTAAAAGTATTTTGTTTCGTATAAAAAGTTTAACACTGCTACAGAAAAAAAACCTTAATGAGGATGGCGTTTTATATTCAAATGGGATTTTTGATATAAGAAATGAACACTTATCATATAAATTCTCTTTCTTTCATAATAATTCATCTTGAATTACATTAAGGATGTATGCCAGAATACTTTTTGGACTCCCAAAGTGCAACAAAAGTTTAAATTAAAGGAGTTCCGCTTATGAATAATTCATTCTCTACCTTGCTTTATTTATTTTATCTTCTTAATAAACAATTTGTAATGCTGGCTACCCCTTCAACACTATAAGTGATGCCATCTTACAAAGTTTGCTATTCAGTGGGTGTGTCATTGAAAGTTGGTAGCACTTCATAATTTAGAAGCAAGGATTGAGTAGAATATCATAGACTTGATCTGCCAAACCCAGGGATATAATTTCATGGAAGGAACACTATAATTTTGACTTATTTTTCATAGCCCACGCAGTACCAGTAGCCATTACAGATTTTCAGTTGGGTGTCAGCTCAAACTTACTATCTTATATAACAATGATTTAATACATAAATACCAACATTTTTACTTTTAATGTTTGAAGTACAATATAAATACTATCATATTCATTAATTTAACAGTAAAAAGATTTTTGTAAGCAAATCTGATTATAAGGATTATTAAAACATACATATTTTGAATTACAAAACGATCAAATAATGTAATCTATAATGGGTTAAGAAATTACACTCTTTAAAAAATAATTTATATATATTTGACAAGTATTTTCTTCAAATTAAAATCCCTTTTTAGAATTATAAATAAAACTAAATTATATATACAGTTTTTCCTGCTCTGAAGCCTGTGATTGAAGATTTATTCCTTTTGAGAGGATTAAATAAAATGGATATCAGTAAAGAACTAGATGCTCAGCGAGAAGTAATTATTGCAACATTGTTTAAACTTGTGAATTATGCCCAGGTATGTACTTCATATAACTTCATCTGATACTCTAAATTAAATCTAGTTTCAATTTGGTATTTTGTATTTTTTAATTGTATTCCATTATAAATTTACAATTTTTATTTGAAATCATGTCTCATTTTTAAAATTTACTTCTGAAATAATTTGCTTTGATATTATATACTTTAGTTGCTAACACTTTTTTCATACTTTATTCTTTTATTGTAATTGATTTGTTTGAAAACTTTTGTAATGATACCATTTTATATGGAATGTCAATCAGTATCATTCATTTTTATGATTAATCTTCAAAAATTTTCAGAAGGATATTTAACAAAATGTATTTGAAAATAACTTGTTTGAATATTGATACTTAACTTCCTTATCAATAAAATGTCAATATGTAGTTATTAACTTTTTACTTGTTATTTTATTATAAGAAATAAAGCAAACATCAAGCTCTAAAGCTGAAAAATATTTTTTATTAATGCTATCAAGCAACATAAAAATTGATGTGACAAGTTTTTGTTTGTCAATCTTGTAAAGTTTTAATTTATTTATTTGTCAGTTTCATACTTTAAAATAAATTTATAATTATTCCTTTAAAATATATTATTTCTTCAATGAAAAATTAACCTCATTTGTTTACAAAAACTGTAAAATTAATATGTTGCTATAATCATGTATTCAATAGAATCTCATTAATATGGATTAATAGGGGATCCAACTCATGTGAACTAATGAAAGCACAGACTAAACAATATAACCTATAAATTGAGCCAAGGTTTCATAATTACTGTACACTGTAAAAACTATATTTTGAATTCAAAAGAATAAATTATGAATATGCATAAGAGAAAATTAAGTGTGGTATGCACATACATTTTATTTTACAATAAATATAAGATGAAAAGCTATTTTGAACATAATGGTCTAAGCTCATTCTCACTAACCACACTTGACACTCTCTGAGGGAGAAACTACTGATCTTTTGTTGTCTTGCTTTAATGAATATTTCTTAAACAATTAATTGATAGAGATGTCTCAAACTTTTGCAATATCCAGATATGGCTTCATTGCTGTTGCACTTGAATGTATTTGATCACAAATTTTAAGTGGTCATTAATGTTACTAAGATTTGGTTTTGAGATGATTGTTTCATCCTTCCATTCAGAGATTTCAACTGTAGCCACACTTTCAGCAATCTCCTCTGTTAAATTATAATAGTGGAAATTATCTTTCTCTGTATCTAACTATAGCTTTGTCTTCCAGAATTACATCAGTTTTTGCACTTGTGTGTGGGTGATGTGAAAATCTTCAATTTGAAAACGAGCTATGCCTTCCTCATTCTCCATATTTATTAAATATTTTTTCCAAGCATTAATCAAAGTTGAAAGTGTTATTTCATTGAAAACTTCTGCAAAACTGTAAATCATTGATTGTGTATTGTAGTCTTTGAGATTAAGTAGCGTATTTTGCCCTTTTCTGCCTTCTTCAACTTTTAAAATTTCATTGTATGCAGTTTTGACCGTATAGATGATACTTTGATCCATAAGCTGGATTAAGAAGTTGTGTTTGCTGCCTAAAATAGGCAACTAATCTCTTTGTCATCACTAGTCAGTTATTTTGCATTTAAATCTACTGGACAGTTGTCAAATAAAACTAGGGTCTTAACTTCATCTTCCAGAATGTGTAAGACGTGTTTTGTATTTTCTGATTTCTGGCATTCTTCGTTTAAATAAGTGCTCTGTTGTGATTTCTGAAAATATCCATTCACTTCTGCAATTGTAGTTATATATTTGTAATTTCTTCAAACAATTTTTTAAAGCCCATGATTTTTACTGTTGCCTGCAATCGTCAATTTCAGTAAGTCTACCATCAGCAATTCCACACAACAATGCAGACACTTGTCCTTTACTTGTCTTCTTTTGGGTATTTCTTTCAGCCTTAGGTGCTTGGGTGTCTTTGGGTAATGCTCTCCAAAGCTTAGTTATAGAGTAATGAAAGCTTATATTTTTTGCTCTTAAAATTGTGATCGATATTTTTCTAATTGGATCAAGAGGATTGTCATTTGGGCTGTGACTCATATGTTTTTCTTTTTTTGTCATATTATGATGCTTGCTGAATTTGAACAACCATCCTGAGTTGACCTTAAAATTGCTATGTGTAACTGTTTGGCTAATCTTTTGCTTTTTCTCATTTCTAAAGTTGAGCTAACAGCTAGTGTGGCTTACAGACTATTTAAGAACTCATCGACTCATATGGATGACTTTTATAGACTTGGCCCTGAGGCATGAAATTTCCTTTAAAGCTTTGCAAACATCGATGGTTAGAAAATATAAGTGATTTGAAAAGATTGCTTGTTATGTTACTGCGTATCTCAGAACATATATGACATTTGTTCAAAACAAAAAATTTCCTAATCCTGGTATCAAAACTTTTGATACTGTACAGAAGTGCATAAAGGATATACTTTTCTCTGCTAAATGCAATAATTTTATATTTATTGCTTTGAAGTGGAACCTTTTCTGAAACCTTATCAAACTAATAAACCAATGCTGTTATTTATTGCAGGAGATTTTCTTGCATTGTTGAAAAGTTTAATGCAAACGTTTTTAAAGAATCTTTGCTTATGTTTCTCCATTTAAACTTATTAGCATTGATGTAACAGATAAAGACAACCAAAAAGATGCTAGTCAATTAGATATTGGATTTGTTACCCAAAAACTCATTATAGAATTGTATATTAGCAGAAAAACAAAAGAGAGAATTTTTTATAAATTGGAGTTCATTTTTAGTATCAAAGAAAAAAAAAGTTAATAGAAAAGTGTCCTTTGCAATATTCTGTAGTACGAAGTATATCATGTTTACATCCTCAAATTCTGATAGGTAATAAATCAAGTAATTTAAATAAAAAGCAGAAACTTCTTTTGGACTTTTCTAATGCCTCTAAAATAAATGTGTCAGAATGTGATTTTGATTTAAAAGAATTTCATAATTTTGTAGAAGAGTTTAAATCATTGAAACTGACTAAGATTTCCAGATTATGTACTGATTAGAAATTTGAAGCCATTAAATATAAAATGGACATTTTTTTAAGTTACTCTCATATAGATAAAATTGTCACCTATTGAAAGTAGTTGATTTTATTTTACTACTCTCTCATAGTCAAACATCTGCTTAACATGGGTTTACTGTGAACAAACATTTGTTGATAGAAAATTTAAATAATCAGTCAATTGTGGCTTAGTGCATCATTGATTATCACATCTGAAACATTTCAGGTGTCAACAATGTAATAATTAGCTAAGACCTACTTAGTTTTGCTACTGCTGCCAGGCAAAAGTATAAATTATATTTAAATGCATTGAAACAGCAAAAAAGCAGCTGATAACAGAGGGAAAGTAAAAAGCAATTCTTAAAGAATTTGAAGTACTAAGAATTAAAATTAAACGTTTTGAGGATGACATAAATTAACTTGAATAGGCTACAATAGAATATGCTAAGGAAGTTGAAAGAACTGGTGAAATGACATTAATTGGAAACTCAAATATGTGTCACTGTGGAATGTGGAACTTCAGCAAACAGCAAAACAACATTTTCTAAACAATATTTTGTGTGTATATATATATATATATATATATATATATATATATATATATATATATATATATATATATATATATATATATATATATATATATATATATATATATAAACCACAAGAATGTTGAAGGATTAAAGAAATAGAAATGTCCAGAATATGTATGTGAAATTGTATAGATTTGAAGCGAACAATAATTTAGAATTGCGTTTATTAAATAATTGGGTTGCAAGTTATCCTATAAGTCTTGGAAAAGGTCATCCTGAAAACTGTATCTAATAGTTGTATTTGGTTGGGTTAGTATATTTATATTTGAAAAAACGTTGTCTTTCCTATTTTGAAATACTCAATAAATTAATAGACAGAAATCTATTGAAAATGTGTTAAAAAAAACTAAAATTACTTATTATTTTACACAATGTATAATCCAGTGTTATATAGTATGCTGATTATTTAAATAAAATTTTTTCTTTTATTGCTGTAAACTCATTGAAGGTTTTTGAAATAATCATTTATTATAATTTTAACTTAAATAAATTTTTTCATTAATTTTTGCAAGTATTTATTTCTATTATTTACAGGTATGATTGAAAATTATTGCATGTACTTAATTATTTGCATATTTTGTTAAGAACAATTTTTTAAATAAAATAAAATAAAAACCCTCAGCAATCTGGGGTTTTTATTTCTAGGGTTTTTATAATCTGAATATCCTTATCTCCTGAAAAATTTTGATTTAACTGTGGAAAACTCCTGGAATTTTAATCTTGTTTATTGCATTATATTGTTTTTTAATATGACATGTATATACATGTACATCTAAATGGCTGTCTGGATAAGAGATCCATTTTAATGTGGTCCAGATTACTGAGGGTTTGCTTTACTAAAATCCATAGATTTTCACTTTTTCTTATCTAAACAACTTCTTAAAAAAGTGTATTATCAAAAGTTAATAAATTAAACTGGATATTTTTAATGCAATGTATTTAACAAATAGAAATATTTTGTTTGTTTCAGCAAAAAAGTTAACAGTTTAACTACTATTTAAAAAAATCTGACATTTTTATTTTTAAGTTAAAAATTTGCCTTTGAATACTGTCAGAATGGTGATAATCTATTTATCTTTTAACCATAATTTTTCTATTTTAATATTTTCTGTATCTCTTATTTTTCTAAATTATTCAGAAATGTGTATTGAAAGTTTAAATATGTGCTAACTGTTTACAGAAAAAGTAACAGACTTATTAATTTTATATTTTTTGAAATTGAAAAGAAATTTATTTTAAAAGTGTCAAGGTTTATCCCATATATTCAAGTTTAAAAAATTTGCTTGTTGTGAAAACTTTAAATAACAGTCTGCTCACAGTTAAACTAAATGAGTAGCTGTCATGACACTAAAATCTTCCAATTTAAAAAATGATTGTGAAACTTTTTATGAAGGACATTATAAATTTAATTCAACTAAAGATTTAATTTATAAATTAATTTAAAATATAAAATAATTGTAGATAAGTAATTCATTAAAAATTTAGCCTAGAAAAAAATGACCAGTACATTTTTCATACATTAGAATGTTTATTGAAGCATTTTGCAGAATGTTGACAAGTATGTGTAAGTAATGATGTGCCTCCTATGATGATCATTGAATATACTCTGTATCTAGAAAGGTTAGATCAGTATCAACTAGGTGAAAGGCATTATTCTCTTGAGATTAAATGTTATGAAGTCATCAGAGTTTGAACAGTCATGAACATTGTTTTGTGTTGGGGTTTATCCTTCAATTGTCTGACAAAGTCAGACAAGGTTCACCAGATCATTGACTTTGTTGAAATCGAGAACCAGAAGGGGGGTGAGTAAATGTCTTTTATAGAGAGTACCAAACAGTTCAGGATGTATTAAGGAGAAGCCTGCTCAGTTTTACATTTAGAGAAGACCTCAAAGATTTTCTTGCCTTTGAAATATGAGGGACTTCTTATGTGACCGGTTTCTAATCTGGAAATAATTTATAATAGGCTCTGTCACAATTGAAATCTATAAAGAGCCAGTCTCTTTGCCAGTATACCAGTGATGTCAGGTAGGAGTCTTCCACCTCTTCGAAATCTCAAAATTATCAATAGACTGATGTTCTAAAAAGGTGAGTATTGAAGAGGAAGCATTATCATGGCAACAGCTCTTCCTGACCAGTTCATCTGGTTGTTTATTGCCTTATATGTCTACATCAGAAGGTATCCATTGAAAATAGATGTCATGAAACTTCAAAATGAGCTTAAGTTTCATGAGGAGGTGAGATACTGCTTCAGTTGATTGGAGGATTTTAGCACCATGATGGTAGAAGTCTGTCTTGACTCGGGTTGGTGTTGTTTTTCGTCAGGCACCTACCCTTCGGCCTGTCCAGCTTGAAAGACCCTACCACTAGAAAGCTACTACCGGCATAGCCCTCACGGTCATTTTTGTATGCAAGCTATACTGCCTGGACAAGGCAGGAACACCATCGTTAGGTCATGAATCCTAGTAAACCAGAATTGTTAAGGTTGGTGTTCAAAGGGCCACCAAAATAAATAAGATATAATAGGGCAAATAAAAAATATGTTTGACATTCCATACCATGGTGTTGTGAGTATGTACTAGTATGACAGTACTAAATATCACCAGAAATATGTATTACCAGTGTTATACACTGTTTAGTAATGTACATTTTCTATAATACTAACAAGTTGTTCATTTTTACTTTTTATGTGCACTGCTTTGGAATAGACAATCGAGTTTCTTCCCTTGTGACATATGGTGGTGCATTATTTCTGAAATATGTTCCATGAAGATATATATCATAGATGTTCAGCTCTTAGGTTATACACTGTGCAGTGATATATTATGATGCAGTTTGAAGTTCAGAAATGTCTTAATATTTTTGTTGGTGGTACATCTAGATACAAACGTTAATGGAACCTTTTATGCTCACTTTTATTTTGCAAATGATACCATTTTTGCATTCAATATTTCAGAAATTCTAGATCCTTCAAGGTTATACAGATGCATTCATTAAATAAGAATAATTTGACACAGGTGACTGGTAACTAAAATTCTGCATGACAATTAATTTTGCTTTAATGATAAAAATCATTCATATTTTGTCATTAACTAAGTGATTCCACATTTTTCTAACAATCATGTGATCTGAACTAATATGACAAACATTACTTTAGTATGGTGAACCTCAATTTCAGTCTGTTACAATTCCTTATCAAAATCAGATACTTTCGAAATCTTTTTACACAAAATATGCATTTAATTAATAACATAACAGCTTTAACCTTAAACTACTGGGGTAACTGCAAGTAAGTGATTAAAGACTAGCCTACAAATTACAGAAACAAACATCTGCGAACATTAGACATACTTAAATAATTTAATAAAGCACTCACTTTGCAAGATAGAATATTTCCAAATGCAGAGAATGTATCGTTCATGGCTTTATTGTCAATACTTTTATCCAGATTCTTGATAAATACATTCCCGACTCCAGATTTTCTTAACGATGGATCTCTCTGTGACCACATAATGCGAATAGGTCTTCCTTTAACCATATCGAAATTCATAGTGTCCAAGGCTCTTTCCGCTAAACACAAAATATGCATTGAAAATTGTTTTTTCAGGCAATATTCTTTTTGCCTGAAAAAATATTCACATTTAATTTGTATATAAGTAACCTGTTATTGTGTATTCTTCTTTTCTGATGTTTGTATGGGTGATTGTGAAAAAGCTAATTATTCTTTGTCTCTGTGACTGTATTTTTTTGAATAGGTGAATGCTAATTATTTGCACTTCTCATTGTGTGATATAAACTTGTGAGAGCATGCTTCTCCAACAAGTAAATAAATATATAGAAATTTAATGGTCAATATTTTACACATAATCTAAGTTAAATGAAACTGTATTTATATTCAAAATTATTGGAAGTTAAAACAACTGAAGTATAATAAACGTTAAGAATCTTACTATACCGGTGAAATGCTTTGTGATGTGATTTTCTTTATTGAAAGTCTTTTATATTTGTTTGCTTATGCATCTAATTAATGTGTTTGTGTGGTGTATTCCAATATTTGAGTTTTCTGTGTTCTGTGGTTTTTCTGTCATTCATTCCTATTTTCCTGCAATATGAAATAGTTTAGTTGTAGATATATATTCTTTTGAGAACAAATTTCAGGTATCATTTTATTATATTAGATTCATAGATGTTTCTGTCATTTAATTTCTCATATAATTTTAAAATGTGTTTTGCTTTAGGTCTTAGAATTGTTTTCTTTAATAATCACACACTGTCATTATGAAGGAAATGATAAATGGAAAAAAATATCCCGTGAAGTTGTAGATGTTATACTACCTTTGCTTTCCCGACAACAGGTATGTTCACTAGTTACCATTATTTTCTCAGAAAACTCTTACTAACACTTCAACTAATCTTTTGTTTTATAAAGCACTGCATCAAATATAATTCTGACAAGAAAATAGAATATCATTTAAAAAATTATCTTTTTTATATTACTATATAATATGTCTTTTTATAATTAGTCAAAAGAAGCTTTAAGCATATTAAAAAATTAAAATGACTTCTGCATTGCTATCTGTAGTGTAGACTTTGTAATTTAAATTTTCTTTTGAATTTGTTGAAGTAAATGAAAACTGAATGAATCATATCTTTCAGAGGAATGAATAGAAAAATTTTATATATAAAATTTTACTTCATATAAATATCTAATATTTGATTTGTTTGGAAATTCAGTTCCATACAAGATATTAATTTATGAAACAAGTTCTTTTGCTAACTTTTTTATATATGTCAAATATTTTCTTAAATACATTCATATGTTTGGTAAAGAATATAAAACAACTTTTTATTTAATGAAATTGTGAAAGTGTTCATACCTTTAAACTATATACTTTAAATGCTTTGTATGGAATGCATTTTCAAGCTAGTTTTTATTTTATTTTGAAAACCTTTAATCTTTTTATTTATAATTAAATAAAAAAAAACTTCAATACATTGAAAATATCACATAAAAATGTGATGTTTTCAGTGTTCTTTTAATATTGATATTAAAAGCGTTTTGAATATATTTAACTTAAATTTATTTCTCAATATAATTTTTGTAAAAATCATAATGCTGTTTGTCATAAAATGACTTTTCATTCGACATTACTTTATTTAGTACTTTTAGTTCAATAAATCTAAAGCTGATGTGCTTACATTTTTTGGTATATTGATTACAATATTCTTTTCATAAGTCATCCATGGTGATTGTAGTTAGAAATGTGTAAAGGGAATTAAAAAATATGCAAAGTTTGTGTTGTGCCCTATATTAATTTTATTTATTTATTGTTACTTTGATATCATTTTTCAAACATTTGTTAACATTTAGTAAATTTAGTTTATAATTCTTTTAGCTTTCATAATTTGATATTAATAATCAGTTCAGTGAATACTTTCAATAATAATGCATTTGATTTTAAGAAACAATATTAATATATATGTGAATGAATAAGGTTATTACATTTACTTTTTCTGGGAATTCAGATTTTTTCTAAAAATACTTAAGATTTTAAAACTTTGATAAGTATATTACTAAATTATTCTCCGCTTTTTGTTCCAAAATTGTTCTAAGGTATTTTAAATTTATGATATATCTATAAAATACATATGTTGTATTGACTTTGAATTATTTATGAAATAAATGCATAATGTGTTATGCTCTTCATAAAGAAAAATTAGTTTTTATTGCTATTTATAAAGAATAATTAGCAGATATTCATCATCAAAAACTGGGTAGACATTTTTATTAAAAATGTATGTTATTTTATTCGTTAAATTTTGTATCTTTTTCTCATTAAAATAATTAATTTTTTTATAGAATTGCTTGTTTAAAATTTTCATATTTATTTCTACAGTTTTTTCTAATCTATTTCAGTTTTGCTAATTTTAGCTTCTTTCATATTCAAATAACTACTAAATTCAGTGAAACTTTCCTTGATTCTATAATTTTGTCCCAAACTGCATTCAATATTTTGTTAGCTGGCAGATAATTAATTAATGCTTTAGCCATCGTTTCCATCAAAACGGTTCCTGTCTTCAGTTTTTATCATGTACATGCATGTTTGCAGTGATTTTTTTTATCCACTTAATCAATCTTTGGGTAGCTATTGCATTAGCTCTAGTATGCAAAAAATGTCCTTAGAGGGATTACCTTGTTTTGATTTTATTTATTGGTTTAAGCAGATGCATTAATAATGAAAATAAAAAATTATTTAAAGTAATTGTTTATTAAGTTTGAATTTTTAATTAATTATACAAAATTATAAAATTATTATTCATTCAACAAACTTAGATAGTTTACAGCTTTTTACATTTGATTGATTTTTAAGCTTAATTTCTTCAGTTGGAATTTTACTTAAGTATTGGACATAAAAGTATTTTTTTAACTAATTTAGAAAATTATTATTGCAGGGAAAGCTGAATGAAGAAAAATTATTGCATTGCTAAACTTTATACTGAATATAGCTCATATGAATTAAGAATAGGACCAATTAATTTGATTCAAAATGTTAATAATTTTGAAGGAAGTTAAAATATAGGAAAATGGCCATATTTCAGCGAAAACATTAAATACAACTTCATTCACAAAAGTATAGAAAATTAGACTGTGACATTTTGATTTGAAACAGAATTTCTGATGATTTATTACCTGTACTTAAAAAATGCTTGTTTTTGGTTAATTTTCAGAAAATTCATTACAATATAAAAAGTAAAAGCTTTGTTTTTCGTACATTTCTGGAAAAAAGAAATTTTAACATTTTATATGCTTAAATGCAATTAGTTATTCTGTTGCTTCAGAAGAATTAAAGTCTAATATAAATGTTATCCTGAATTTCTAATAGTTACAGTTTTCAGTTTTGTTAATTTTTCTGAATTTAACTAGTTTCCATGCTGCTAATTTCTAAAATTAATTGAAAATTGTTCAAAAAATTTTTGGTTTTACTTTCAAATTATATATTGCTAATTGAGAATCACTTAAGGTTTTTTTATAATGTAAAAAAAATTTTATCATTTGTAATATGAAAATTAACTGTTTTATCTCATCATAAAGTTTTTTACCATATTTATTCATATTTTACTTTAATTTTATATTTCAATATTATATACTATCTTTAAATAAATATTTTTCAATATCTAACTTCTTTTGTATTTTATATTTATAGCATTCAAAAAATTTCATTAGTTTATAGTTATATATTTCTGTGTACAAAAAAAGTATTTTATGTCTACCGAATATGTTTCAATTTTACAAACTTTCAGTAATTTTTATTGTTGAATTCAAAATATTAAGTTTAATTTTCTTTTTTCTGATTGAAATTATAATTCTTTTCAGTCCTTTTAATATTTTATTGGCATTTAAAATGTTGACTTTTTATTGATGTTATCAATAGACATATTAACATTTGTTCAAATATTCAGTATATATTCATATCAAAATTAATTAAATGAATATACTTAAAAATACATTTTTACTTTTGAGCTTTATATTCTAATTCTAACAAAAAATTAATTAACTGGTCAACTGATTGTAGTATGTGTATGTTATACAATGGTGGGGTTTTTGTTATCTGTATATTTTTAATCTTAAAGATCTAAAAGTATTACTCTGGAAAAATTAAAATTATGTAATATTTTACGTTAAATTTTTTGCTTATTTACTAAAAATATTTGATTTTGTATTTGTTTTATTCTTATATTTTGTAATGATTTATTATAATTTAACACATTTATTTATAGAATGTTAGTTGAAAAGTAAATACTTGTAGTGATTCAACAAATTTCTCTCCATTGCATTTTTAAGTCATCTAAATAGAATTTTCACTTTAAGAATTTTGATTTTTATGAGTTGATTCAACAACATTATTTTGATTATCCCAAACACTCAAAATTAGGATATATATACTATACATTTGTTCATTTCTCAAATTTCTTTAATTCCTTTCAGATAGTCTATTATAAAATGCTAACATATCAGTGACATCTCTTTAGTTTATTATATTTTCCCTGATATTAATAAATTAATTTAGAATGCATATTGAAAACAATTAGATGCTTTTAAAGTTATTAATATTTTTTCATTGATTTTACTTCAGAAAAAAAAATTAATAGGTTCTGTTGATTTTGTTAACCATTAGAAAATTTTTAGTTATTAAAGTGGGCTTTGAAATGATTTTAAACAAATCCTATAAGAACATTATTTTAAAAGTATAGATATCGAATTGCAACTTATTCACATTGTGATCAAATCTAATAGAATAACAAATATATATATATATATATAATGTGTTTTCTTATGAGAAATATATTTAAAACTTAAAATTATATTAGAATAGGAAATATTTAAAAAAACTTTTATGAAGATACTTTCAGTAAATTTTTGGATGAAAACAAAAGAAATATGAATTCATTTATTCTTTTGTAAAAAGTTTAAAGCTACATGTTTTATTCATGTGTTTAAATTTCCCAAAACGTTTAGCAAATAAATACATTCATATATGAAGGTTTTTGTTTATATTAAAGGTATTGTACATTATTTAAGTATACCAATTAGCTCAATTTATGATATATAAATTTTAAACTACTAATATAATAAAAACATTAATAATTCACATGTGGTTCATTATAGATGCAAATAGAAAACCAAAACCAACTTAATTTATTGCATAAATTACTTGAAGATGTTGCAGCGAATGTTTTCCGCCCTGTTGATATTCTTTTAAAAGCTTTATTCTCTCAACCAAGAGATTTAGTAAGTTTTCAATCTGTTATTTTTTTATTATTTTACTGTCCTCATTTTTTTAATCTTTTCTTATTTCATAAATATTCTCATATTTTATTTCCCTATAATTTTTGCATTATACATATGACAACTGTTATTTTATGTAAATTTATTTTAACGTTTTAAGTTTGTATTGATACATATTATCTCTTAGTAAAAATGTATGTCTTTTTTTATAAATTAAATTTTGCATTATGATACAAATTATTATTTTACTTTTATGATTATTTTTCAGATAATATTTCTTACATGAAATATTTGAAGAAGCAGAAAAATGTATAGTTCATGTTATTCAAAATTATAATGATATTCTTGTTACTAAGGTGATAGAAAAGTCTCCAGTTACAGAAAGATATTGACTAAACCTATAAAATTTTGTTTTTTTACATCCTTAATGAGTCTATGTTTAATGTCCACTAAAATAATGAGCTGGTAAATATTAATCTTCCCATGTTATGATTTTATATATTAATTTCATAAATTTGCTGTTTGAATTTTTGTGAAATTTTATGTAAGTTATTTTTACAGTTATTTTTAAAATATGTATTCTTTCTGTGTGTGTGTATACTTGTCTGCTGAAATATATAAATTTCATTGATTTGAAATACTCTAAATTTCAGAATGTTCCAAAAAATTTAACTCGTTGGATGTGTATGGTATTAGCTGTTCTCAGGGTATTAATCAGTCAAGCAAATGAAGAAGCTGTTTTATCACGATTAGCAGATATGGGAATTGTCATTAAAATTTACAAGCTTTTATATTCACCAACTGACAAGAGAACGAAAAGTGAAATGGACAGCACAGAAGAATATTTACCATGTGTTATTTTTGCAAGGTTGATAGAAAGTTCTTTATTTATAAATGATATCTTTGTTTGGTAATGCAACAGTCTTTTAATTTTGTCACAGAATTTTTATTCATTAATATTTAACATAATATTTTTTATAAATGATTTGAATTCCACAACAGCATTGTTTAAACATGTTTAGATAATATCATTCATTACTAATACAACACTGCTGGGAAAAAAATAGATGGACCCTTGGTTTTTTTCAAATAAGAGAAGAACTTTGAATTTTTACAAAATAATTGCATTACATCACTTTTAAAAACTTATTTACAATCAGATAACTATATCTGTAACATGAAATGAAAAAACTACTTGCTTATTACTTTTAAAAATTAATTGCATTCACATCATGCTGTGTGAAAAAGTAGAAGGACAATTTTAAATAATGAAAATAAATATCTTGTTAATAAGGAATTCTTCTACTTCAAAGAGTACCATTCAATCATATAAGTCTTGAATTTTGGTATGACAAAAATTGTCCAAAACACAATTCAAAGCTTCTTGAAGATGGATCAAAGATTCATATTGCTTGCTTCTGGCGTACACATGCTGAACAGCTATTGACCATATGTTTTACACAATATTGAGGTCTGTACTTTTAGCAGGCTATGACAAAACCTGAACATTATTTGTTTCAAATCAATTTACAGCGTCATTGGCAATGTGAATTGATGCTCCATGTTACTGAAATATCCAGTTTTTTCTCCATACAGCTCAGTGCCACAGGGAAGAATCACTGAATTTTAAGATTTGAATATCTATGTTTCTGTCTTTCATCCAGAAACACTAGATTGGTCTTTCCAACAACTAACAGATATCAAAACCATTTTATGGTTTTCCTATACCTGTCTGGTAGAACAAGTTTCTTCTTGTTCTACCAGACAGGTATAGGTAGAACAAGAAGAAAGTTGTTAGACAAAGCCATGTTGACAACCATCTGGGCTATTTAAATCGAGTTTTTTCATTAGAAAAAAATAACTGTACCCTCTGTAGTATGTGCTCAGTTTTCCTTTCATTTCATTTAAGATGGGGCTTTCTTTTCTTGAATATGAACGTATCCTATCTTTTCATCTAGTTATAAAGTGTTCTTTGGATTACATGTTTGATTTCAGATTAATCTTGTACTTTTCCAATGCTTCCAAGTGTTTTTTTAAGTTCTTTAAAGATTTTCTTTGATTACGTACTGTTAATTTTTTAGGTATGCCAACCTTTACTTTCCTCTGTTTCTTTAGATTTGTCAAGATGTTAGAAACAGCGTTTGGACTGATGTGTAGGTGCTTTGCAATTTCCCTTACACTTTTACCCACATCTTTACATGCCACAATGTGACCTTTTCGAAATTCAGTTAAAGGCTTCCCCCTTGGTAAATTAACTGTACAAAAATTGAGGATCTTTTTGCAACAAAATATATCTTTTGAAAGAAAAGCAGTTTTCAAATATTAAACTGCTACAGTTTCCGAAATGAAAATATTTTTGCTGGTATCTTACTTTTTTCACAGTCCAGAAATCCTTAAGCACTATTTTATGATATTTTCTTAGTGGTAAATAAACCTCATTCACTGAAAATAAAAAAAAAATTAATTTAAGAAAATAAAAAAGAAAAATTACATATTGCTCTGAAATTTAAAGTATAATTTATAAAATATGACTGTGTCCTACTTTTTTCCCTCTGTATCTAAGTAAGTTTTCTTAAATATTGCTATTAATATATTCATCATATGAAATATTACTAAAATATAAATTTTTATTGCAGGAAAACATTAGTAAATCATATTTTTTCATGCATTCGAAATTTATATTTTAATAATAGGGTTTGTATAGGTTTTTATCTATTTATGATCAGAGGCATGCGTATAAATTGAAAAAATCCTATATTCAAATTTTCATTTTTTTTCAATTACATGCTAAAATCAAATTTAATATAATTAGATTATTATTAAAAATAGTGTAATGAGATAAAAGAAAAACTTCATGACCCTATAATGTGGTCATAAAATTTTTTAAGTATTCAGTTATATGAGCAACTGTTGATAAATAAAGTGTTTTAAAATTTGTTAACTTTTTAACTCAGACAAATTTTAATGGTTGAAAATATATACATCTCATAAATATAAAAGTACCATTTGTACCCCTTTTTGATTTATTAAAAATTATTTGTGTGTGTTTGGAAAATTAAAAAAAAAGATATGATGCATTTGCTTTGATGATTTTCTGTGATCATATTTTCCTTTAACAATGAATTAACTGACTTTAATTGATAACTAAAATATAAACTATTAAAGACATAGTTTAAAGTAAATATATAATTACATTATTATACTCTAATTCACTAAGGTTAATTAAGAAATATGATTAAGACTTTAGTTATTTAGCTATAAAATTAATGTTTGAAATTAAAGCATGCTTATTACCCATTTGAAAAATATTCAAGTTTACTCTTTGTATCTAATCAATGTAAGGTACCATATACAAATTTTAATTTTGGTTATATTCAGTTTTAATAAAATGAATTTTGTTTAAATAATTTGTGATAATTTAATGAAGTCTGGAGAAAAGTTTGGACTGATTATGTTTCTGTAGTGCAATGCTTCACTCAATAAATTGAACCATTATTCCCTATTTGTAGAAAATGTAGTACTTTTAACAGTTTTAAGATTAGGTCAGTGTAATTAGTATTAGCTGAAATGTGCTTTTCTGGAGAAACAATTCATTATCATGTTTATTCATAATTTAAAAAATCAATCGTGCTTTGTGATAAGCTTTATGGACTACTTTAGATTTCCATATTTTAAAAGCATTTTGGCATTAGAATTTTGCTATTCATTTTTTCTTAGTTTTCCTAAGTAATTGATGTTTATGTCCACAAAGGCAATCTAACTTAGAAATTTTGCTTATGTTTTCCATAGTATTTTTCATTTTTGAATTTCAAGAAATCTTGGTGGTTTATTTTTGAAAGTAACCATGCTGCAGCCTCATAAAGTATCTTTTTCATATATATTAATTTTTTATCTTTTTTAAACTTTTTAGTAAAAAATATTTTGTGCATTGTCTTCTTTGGATTGGTTATTTAAGGTACAGATTTTTCCTGAAAGGTTCTGATTGGTTTATGAAAAATGACTGCCTGAATTTCTTACTGTGAGAATTCATTTCCCTGGAAGTCTATTACTAAAGGCTTCTTATATATCACATTGATTATATGTATTAAACAGAACATTTCAAGATTTTTAACTATTATATGTATCTAAGCATTTATTGTTTTAAATTCGAAATTAAAAAAAATTAAATTCATTATTTTAATAATATATTTTTTAAAACTCATTTCTTAATAAGAAATTTCGTTTCATATTTCAGTAATAGCATAATTTACTGCAAACAAAGAATAAAGTAGAGGTTAATATTTAATTTTACAAATACAGTTTTTATACATAGCAGAGATATTAGTTAAGGTACAATCCTTGCGGGAAACATCCTGTCAGTTACAGTGTGTTTGGTTTTCTTCCAAACACACTATAACTGATTTGATTGAGGACTATTTTGCCCTTATGAACATACCTTCATCAATGGAGATAGAGATGTTTGACCATTATGATGATTGAACCTAAATTCAAACGATTGCTTTACTATATTCTCTTTTTAATATATAATTTAAGGTTTGATATCATTTTAAAAGAATAATATGATATAAGCATAAAGTATAGTATGTATAAAAACAACAAAAATAACAAATTATAGGTATTCATTGTTTTCAAAAACTTTATAGGAAAACTTATTTTCTTGATTTCTTATTTATGTTGTCCCAATCACATCTATCATTGTGATAAAGACATCTTTCTGCCACAAAAAGGAAAGAGTAATTCTTCCTTCCTCTTTTTTTGTAAGTTTCAGTGCAACTAATCTTTACCTTTATTATTAATTTCTGCAAAAAGAATGTTACATTTTCAAGAAAACTTAGAAATTATTATATATTCTGTTTGTCAAGAATTATTTGATTTTTTAAGGAAATTTATGGAAACATTTAGCAAACTAAATACAGTTCTTGAGTGAAGGTCAATATTTCATAGAGCATTTATTTTTTAAATCATCTGAAATTATTTTTATGCTGAATACTTAAATAGTAGGAAGCACCTATGTTGCTAGTGTTTTACCTCAAATGTGTTTTAAGATGTAGAATTAATGGCACACCTCTTTTACTTTATTTTTTTATTCAATAAGGCTAATGCAGGTTTGTAAAAAATCTAGAATTTTTTTTATTTTTCATATTTAAGAAATTAAATTATATTCAAAGATTAAAATATTTTGATTTACAATATTTGATTTTTTGAATTAAAATTCTGACCTTATGCCATGAAATTGAATTTTTATCTGAAGTTATTCTTCTCTCTGTGATCTTATTTGCATTACTTTATTCTTGTATAACTAATAGGTTTCTATTCCAAGTTCTTGGTGTTGTTGTAGAGTCTCTCTGTAATCATGCATATATGAACATCCATTCATCTAACCAAAATTTGTTTTTATGTCAACAATCAGCACATCTCCTTCTCTATCTGACTCATATGTTCCAATGTGGTAAGTTCATATTTTTAAAACTTAAGAAATTATTTTAAAATTTAATTATTAAAATCTTTGTTGCCATTTTTAATTCTTACTACATAGTGGACTAAAATACTTTTTCTTTTATAAATTTTTTATTACATCATGTTTAAGTGTCATGCAATAGCTTAAACTGAAATATATAAATTAAGAATTAAAGTTTTGAGTATGGTGAAAATTGAAAATAGATTAAAACTCAAATTTTGACAGAACCAAGCGATACTAACTCTGCATTTTAAAATTAGATTTGAAACGGAAAATTAATATTCTTCTTACTATTGTTTTGTTTTTTTCGAAATTTTGTCTGAAAGAGTGTTTGTGAAGAACTATTAGTAAATGTATTACATTATTTACTTTATGTAACAAAATATTTACTTATTGTATTGTCAAAAATTTCCAATAAGAAAGCAGTTTTGAGTTTAGTAGTATAGTAAATGGTCAAGATGCAAGTTATCAAAATCTTTCATTTATAGCTGTATTACATTTGATTAAACAAGTGCAAAAATAACCAATATATTTAAATGACCAACATCATAATGTGCAGAACAGGTAGTTGAATATTAAGCACTCTGGCCTTTAGTTCAATGATTCGTAGGTTCAAATTTCAGCTTTGATTTGGATGTTTGAAATAGTTTGGAATCCACTTTAACCTGTGAATCATGGTCTAATTAGCACTCATGTGCAAAAAAGTGATTGTTGAGTGACAAAAAGTTAAAAAGCCAATATAAAAATTGTGGTTTTACATTTGTCATAACTTACTTTTTACAGAACTTGAGTAACATTTGTACAAATAAATAAAGCAAATTTAATCTCATATTTTATTTGTTATTAGTTCATATCTTATAGCTTTAAATAAATCCTTGAATTAATTTTTATGTACTGTTTATTAATTTTTCATGTATTGAATTGATATTACCAATAACACTGTTTTTAATTGAATCTTATAAAGAATTATTGGAAAGTTATTTATGTACAAACAAAGAAAAAATTACATGTTTATATTTAAAATGAGAATTTAAATATAAACATTTAATTAAGTATTTTCTAAACCTATTTTGTAAACTCTGTTTTTTACCTGAATTTATTATCTAATTACAAACAAAATTTTGACGATTATTTTTCTTAAATTTGTGTAGTGAGGAAAATTATACTAAGTAGTATATTAATGAACAGAGAGTTTAGACTATTTTTTATTTATATTATTAATTCTTAAGCAAAAATTTAGTTTATAGAATTATTGCTTATTTTTAGTTATCATTTTTTTATGAATTAAAATCATTCAATTTGCATAGAATAGGAAAATTTTCAATTTAATTTCCCCAACTATTTTCACTTCTTTACTGAACTTGATTTAATTGTACAGCTTAAGGTGGTTACCAAACCACTTCTGAATTTCATTACCTATTTGACAAGTTCCATAATTATTGAACTGATAATTGGAGTATTGATCATTGATCAACTTGTTAAGATCAACAAGAAAGAGAATTTTATGATTAATCTTGTGAAGAGTTAGCTCTAATGTTGATAGGTATCTAGCCGTTAGGCCATTTACCCCATTATTTTAATAAAATTGCATTCACACCTAAATGAATCTTCAAAATACACAAAATTCTTAATATTAAATAAGTTCCAACTAAATAATAACCTAAGGTAAGTGCTCCCAAAAACTGGAGTAATGATATTTATCATTCAGATTTAATTATGATACACTACTAAAACATTTGTACAAAGAGTACAAGGCTTTCACTGAATTTTTTTCATTTTTTTCTTGTTTTTTTAACAAATTTTTTCCGTTAATGTATATATTTTTTTCTTTTCCTTTTTTATTCATATTATTGAATTAAAACAGAATTTATAATTCACTCTTATTCCTAAGTGTATCTTTTTTTATTTGTTTATATCTTTTTTCCCTTTTTTAATATATATATTTACACAAAATACAATTAACACAGTAACAATTTTCCAGGTTCCGAAAATGGAACCAGACGACACAAATACACATCTGGAATAAAATTATTCCAAGTAATCATTTCATTAGAGTTATATCAATAAAGCGGACAGATGGTGCCACCCATGTGATACAGTTCTAGATTGTCTGTAGACACTTTTTCCTTGTTTACAAACTCAAATGCTTACAATGGCTATTCATTAGGACATCCTATTGGTTTTTTTTCTTTTTTCTTGAGCCTAGATTAGTAATGGGATAGTTAGAATGTGGTCTAATCCTGAGAACCGAACATGGCCTATTAATTAAATGGTAGGGGTTATATATTTCAATTTTTTGTATTTCAATGTATTGTTTGTATCATTGAACCTAAAAGCAAGGTATTTCATATATCGCAAAAGTGTTAATATTCCCAGGTTTTTTCTGATAAGATCATTTCTGAAATAGTATTCTGATTTTGATATTAACATAAGTAAGTTATTTTGCCGCTCTTCGAGCATTTTCATATTTGTGTCCACTGATTCACCCCAAACTGGAGTAGCATACGTGATAACAGGGTGCAAGTAGGACTAATAATTGAGCAGCTTAATCATCAGTGAGAGTTTTGATTTGTATACAATAAGAGGGTACAATGTTGTTTTTATGGAATTTCAAAATATCCTATCTTAATTCTAAAACATTGTGATAATTTCCTTGTGAAGAAAACTACTTGCTATTCTTTTGAAATGCAAACTGTGTCTGACTTTTCTTACAGCACTTACTAAACATAGTTTAAAATAAGTGGTGCTTTAATTTGTTTTTGTATTCTATTTTACATAATAATTAGGTTGATATTGAATTCTGCTATAGAATACTAGATATGTAACACATTCCTCTAGTCAGTTTCAATAAGTTGATTTTAATTTTGAAGTCACTATAATATAAAGTAACATGTTTACAGTCAGTTATTTTTCCTTTTTCCAACTTCGATATAATGTATTTCATGAAGTACCTTGTGGAGAATAAACTTTGCTTAGATTCCAAGATATTTATTGAATTTACCTGATAAGTTAGATGTTTAAACACAATGAACATAAACATTTTTTCTCAAATTATTTAGGTTCCTGAATAATTGTTGAAAATTGAAAGTATTCAAATGTAAAAAAAATATAGTATATGTGCTATCTTTAACAAAGCTGTCTTTAACTATCTTTAATAAATAAAATAAAAATAATAGTGATATCAATTTAATCGGCAAATACTAATTTATTTTTTATAATTATAAAATGTTTTTCTGTATTTCTTAAATAATAAATTTAATGTCATTTTATATCTTATTAAATCTTGATTAATGTTGTGGATAGTATATTAACTAAAATGTTTTGCATAAAACGAAAACATATTTTAAAAATCAATTATATGGTATAAGTGTTCAAAATATAATGAAACTTAGAAATATGTTTAAACTTACCTTGGAAAAAAAAGTTCCTATGCATAATATTCATACTATTTTATAAACAACATTACTGTTGTAATTTGTTGAATTGTATAAAAGTGAAAATTTTTAATTTAATTACAATTTAGATAATTGTAGGTGTGTGTAAAGCCTTCAAAATTTGATTCTTCACCATCCAAATTTAAAGAAGCGAAAAAAAACTTTTAACAATCTATTGCTAAGATAGATCTTTAGAATCTTTTGTACCATCTATTTTATCTGCTTTCTACATAATCTCTTTATAGGAAACTTAAAGCATATTTTAATCCTATTATTATTAACAATATTTTCAACATCTCAAACCCTTACCACTCAGCTATCAAAAAATTGTAAATTATAATTTATGAACTCATGAACTCCTTTTTAATAAAAATGCTGTGTATCTAAAATTTTAACATTAAACATGTAATCATTGCAGTGATTATACCAGTTTTCTGTAGTTTATTTTTTGCTCTGTGGGATTTTTTACACATATGGACTTATGGACAAAGACCTACAATTTAAAATTGATTCTAAATTACTCCAAGGATCGAAACCCATGATGGGATTCAACCCCACAAACTAATAAACGAAAGGCAGAGTGCTAACTATTCCTCTGCCTTCTCGGTGTAATTCATTTGGAAATTATGTTAATATTCAAAATGAAAGTTGCATTTTAAATGATAATCGTTTTAAACATAAATATAGTTATGATTCTAAAATTCAATATTATTTTTAAATTTACAGTAAAATTTGCTTTCTTCAAATTTATTCAGATTAAGGATTCATTTTAATCCTTCGATAATTCTGAATTCATATCCTAAATTTAGACTTAAGGGAATAATATGATTTTAATCTTAATTATAAATGAGCATGTTGTGAGATAATAATATGCTTAAAAGAATTCCTTATTGTGTGTTCCAATCTAAGTAACAACTTTTTATTAAAAATATCTAAATAATCTATAAGGATATTTACAGGTATTGTTTCAAATTTTTCTTTTATTTATAAATTGTTAAACATAAGAATTAAAGTAAAGAAATTATGTACAAAAAATAAACATAATATTTTACCTTATAATAAAAAGTTTTCAAACTAACTATTCACAATGCAGCAGTTTCACATAGCAATAATGAAAAAGATATATAACATGTGAGAAATGAAGTATTTGATTTGGGCATTTTGCTTCTAAAATAATTTATGTCAACAGAATGACTTACCAATTACTGATAACATGGAAATGCAAAAGGTTTTTCATTATATTGATATATTATTTTCAAACAGATGTCAATGAATCTGAAAACACTTGTTGATTCATCAGTTCCATTGCTATGAAATATTGGACACTAGAATATATAGATGAATAAAGTTGTTTGTATTTGCATTATCTCTTTGAGGTATTCAGTTAGTTTTAGTATATACACTACTGCCCACTCAAAATCCAGCACCAAAAGATCAGAGATATATCTGAAAAATTTATTCGAGAGATAACTGTGTTGATGGTGGAAAATTTAGTAGTCTGCTCCAGCATACTTCCATGTATCTAGCCCAGAATTGGTTTACCAATTAAATAGAAGTTGATGGGTATAAGTTTTCACAGTTTAGTTTTACAAACCAGGCAAAAGACTTTGAATGCTTTCCCAGCTACCATCAGCTATATTATTGCACTTGGTGGACATTGCCACCATGAGATATTTAATATGCCTCAACTGCTTTTAGTGAATACAAGAGATCTTCGCTCAATTGAACTTACTGCCTACATAGTGCTTTGAACTCACTACCTTCATAGTAATTTTAACTAACTACCTTTCAATAATGAAAACAATGCTTTTACCAGCCATACCACCCTGGCCTCTTAAAATCAATAATTAGTGTTGCTACTGTCATTGGCTGTATTTGTGCTACACACCTTAACATAGAATCAAAGAGACTTTGTGACCTTGTGGTATAACAGTTCATGTGGATACCATATATTGAAAAAGTTGATGTGGTTTAGCAGCTGGTGGTGTATCCCTAAGTAGTGTCTGTGCAAACATAGACTTCAAGTTTTTTATTGTCCATAAATCAGGATAATAAGTAGCCATGGAAGAATTTCAATGTGTTTGATTAAGAAGTTTTTCACATTGCATGCCTCATGTAGTTGTGCATTATCTTGTTGGAATAGGGCTGATGTTAAGTGAAAAAGTTATGAATGTATCACATCTCCAACACTTCACAGTTGTAGCATTGGCTGTTCAGTGTGCTGGCAATGTATACTGCAGGGATGTAGAGTGATATCCAGTACCACCCCCGCTGAACTGACATTTGAATGGTTAGCATTCTTGCCTTCAGCTCAACAGTTCATTTGTTCAAATCTCACCTTGGGCATGATGCTTGTAGTGGTTCATAATCCACTTTAAACCATTGTTCCCAGTCTAATTAGCCCTTGTGTGCATAAAACAACCTTTGAGTGACAAACAAGCCTACAAACCAGTACCACCCCCAACCATGATACACGATGCATGTCCAATAAACCGTAGCATTACACTAGAATTCAGCGATCTCTCACTGCGGTCACTTCAGACTTATCCAACCATCATTTTGGTGCTTCAAATGTTGGATTTGTCAGTAAAGGCAATATTCTCTTTTTGGTTGTTCATGTCTGTAATGCATTGCTCAATTGGTAGTATAAACAGCTGTGCTTTTGTGAGTTAATCAGCAAAGCACTGGTGTGTTACAGATTGAATCTGATTTCACAATAATTATTGGCATTACAATAACTAAAAAGTTAGAATTATTTTGCAATCTATCTTAATGCCAATATACGTTTTTGAAACTTTTTAAAATTTTTGAGGATTTTGATTTTTGCTGAAGTATACATTTTAACCTACCTGTTCAATTTTACTGGAACCATAGATTGATTATTAACTGAGAAACAAAATAAATTTTTAAGTTGGGATCAGCAAATACTTATAAATTATTATATACATACATTATGTGCTTAACATTAAAATATAATTTTGCAAATCTTTATCTGATGCAAATTTAAAAATCCTTTTCCTAACTAGAAGCATTAAGAAAGAAATAACTGTGAACTAGAATTTGTTCATGAACACATTTTTTTATTATACTTGTATCAATCAATGATAATTATTTAAGTTCAAAAGCTATTCAATGTTTTTCTACTTGACTGTAAAACTGCTTTTGAATATTTTGTATTAAACAACATATTTACTATTAAATTCATTAATTCAACAATATTTACCAAATGTGTATTTTAGGTACATTCAGAGCAATTACAACTTCTGCTATGAATATCCTTAAGAATGAAGCTAGGGATAAAATGTCTTCAAAATATGAAACATACTACACAATATCAGAAATAGAGACTTTTTTTCATCGATTAGCACCTTTCTATCCAACATTGGTCATTCAGTGGTGCAATTTACTTACTCTTTTGAACTATGATAATCAAAATTTTTGGTCTCAAATTGTGCATCCTTGCTTGGAAATTGGATCTAAAAAGAATATTTGCTCAACGTAAGTAACTTTCTTATGAAGATATAACTAATAAAACTGGTTTATAAAATGTAGTTTTATTTGTTCCTTTCTTTTCATAGTTTTTCAAAAATATTGTTTTGCTTGATTATTTTATTTAATTATAAAAATATTTACTTGCTATAATTTTGTGATGCTAAATATAATTTCTAGTAACTATCATACTGAAAACCATCCTAAAAATATTTTATATTAATTTTGTTATCATTTTGAAGGCCTAGATATATAAATTATTTTATCCACCAATTACTTCATTCAGTATCCTTATTTTGATTTTGTATTATGGCTCCCTGTCTTCAATTCTTTTGAAGCTACTTTTGATTTAAAAAAGAGCAGAAATTGTTTTTTCTCCTGTTAGATTTTCCTGAAATTAGCTATATTTCTCAGTTAAGAGTTTAGTGCAGATTTATTTTGGAAGAAAATGCTGAGTATTTTTTATGATTAAGATATCAAAAAACTTGACTACAGTTAATAAAAAAAAAATTTATTTACAATTATTTCAATTATTAATATTTTCTGTGCATTTCATACATGGTTAGCTGTGATGCTATTATTAAATAAATTTATATTAATAAATAAATTAATAATATTAATAATATTAATAATTTTACATTAATAAATAAAATACATTACCTTGGTACCTGATCCTTTTCATACAAAGTAACGATTTTTTTCCAGTAAAATATAATTCCTACATATTTTCTTTAACATTAGCAATATCATTGTGAGAGCTATTCTATTGTGTCAGCTTTCAACCACCTCTTTGAATAGTTACACTGTCTATAATTTTTTAGGAAATTTGTAACTCTATTTTCACATTTAGTTCTTATTGCATATGTGGAATCGTTCGAATTTGTGTTTACTGATTGTTTAGTTTCTGATTGTTTTTGATTGTTTTTTCTTTATAATTCATATTTTATTATTTCACATTTTTTATTTATAGTTTGTAATAGCAAATTAATATTTGTTTCTTAATTTGCATGCAATTACATTTCATTTATTATTATTTTTTTATTTCTAATGTTTAATGTACTGGCAAATATACTATTTTCTTCAATCTATACAATTA
Organism: Latrodectus hesperus; assembly: GCA_037975125.1. NCBI lineage: Eukaryota > Metazoa > Arthropoda > Arachnida > Araneae > Theridiidae > Latrodectus > Latrodectus hesperus. Next base: position 69,570,324 of record CM075859.1, on the reverse strand, counting down.
GATGAAGTTAAAAACTGTCAAAGATATAGATATATTTCTGATCCCAATGATTCCTTTCCTGCAGCCTTTCTGAAATTTTTTAGAAAGAATGCAGTGAAGATTTTATTTGTCACTCAATAAATGTATATAGTTTTCTAAATTTTCTCTTGAAATTATCTAAAATTGTAAAGACATTTTAATGAGACTTAATTATCTCATTTATAAATGGTTCAGAAGGTAAATGAATGAATCTTGCTAGTGTCTAATGATAAAATATTTTCTGATTTTTTATTATCTCGTTTAACTTTAGCTGAAGAACTAAATTTCTTTTATTTTATAATCTAATTGAAATTTATTTTTTGCATTTAAATTTGACCGAATTATATGGAGTTCAATTGTAAGTCAGTGAATAGTTAATAAACCTTGTTAGAAACTAATACATATGTGTTTCAAAATACAGCTATTTTTTAGCTTTTGTTTTGCTGATATTATATAAGTTTTGCATATGAGAAATTTTAGAAATTTATTTTATAAAGATTATAATATTATAGTTATATTAGAGTGTAATTAATTTTTTGAAGGATCATTTTAAATTATGTATGTCTGTACCAAACAAAAATATTTGTTGAAAAAAGATATAGTGTAAATATCAAACAGGACATTGATCTTAGACACAGATATTTAATCTTGGCGTAATATTTTACTTTTTACAACACCTTAATGGGAGAATAAATGATTTTATTTAATCAAAAATTCAGAATATTAAGTTTAATAAGTTATACTAAGTTATTTTACACTAACTGAAAATTTTATTTTCAATGTATTTTTGTGTATGCATGTGAAAATGTGTCACAAACTATTTCTGTTAGTTTTAATATTAAAATTGTTGATTTTATTAATGATTGTTACCATTTGCTTATAGTATAACAAAGCCAGAAAAGCAACATTTACTACCTTGTAATTTAGAAATGGTTCATAGGGGTGGAATTATACTTCTTTGTGATTATGTAGTAAGTAATTATATTTTTCTTCTATTTGTTTCAAAAAATGCAATCCACTAACTTTTCTTTTTTTATGAAAAAACTTTTCTTTTTATGGTGCAGTGTGAAAATCCTACTGATGTTGTACAAGTGACATGGTTAATTGTGAATCATGTTCATGATATCATTGATTTAGCTTTGGAAACAACTGTTCAAGATTTCATTAGGTACAGTTATTTTAATTACTTTTAAAATTTATTTCTTAATCATTCTTGTTTACCTTGCAGTTTTATTTTTAAATATATTAATGGAAAATTATTAGAAAGAATCTTCAGTATATAAAGCAGTAATATTTATCAACTCTACATTGGTAGACATTATTTCATTAAGAATTCTTTTACCATGCTATAATAATGAAGAATACATTTAGTTGCAACCATAATGCATAGGCATTTTAATGATGAACATGAGAACTTATTGCTAATTAGATAACAAATATTTGCCAATATTGCCATGGCTATATTGATAATTTTTTTCTAATTAAACCTGATGGCTGTTTTTACTAATTGAACCTGTTGACTGATTTTTAGTGAAATTTAATCAACTGTTTCAGGAAATTTTTTATTACTGAAACAATGAAAGATGTTTCTCATTCATTTTTCCAGCCTAGCTGGCGCAAGGCAACAACAATGAAACATGCTACTACCAGTTTTAAAATTTTGATCTTTATAATAACGTAAACTTGTGTGAATATTACAATTCCTTGGTATATAAATTTCTAACAAGCTTCTTAAATATATTTGGAAAATGTTTTTGTAATGCATAAAGTAGCTATCTAATGATTTAATTCATTAATTAAATTTACTTATGAGTGATTGCAGCTATGCATTGTGTGCAAAATTACAAGCTAATGAAAAAACATAATTTAACCTTTGAAGAAAAAATTGCTGTTTCTGTTAAATTTCAAAAATGGTGAAAAAGAAAATTTAAAATAACATTTTCATATAATTTTCAAAGATACATAATCCAAAATTCCAGAAATTATTAGATAAAAAATGCAGTTATAAAATATAATTGTTTTTAAAATGCTCCAATTGAAGACATTGTATTACTTTAATCATAGATGTATTGTAAGTGAACTTTCATATATTATTGGGTAACACAGTGAAATATTAACGATTTTGCTGATAGCAAAAGAATTATAGACTCCTGTTTAAAATATTAGTCCTATTTTAGAATTATGAAAGACTCCTGTTTAAAGTGTATTATGGCAACTAAATATTTTTTATGTATATTTCACATTCTAGAATATTTAACATGATTCCATAGTATTTCTTCTTCTTCTTAGAATTGGGTTTGTATGTCATTGGGCACCTCTGCTGTTATCAGCATTTCGTACCATTAACTCCAAACCCAATGTTTCCTAGTTCCAGTTGCTCGGGTCACCCACTTTATTAATAAAGTCCGATAACCTTTTAATGGAGTCTAGGTGTAACTCTCTAGTATGGATGATGCCTAAAGAGGTTAATCTAGGGAGGGCAAGACCCTCACATTCATAAATGATATGCTCTGCCGTTTCCTCTTGCGTATGACATTTCCAGCAGATAGGGTCTTGCTGAAACAGTCCCATCTGGTCAGAGAGTCAGTCATACTAGGGATAGCTTCCTGACTTTCACCAGAAGATGGTTTGGAGGTCATTTCTACCTCAAGTGAAGGATTCATTACTGCCCCTTTACAAGACTGCCTCTGAGTTCCCTTGTCTTTTTCAGCAAGGTCTACTTCAGAGGCATCACCTGCAGATGCAGAAAGGTTTGTTATTTCTTGTGTCTTTTCAGCCACAAGATAACAATTTATAAGCTCAGGTAATATAAGTCCACCCAGCATTGCCTGAGATACTGGGCAAGGCAAATTACTCTAGAAATTTGCCAGGCAACTAGAAGCTCTGTTAAGACACCAATACCGCGGTGCCAATTAGCCCTAGGCACGGATTGCATAACACCCGGGTTTACAGGAGCTGGTTCGCGGCCTCTGATTCTATATTCAAGGCTATCCTGTCATTCCTACAGGACGTTCGGTGATCCACCACTTACCGACGCGCCTGGTAGCTTCTCAGGCCCCAGGTTCCATAGTATTTAGTAAGACCTTCAAAGCTTTAGACAATGCTGGTTGAGTGTTTTGGTACCATGCATTTTATGATTTATTTAAGTAAATCTGTCATATCGGTATTGATATTTGAATAAAAACTTTGTGGAAACTTGTAAAAACTATATCTGCAATTAAACGTATACTGAAATTTTTAGTTAGTTGCCTAGTTATTTCTGAGATTTTTATCTGCTGTAAAACTACTATTTCTATTTTCTGCACTTTAAAAAATTAATCAATGCTCAGAATGTATCCACAAAAGGAAACAAATTTCAGAAAATTTTAACAGGATAGGATTTACTTACTGTAAATGGTAAACATGATTTAATTTTTATTTGCTAACAAACTGTAATTTTTAGTTTGATTATTCAGATATCATATTTTTCTTAATTTGTACCATACTTTTCTTTTTTTATATCGTTATTTTAATTATGTAGTTAAACTATTGATTCAGGTAAATTAAAGGCTCTAAGAATGGTCAGTATATTAACATTGAATTAATGAACCATATAAACAGATCATCCTATGAGAGAAAATGTATTTGCTTAAAATGCTCCATTCACATAAATTTCAATTTGTATTATTATTTATATGAAGTGTGTACAGGGTAAAATATCTATTTTAGATAATAATCTGGAAACTTTAAAGACATATATAAATCAATGGAGTATATACTTTTGTTACTGTAACTGATTTTGCAAATATATTAGTTGTTTCATCTATAATAATGTCCTTAATGTCAGGAATCCAAGTAATTTTTATGTGAGAATAAAATTTTACAGCTTGATATATCTTATTTCTTAATAGAAGAATTTAATGAGATTTTAATGTTACATTTTCCAAGCACCACATGTACAGATAATTTATCTATGAACACAACATATGATCATCAGTGGTATAGTTTATATGTTTTGCTTTAAATATTTAATTCATATTTCTGATTTTAAATGTGGTAGCTTGATATGGAAGTCAAGCAGCAATGAAGTTAGTGAATTTGACAATGAACTGGGTTAAGAAATTTATCAAAATAACCTGTGTTTGATAATTTTGTATAGATGTGTTTTGAGAAGCAAAATATTCTGTATAAATAAAAATGTGTCTAAATTATAAGAAAAATTAAAATGAATGAGATGTACAGAAAACATTTCCAATTCCTTAATTTCTTGAAAAAAAAAAAAAAGGCTTTTCTAATTTAGGGAAAGATTTATGGGAACTCACTTTTTCAAAAATATAAGAACAAGAATTTTTTTTAAGAAAATGTTTTCATTTAATTTAGTTGTTATACTTAAATATGAACATTTTCAATGGCAGCTGTTCTGCAAAGTGTATTATTTTATATTCATTTGAGCAACCGAAAGAGGGTCAAAAAGTATAAATATTTCAAAGTCCTTTAAAAGCAAAATGGAGGATATTTTAAATATGCTATAATTCTGCTGCTCTGCATGAATATTTTACAAATGAAAAGGATGACCTCATAATAAAAATGATGAGAGCTTGCTGGATAATTTTTGCAGGAGAGAATGTTCATTAAATTAAGGATTTTTAAAGCTTTAATTTTATTGTCATAATTATAATTTCGAAAATCTAATTTTACTTGGGGGAACTCCAAGGAATTTAATTTGTTCCTTCTATTCTTTAATTTCTCAATTAATTAATGGAAACTAATTTATATCACTTGTATGACTAGATAAATTAGTTACAAATCATTTTGCATGACTGATTTCTAGTTACAAATATTTACATCACATATTAATGTTGCAAATTGTTGGAAAGTGGTTAAACCTTTATATTTTTAAGGTATTCATAAAATCCTCAAAGTATCACAAAATTTCTGCTTTTAATTTTCTTTATAATGCTTCTGTAGTTATTACATTTATACTTAAATTGATAATTAAAAAATTTTTATAACACATACAATCGCTTAATATTAATTTGTATAACATTATAAAATATATTTTTACATTTGTTACAGTAAATTTATTGCTGTTTTTTAAATTTGAAATCAGTATTCAAAATCGACATGGTTTTTTATTATTTTGTATTAGTGTTATTTATTCTGTAAGAGAGGAAATGAAAATTATTTGTTACTTTTGTAATTTAATTTTCATTTATTGTTGTAACAACTTAAACTGTAATATTCCTTTAGTGCTATTCATCGAAATCCCGCTGCAAGTGGTCTGTGGATTCAAGCTTTTATTAGTGCTCACCATAAAAGTATTTTAAAGGTATTTATTGTAGTTTGTGAAAAAATATTATGTCTTATGAAGTTTCATTTTGCATGAAAGGAAATTTATGTTTATTATGATGTAATTTATTTGGATTTCACACTTAATTATTGTTTATGTGGAAATTAATATTATCTTTGTGAAAACATTTTATTTTGGGAAAATCAGATGCAGAGTTCGTTTAACAGCTTTAAGCACCTTGAAAATGATTTTTTTGTCGGAGCCCCTGGCGCTTTTGTATAGTTAACACTCTGAAAACAATAATTCCTGGAACTTTATTATCTTTTCATTAGATGTTATTTTTATTAGAAAACATTATCAATTTCATAAACTTTTTATTTTATTGTTTTAAATTTCCCATTAAATGTTCTGAGAATAATTAAAATATTAGTTTTTTGTAGCCCCATTAAATAATATCCAAACTTATTGACATAAACATAGCTTTAATCAAGAATTCCCTTACATGGTAAAGGCAACTAATCTGTCATTTTAATCTGTAAATATATGCTTCCTCCCAATTTTCGAAAAGTGAACTGAAATAAAAGCATTGGGAAATTCTTTGGAACAATTTTATTGAGTAATGTTTTTATTCTTTTTAAATTATAATTAAAACGTTTGTTTTATTTTTTCTTGTTTAGCATTATTTTTTTACTTTGAACTATTTTCTATGAATATATAAATATTAATTATCATATTTTGTTTTTCATGCATTAATTTATATATGAAATTAATATTTATGTTCCCTGACATATAAAACATGTGTAGGTATGTCTACTGTTTCTTTCCATAACTATTCCTTATTTCATTTCAAAACAAAGTTTAAATAAAAAATTTTGTTTCATGCATTGATATCGGTTTGGAAAAATTTACGATAGTTTTCAATTAAATATTGGCAAGTATGAAAATAAAAAATTTTAAATTGTAAATTGTTTTTAATAGCAAGGACAAATTAATAAAAATTATTAATTTCTGTGTCAAACAATTCAGTGATAGACATTACAAGTTTTTGAGGGAAAAATTACTAAACAATTGTTTTGCAATAATTAATTTTCTTCCAGTAAACAGTAAACATTATTTATCTTTTTATTAAATTGTATTGATTAGAGGAAAAAGAGCACTCCCCTAAATTAAAACTTCTTACATAATAGTTGTTTTTATTTAATTTTCATTTTTGCTCTCTGTTTCATTTAAATATTGTGATTTGAATTAAAACAGTTTTTGTATCCATGCTTTTTATACTGAGTAAATTAGTAGGTATTGTCTAAACAAACCTAAAAATTATAGAAATGTTCATTATTCTTTACACTATTTAATTTAAAGAATTTTGATTACATAAATAAAGCCATTTGTGTTGTAACTGTTACAGGTATTTGATAGCTTTTGATAGCTTAAATCTTTAAATAATGTAAGAAGTAGTTTAAAATAGTAATCGTTTTCTTTATTTCAAAATATAGATAAAATGTTTTATATATGCACATTTACATAAATATTTGGCCAAAATTAATTGGACGGATAAAATTGATTCATCATGTGAATGTCTGCACTTCCTAGAAAAATTAAACTTTAAGATTTCTAGAAAACTTTAAGCACCTGGAATTTGTTCATAAAAGAAATTTTTATGCACTACAAAAAAAAGTCTATAATCATAAGCACTTTCTAAGATAAAAATCAGGAATTACCTGTCTTATTTCAAAATTTGAGTAAAATATGGAAAAAATCAACTACAAAAATTTATAGGAGCTGTGATTTAATACAAAGCCTTATACACAGAAGTGTAGAAGTTACACAAAACAGTGTACATGGATTTGTGTGTAAATTCTGATTCTATTATACCTCAAAATATGTAGAAAGTAGCAACTTATAATGCAAATTTACAAAAAAATTTCTGACACAAATTCAAAATTACTTACAAGGCAAATTTATTGTCAATTCTCCATTCTATTGTATGGGAGAAGGTACTTTATACTTTATAAGTGATAAGTTGGAAGTGATACCTCTTTTCTTATATGTTGTGTCTCAATAAAATGTAGTAACTCAAACGCTAACCAGTGTCCATTTTTCTATGTTTATCTGTGCGTTTTGTGGCTTAGTGAGAAATTAGTGTTCTTTCTACTATTTGATAATGGATTTTTATCAATACCACATTAAGTTTTCAAGGTATGGCTTCTAAGTCCCTAACTTTTCTGCTGTAAACCATGCAGGTTACGACATCTTGTAGGGCATAACCACTTTATTGTATAACAACCCCTCTTTAATAATGTCAGTTACTATTGGCATTTTTAAAATGAGGCAGGATATTACTGGTGGCTCTGCCTATTTCAGATTATGATATATAAACGTTGTCTTACACTAAGTATATTGCCTTCATTGCCTATAATAGAAGTAATGACAATTTTAAATTTAGTTTTTTAGATTCATATGACAGAAATAATTGTAATGTAAATGATCATAGCAGATGTTAATGCAATTACTGTACATGCAAATTAATTTATTTTTTATGATTCATTGTTTTTAACAGTTAACATAATAGATATTTTTTCCTATATCGATTAATGTGTTTTGTTAATTTTGAAAAAGTATTCTGAATTGTATTATAATAAAATTATATCTGAGAATTTTCCAATAAAATTTTATTTTTTATCCATCTACCTAATGATTTGCTCATATGCCATTAAATTGAATTTAATTAATGGAATGTGTTTCATTACGAACTTGTAACTTATGGGTTATCTGTATGTTCATAAAATTTTTATCTATATTTGAATAAAAGTCTCATCATTATATATTTTGTTGTACTTAACAAATTCAAAAATTTATCTGCAATTTATCATATCATATTTTTTGTTTATCGTAGAACATATACAAGACTAATTTTTATTTGGTAATAGCTTTTTGAAATTACTCAGTTAATTTCAGAAAGTGTAAGCAAAAAGTTTTTAGTTTGTGTAATCAAAACTAAATGCTATAATTTATTTTCTATGGCATTTAAATTTAATCATTAAGATTTGGTGCTAATAAATGTTAAAATTCCTTTTGGTTTGAAAACATTTATGTTGCAGAATATAGATTCTTGGATAATATGTGTATTTCCAGAATTTAAATTAAAATATATGCCAATGTTACTGCATCAATACTCTATTTTCTTTCTATATATTCTGCTATTTAGAAAAATGGCTAAAAATTAAAAATTTCCAATCGCAAGACATTTTTTCCCTTATGAATGAATTTCAAAATTGCTAAATATCATGAATTTATCTTGCTGCTCCAAATGTTTGATTGCATTTCTATTTCTGTTTTTACTCTAAATAATTTATATTAGTTTATAACTTGTTTGTCTCTATCCATTATTTACCTCTTACCAAAAAATATAAACAGTTTTAAAATCAATAAATTTCTTTTAAAGAAATAATTAGTTCTAAATTTTAAAATAATTTATTACTATCATTTTATCTATTAATTATTTACGACAAACTATTACAGCATTTTGGATTTAGACTTAATTTTACTCTTAAGTACTTTGTGCATTTTGATTTCCCTCAGGTAATTTGAATTATTTAATGAAAAATTTTGAGTTGACATTTCATTTGCCCTCTTTTTACTTATCTTGTTAGGAAAGTTGTGATAAGTTTTTTAAATTTCTGTAGTATTTAAATTCATTTTATGAAAGAAAATTTAAGTCTATCAAGAGCTTAATTTACTACTTTGAATAAATTTCTTAAAATTATCATGCAATATATCAGTTGTTTGAATTAGTGTATTGATTACAATCTTTAACTTTTCATTTTGAAGTAATATTTTTATTCATAGGTAAACATTGATTGCTGTTAAATATTTCCTTTTATTTATTTATTTAGATACATTTGTTGATGCATATGTTATTTTATATTACATTAAATATTTGTCTTTGAGTACATCAATAGAAATTTTCATATGTATCAAAATAAGCAATTTTCTTACATATATTTTACAATGTAAACTTAATTTTCTCGCTTCATTGGTTAAAAATTATGCAGTGTAAACTATGCGCCATAAATAGTTTGTCATTTGTACAAGCTCATCATATATTTCCTTAAAAAATCTATAATTTTATATTTTAATCTTTTCAAATTATCATAGTTTTTTTTACTAAACAGCTGCATGTATTTTTCAGCTGCTTATTTGAAGTTAACATATTAACAAACTTTATTTACCTAACACTATTAAATATTTTTATAGCCACAATTTTGGAAGCAAGCTTTGAATTGCTTAGAAAAAATTCATCTTTCTCAATCTGGAAAACTTCTGAACTTATTAATTGACCATTTCATTTCAACTCATCATCTTGTTATTGCTGATATGTGTGACAGATTAGCCTGTAAAAGAGTGGAGTTATTATTATCAGATCCCAGTTCTAATCATCTCACTGTTGAAAATATAAACAAAATGCTACAAAATCTTGAAACTAATGGAATTAGTAAAAGGTATTTTTAAATTATTTATTCATTTGTATGTGTGTGTTACTTATATATCTCTCATAATATTTCTTGAAATATAATCCAAAATCATTAGCACCTCAACTTGAATAATTTATTCATTTTAATCTCCATATTATTATAACTTAATTTACTAGCATGTAATTTCTCGCCATTGACTCTTTCTAGAAAATTGTTCACAAAAAATGTTAAAAGTCATAAATATATCACTTTTCCTAATATTTCTGTGAAAAATGGTAGAAGCTTTAATGGTGTATCATATGCAATTTATATAATTCCATGTTTTTTGTAAGAATTTAAATTTTTGCATAGTAAATTTGACATTAAATTTTATTAATAAAATTTTTTGTTTGGTTTGTTCATCATCGTTTTGATTGCACTATGCATAAAACTACTTATGCATAGATATTTAACCACTAAACAAAATATTAATAGACTTTTTAATCATGTATTTTTCTATTATTGCTTTTATTGCATTAGAGAAACTGCATTGTACTTAGTTTGATATCTGCTTATTATTTTTCAATGAAATGTTAATTGGATATGCAAAGATATTAATGGCCATTCCTAAAATATTATCTAAAATTCTTAAATATGTAATTATATTTTGTTCAATATACTTTTGATGAGACAATACAGTGTGTTAAATGTCTTTTTTATGTTCTTTAAACCATATTTTCACATATACTAAGTTCATTGAGTAATGAAACTATTATCTTGTATCATTAAATAAATATATTTGTGTATTTGGAAGACATATGATCCTCAGGTGTGATATTCATAGATATTTGCAAGAATGGATTTTAAGCTATAGAAATATTTCAGAATATTCTATATTATAACTCTTCATATTTCATATAAGAAAATATGATCAAAATGAAATAATTATGCATGTATATCTCAACATGTGCCTCTAGTAGTCTAATATAATGTTAATAAGAAGTCACAAATTCAGATAAAAAAATTATCTGCTATTATAAAAATATATAATAACAATATTACTTTTATTTTAAAACATGCTGTACAATTAATATTACTTAATATCCACAAACTATAAATATTTTCATCAGGCAGTGTTCAGTTGATGCATGGTATTTTTCATTTGATAATTTCAGAGCAATTATTGTGTGTTGTGCCGTAAAATATTATTTTCTTCAGCCTTCATTTATCTTTGTTCGTCAACTTCAACTTTCGTCCATTGTTCTATTTTACAATTGACATCTTACCAAGTTTTATGCAACGTGTATTGAATACTTGTATAATATTCTTTGTGATATTTTCCAAGTTACTTTTCGTCATTCTAAGTATTTATGTTGAAAGAGTTTCAAGAACATGCTGTTATGCAATTTTAAGATAATGTGCAAAATGTAGTACTCTTAAAGGTGTGTGTTTAATTCTGTTTGCTTATATTAATCAATGTATGTATGTAATACAATATCTTCAATGTAACAAGACAAAAACTCCCTTATTCTTTGAGAGGAATCCTAGGTAATTTGCCTAACTAGAAAGAGATGTTGCAATATATTTATACAAGTTTTACTTTTAATTTTTTATATAAGGTTACAAACTTTTAACATTATATGCTTCTATACTTTAAAGTGACAACATGAATCCTTTAAAAGTATATATACTCTGAAGTAGGAAATGTGTGTATTAATATGTAATAATAATTTTTACGGAGAAAATAGTACGCAAAAAACTTAATGTATGTTAAATGCCTTCTTTTGAAAATTATTGAGATTCACATTATTACATATAACAGTTAGAAAATTATTTTTAATAGCTGATGGATATAATTCTGAGAATGCTGAATGATAATCTGAATGTTTTTAAGAAATATCTAGGAAATATGAAGCATGATTATTGGAAACTAGAAAATTTTAGATCTACAGGTTTTACAAAAAGCAGTGATGAAAAAGTGATGATTTATGAGAAATATTTTCTATTAGGCTTAGATAATTCAGAATTATAATTATTTTTAAAAATTGTGTAATATTTTTGTCACATTTTCTTGCTTCCAAAATCTTTTGTATTTTGGATCTTACCATGTTATTTTTGTAAATTCATCAATAACTATCAGAGTGTACTACTTTAACATGTATTACTTTAAAGGAAAATGTGAGTTGCCTGTGTGTATATTTCATGATAAAAATGTAATTCAGTTTCATTCTGTAGTCTATGTACTGAATGGACTTAAAATGTAATCAAGATATAGAAATATGTCTGCATTTACAAAAAAATATTTAATGGCATGTGTGCTCATTTGGTTCTACATTACCGAATTTGTAGAACTATGAATATCACAGATTAAAGAAGAGCTAAAATTAAGTATTTTAGTCAATTACTGTTTATCAGAATTTTACTAAAATGTCAAAAATGTGGTAATTTAAAGGGGGACTATATGTAGCTAAAATTAAGTAAATTTATTTTAGTCAGTTACTGTTTATCAGAATTTTACTAAAATGTCAAAAATGTTATAATTTAAAGGGGGACTGTACTTATAAAATTTAAAGATAGTAGAGAAATATTTGATATCAAATTATTATGATAGTTTCAATCTCCTTCCTTTTGGTGGCCCTACCTGTTTTCCTACTACACCAAAAAATATAACGTGGATTATTCATATCCATCCTTATTTTTACTGTCAATAACTTTAGCAAATTTAATTTTTGTAGTGAAATGGTTAAGAAAACTGTTACTTAATACTTCAAATATTTCAACTTGTTTAAACTTTTCTGACTAAACTTGTGCTAAATTCGATTTGTTTTGCGTAGGAATATTTATTTTTTGTATTATATGGAGTGTTTATTTTAGACAAAAATTAACAGATAACAATGAAAAAAATTTCATCTCATAACCTAAATATATTATAATAAAAAATATTACTTATTCAAAGTCTTGACTTTAAAATAATTTAGACTCTTATAAATTTTTTGCTTAGAAAACATTTTATTGAAAAAATGTAAAGAATTTTCCAGTAGATCTTGTTCAAGTTATCTCTTCACAATTTTGAAGCATAATTGTGAAATAATTTTATATATTTATTGATAATAACCATGTTAGTTTAATAAATGATTAATTCATGTTTTAAAGCACATAGCTTCCTTTTTTGAAGATAAAGTAAATTTTAACCTAGAATCTTGTATAAAAAACAACCTTATGTTAAGTTTTATTAAAACAAACATTTCGGATAACTATTGGTAATGCTGTTGGTATATATATATATATATATATATATATATATATATATATATATATATATATATATATATATATATATATATATATATATACATATGCTTATATATTGGGAAGTCAGAACAATGTTCAAATATATATAAACCTGGATTAATAAAATTCCAAAGTATTTATCTTTTGAATTTTTTGTTATCAAGCAAAAACACCATTCTTCAAAAAGGTATGCACCTTTTTAAAAAGGGGGGCCTTTTTGAAGAATGATATTTATGTATCTTAGTGCAAAGTATAGAAACTTTTATACTGTTAATATTTGCTTTGCATTTTTTCTGCCTGGTTCCTAATAATTAGAAAGTTCAGAAGTATTGTTTTATCTTTCTGTGATAGTAAATTTGATACCCTCTTAATATTTAATATGCCAGTATTTTAGTGCATCTATTAAAAGATCACTGTCATGCTTAAGGTATTGCTTTCATACTTCCTAAAATACACAAATCAATTTAAAAGGTATTATAGACTAACTTGTGTGAAATAATGTGAATTCTCATGTATTTTTGTCGAATGATTTGAAAGTGCTTTGTCATGTTTGCTTAGTAAATAGTTAATTTGTTTTACTGTTTACTTTATATGTTTATTAATATGAATTCGACATAAATTGAAACTTTGTGTCAATCTTTCATCAGAACTGAAACTTTCTTTATACTTCTCTTTGGAGAAATTATTTTTTGTTTATTAAGAAAATATTTTTATTTTTCCGAATAGTTATAGTTGCTTTCCTTAATTACTTTAATCACTTTCTGCTTTTTATAATCGTTTTCCCTCCAATTTAAAGATTTGGCTGAAGAAATGTTCTAAAAGTTTCCTACGAAGTATATTGATGACTTGAACTTTTCACGATACTCTAAAGATTATATAATTTTTTTAATGAATTTTTTAATCATTTAATTTAATCTATACATCTTTATATTTTATTTTTTACTATGTAAGAAAATGAACTATCTAAATTATCATTATTTTAATCTGTTCTAGGCATAGAAAATTCATTGCCCTTTGTGAAAAGTTAAAAGCTCTCACGGAAAAAAGTTCTCCATCTGGTGCTCACCCTCTTTTGCAACCTTCTGTTCAAATCAAGGATGTGCTTTTGACTAAGGTAATAGTTTTTCTAATATTATTAAATATTTACATTAATTCCTAAACTGTTATGCTAAGTAGAAAAAATTTTTATCTATGTGCAGTAGAAAAATTTTTATATATTAGGTTATAAAACAATCAGTTTATTAAATAATCTATTATATTTAATAATTTTGCATTTGTTTTTGATCATGGTAAACTGTTACTTAACATGGCTTTTTAAATCGAGGAATTTATTTCTTAGCATTTGAGTTTTGTATGACTGTTCTGTAATAATTAAATACCTTCTAGGCAATTCAACATGATATCAAGATAAATTTTTTATTAAATTTTTCAAATAAATTATGATTTTAAACGTAATTTTATATGAAATTGAAAATGTTTTCAATTTTTAAATAAGTACATTATTTTTGTATTGCATAACAAAGAATGATTTATAAAGAATGCAACTGTTATCGCATTTTCTAAATTGTTGTTTAAACTAAATATTATTAGTCCCCTTTAAAATTTCATTTCCAATTGTATTTTATGTTGCTTTAAAACTGATTTTTGCAAAAAAAAAAAAAAAAAAACAATGAATTACACTTTTTTAACTGTCAAGCTCATAATGCAAATATATTTGGCAACCTAATTTTGATGAAATATGTTTTATTAGTCAATGTTAATGTATGTGAACACCTTCATTTTAATTTCATTAAATGGGAAGTTTTGAATATCAATTTGGAACAAAAGTTTTGGAAGAAAAGAAGAGAAGAGAAAGTTTGAGGAGCAACATGGAAACATTTTACATAGATTTATCAAACTTATCTTAATATTCTTACCTGTGATATATTAATAATTTAATTAAACTGAAAAATTATGAACTGAAAACTGATATATATATATATATATATATATATATATATATATATATATATATCAGATTTTAATTTTGGCATTGAATGCAATAAGCAGTTAATGGCTGAAGGCTAAAATTTATAGCTATAAAATATTATTAATTTTTCTCAATCATTTTTAAATTTTTAATATTTTTTACCCTATCAATTTGATACCAACTGAATTAGAATAATTTTTTAATTTTAAGTGGAAGTCTTGGAAGAAACCATGTGATGAAGTAATTACATTTTATATTTAATTTTCTTAATTTCTCTCAGTATATGTTAATACATTTTTTCTACAGAAAGAGAAGTTGATGAGTTACAGTTTTCAGTAAAACACAGAAGACATGATATTGCATGCAATTTCTCTCACTCTTGCATTTCATTATTATAAGGTTCACCAATGTTCACTAATATCTTTCTTCAGTTTATCAAAAATGTGAAACTTGCTAGAAGAAAAATTAGGATTGTACGTAGGATATTAAACGCTTCCCAGCAAAATTATGAGCATATCCATCACCAAATTACCAGTCTGGCAATGGGCATTGTTATGCAAAATTATAATTTTCAGACTGCATTCCAGAGCACTGAATAAGTAACTGTGTAACTTTAAGCCTTTTTATTGTGTAATTTTTTTACTTGTAAAATCAACATTGTTATGATCTAAAAGCAAAACAAACCTTTGATAGAAATTTGTTTTATAATGAGTGCTTTATTTTAATTTTGCTGAATCTTATGGTTTAAATTTTAATTAATGTTTACAAAAGCATTTAATATCTGCATATTTTATTTTATAGGACTGGTATACTAAGTTTGTTCGGAAACAGTGCTTTGACAGTCAGTCTCCTGCTGAAGAATGTGCTCATTTATTAAGCAATTTCAAGTATGAAGATATGTTAGCCATAATGGTGTCAAAGGTAACATAAACTCTTTTTATGATTTGAATATGGATATTATATATTCCTTAGTAAATAATTTTGTTTCTATTTCACAATTTCGTGCACAGAATTTTCATTAAAATCTTAAATATTCATCTGTAAATCTAAATACTGGTTTTAAACCTGTAATATTTTTTCTGAAAAAATATAAAGGATATGTTCTCAAATATAGCTGCAGGTAGTTGATAAAATTGTAAACCTTTGAGGTATAGTTATTTTATTAATATAAATTTATTAGTTAATATGTATGTTGTTTTATTAATATCTACCTGAAGTGTTTTTCCATTTATTAACTTGATAAGATTTATGTGTATCTTTTTATATTTTATACAGCAATAAATTTATTTGTTTGTATTTTCTTTTTAGTACATCTCTTCTCAGATGTGTAAATTATGTTTTTAGAAATTTATTGCCACATGAGCAAGTTTATACATATAATTGATTGATTGACTGTAAAATTTAATGGAGAACTTTTAATATGATATTGAGTTAATTTTTTTTAATTTGAAGGTAAATTTTAAAAGGTTTCCAAGCATCTTACTTAAACTTATATTAATTTATCAAAAAATTATTCTGATAATTTCTCATAGCATAACTACAGAAAACTTAACTATTTCTCATGATTTCTAAATTTTATAAAGTGTACTATTAAAACGATCACAATATTTCTTATATAATTGTGTATAACTAAGAATAGGAAACATTAGGTACTCTGAAATTGACTTTAAAATAACATTGGAAAACAGGTTCAATGATTTTCGCCCAATACAAATTGCTGGTGCTAATTGTAATTTCATTTTCTCTAGTTATTAAACAGTATATTTTTAATATGATTGGCAAAGTAAAATTTTTTCGTTTCTTGTACTTTATGTTCATGATATTAAACAGATAGTTTGCAAAACATAGTATTTTCAAATATATACTTCTTCAATTATTTTAGATTCCAGCAGCTATCCCAATAACTATGCTAGAAAATTTTAAAATAAATCAATTTTTGTATTGTGATATTTTATCATTCTCTTTTCACCATTTTTTTCTTACTTTGTTGCATTTCTTTATTTGATTCTATATAAAAAGCTTATCCATTTTTTATATATTTTCATGATTTCATAGTTGACTGAGATTAAGAATTGAATACTGTATTACTAATCAATTAATTTGATGTTAATATAATTTGAGGACTCATAAAAATTTTAAAATACAATTTGTAGTGTTTTTTTTTCAGTTATAATGTTTTTATTTATTTTCGTATTTGTCTCATTCATGAACTGAAGTCAAAAACTGATGCATAAAAATTTAATTTTCTATTTTGAAAGTCATATATTTGTTTAGTAATATGTTATTTTTATAAAGTGTTATAAACAATGCAGAGAATTAGTAATTGTTAAATATAATTTTCAAATTAAAATGATCAAAACCAATGATAAATAGAATTCAAGAGTTGTATTTTTAACTGATTTATACTAAATAACTTTAAAGCAGCTTCATTAACTTAATTTCAAATGCATTCTACTATTTTTGAAAAAAAATTTATTTTATTTTACAAATGACAATCATTAGCTCTTAAGCTATTTGTTCACTGGCCCTCCAATAATTCTTGACAATGTTCTCATACTGAGAATGTATGGTACAATTATATAAGTGTTCAAAAATCATTAGTTGATTACAGTCACACAAAACACAGTCTGGTGAGTCTACCATTCTAATTCTATAAATATGGTCATGTAAGAAATCATGTACTGTCAGTTCTTTAAAAAGTGCTCTGGTGTAACTAATAATGTAAACAACAATTGTAAATTGTAAATCTAATTTGTGAAAAGAATAATTTTGTATATTTTTCTTAAAATCAAGTTAAGTGTTGTCGAAGGATTTTCATAATTAATGATGATGAATGTGTAGTCCTATCAAAATTAATTTGTTCAGAATCCAGTTTTATGTTTTACAAGATTTTCATTTAAATTAAAATAAATTAAATATAGCTTGAGTAAACATTTTGTGTACTTCACATGTAACTGGTGTGTGTTGATAATGTAAATCATCTTGATTAAAGTTCATCAATATTTTTGGTTTTTCACATTAGTACACTGTTCTACAATGCTTGTCAATACATTAAAAAATTTTATGAAGCAATATTTTTCATCTACTTGTTCATCAGTGAATCTACTATGAAAAGAAATGTAATTCATAGGATCTAGATTTCACAATGAATATAAAATATTTCCATTTAATGGCTTCTTTTTCTGCACATAATTCATTCCATATAAAGCATTATTGACATTTCATTTACTTGTGTATTAACTTTTTCTGCTAAAATTTATAATTTTTAATGTTTTAACTATGTAAATTATTCAATTTCACATTATAATCCAAAAATCTTTTTACGTCAATTTTTAAATTTTAACTGATTATATGATGCATTAAATTTTTTAACATTTCTGTCTTCAAATGGTATAAAAACCCTATAATGAAACATTTTTGCCTTTAATTACCTAAAGACTATAAAGGCAATTTATTTTTCAGGATTCAAAAATAAATGCTTAACTGCCAAAAGTAAATTATGTTGTCTCAGTTTTGCAGCACCTAGCTCTACTATTTACATTTTATAATATAGGAACTGTGCACATTGAGTATAAAAATGAAAAACATTGATGTATTGATAAATATTTATATATTGATATTCTACTCAGCAGAAATTAATCATGTATTGCCGTGAAAGAAATTTCACATTAGTGATCACAAGAAACAAGTTTTGAATTTTAGTATACTAGAAATTTCTTGCAATTTTTATTTCTAAGTTCTTTATTTCATCAAAAAAAAAAAAAGCCAATAAAGTAATTCAGTAAAAAGTGAATCAAGAATTCAATATTTAATTTTACAATTTTCAGTTGAAAAAAGGAATATTTCTGGAATTAAAATTTGAAAAGCTATGTGGGTGCAAAATATTTCTTGATGTCTTTCATTTTCTAATGCATATTGTTCCCCCTTCAATTTGGAAATGAAATTTAACAAATATAATGCAATGAAAAAAGGATTGAAATGTTGTTTTCATAGGTTACAGTTCAAGGTAGAATAGTACAGCAGTGCCAGACAATGTGTATTGGATATGACTATTTATTGATGTGAAAAAGACATAAAAGTATTTGGAAAATATTTTCATCTTGAATAAAATTTATTTATGATAAAAAAAATTAATTAAATTTTAAGTTTCATAGAAGCATCTTGTATCCATTTTAAAAAGAAAATTTAAGAATGATTTTAGCTTTTTTTTTTTTTTTTTTTGTAAATGAGACAAAAAAAATATTTTAGGTGCGCCTAGCAGTTCATCAGGCTAAATATAAAGAATGAAATATCAAATAGTTTAAAACTTAAACTATGAATAATAAAATTTTTGTGATTCTGCTGCATAATAAACAGCTAACTAATTTTTATTTTAACTAAAGTTTCAAATATACATCAAGTGGACACCATACAAATGATTTGTTGAACTCAACATTACAAATGAGTTTATTCAGCTTGAATTCAATCATAATTTACTATAACATTGTTAATTTAGGAAGCAATATTTTTACGTGTTTATAAAGGAAGGTTTTTTTATTTCAGCTTTTTTAAATTTCTTTGTTGATTATGATTTGTTTCTTTAAAATTCATTTGAGCTTTGGAGCTTATATTGAATTGTATTAATTTTTAAATGCTCTCATTTCGAATCCAAGGTATTGTTCATTAATTTCTTATCAATGAATCCAATTCTTATATCTTTCCAAAGTCATAAGAAAGTCTGATTATTTTATATTTTTTAAACAATGACCATTTTCTAGAAATATATATACTGAATGTGCTTTTTTGAACTATATGTGCTTTTACATTTAATGAACTCTTTCTTAGCAGATTAAACAAGTTGAAAGATGATTTTCTCTTTAATCATAATGTAATTAATTGAATCCCTTTGTAAATTTATGCATTGAAATTTGATGACACTTCTCTTTGGTAAATTAACTTTCAAATTTAGTTTATTATCACATATTGCCTCACTTGGACCACAGTAAATAAAATCTGAGATTTCATAGACTTAACCCCTTAACCGCCTGGGATTCTGTGAAGAAAGTGCATCATTTTTGCTTCGCGGTGGCAACATAGTTTTGGCTTTCACTGCAATGCAAGTTTTTCCCACTTTAGCACTTGTCGACAATACAAAAGCCGTTGTACCCTGGACCACCTTACAATAATCACATTCTAATGATTTACAGTAGGGAAACCCAGCAATCGCTGTCAGCTGTAGAAACCAACATGTGCTCACAGTGAATGTTCTACTCAAAAATTTCTTCAAGTCCTTATTATAATTTTTTATTACATGAAATATGAATTTTTATTTAATTATTTTGTAAACTATTATCATTAAATTTAATTTATTGCTAAGCAGTTTTTGTATTTAAAATCTTAAATAATTAAAAAAATATAAGATAACTATCACCATGAATATCATATTATAATTTTTAAATATCATTTTATATATATATATATATATATATATATATATATATATATATATATATATATATATATAATATATATTTCAATCATTACTTTTTATTAAAAATCAGAAAAATTTTTTTATTTACCAGATAATTAAAAAATGTATTTATTTTAAATAGCTGTAATAATTAGTTAATTTACTGTTTATTTGTAATTGGTAATCATTGCAGATACTTCTCAAAATCAATATTAAGTTTTTAAAATCATCAAATAATTTTCAAAATAAATAAAAAAAATGCTACTGTTGCTTTAATACATACAAATTGAAGAATTTAGACATTGTATATTTATAATAATAAAAAAAAAATCAAAAGCTAACTTAATTACCTAACAATAGGTTTTATAGTATATAGTAAGTTACTAACAACAGATGAAATTTTGTTGAAAATTTTGAAAGCAAATTTTTCATATTAAATTCCTAGTATCGAAAGATTTCCATTTCTACTTATGTAAAATATGTCACTCCATACAAGAACCCATGTTGTTATTATGTAACTTTTAGTATTTCTTAAATTGTTTTATACAAATATTAAAATTAATGCGTCTCTCGTATGAAAACATTGAAATCATAACGCTATTGTTTACAATAATATTCTAATAATTGAATATTAAATATAGAATTTCTCAATATCACATTTTTTCACATATTCAAATCAGCCTTACATTAAATATTTTTACCTCCACAGAATTATAACTGCTTTGACATGCAATTCACTACAAGCTATAAATTTAGAGAAAGATTTTTTAAAAAAAGAACTTTAGTACAATAATGATTTAACTTCATTCTTCTTTTGATGGTTATAAATTAAAAATATTTAGCTACTTTTGATTTGATTAATCAAATATTTTTAAATAGTTTTGATTAAAAAAGTAAATATTCACAAAATTTATTTTTGTAAACATAAATTCACTTACCAGAAATAAATACTTTATCTAGTTCGAAAGTATTAATTTTGCATTAAATTTCACCTGTTCAAAATGCATATCATAATTTATTATTTTATCACAAAAATAAAATTTATTTCTTTTGTTAGAAACATCTTATTGATGGTCAAATTATTTAGCTTAATATTAGAATTAAACTTTGTTTTCGAAAACATATTAAAGGAATAAAAAATGCCATAACATAGTACTTATTTGAAATATTTTGTTTCACAAAGGTGAAAGTATAATCATTAGTGCAAAGCTGTTAGATATTGAGGTGTATGAGAAAAAAGCTTAATACTTAAAATGTAATCAATGAATTAGTAAATAAAAATATTTCTTTTGCCTGATAAAGGAAATTTCATAGTTTCCAGAATTTGTAAGTAGCTTACAAAATATTTGTTTAAAATATCCTTAATTTTACAAAAAAAAATTATTAAAATTATTTTAAAACTCACAATAAAAACATTAAATAATATAACATGTTCTCCTCTGTTTTCCTTATGTTTGTGATTACTAAATTCAAACATTTTTTAAATATTTAAATTTGATCATTAATTTATGGTGAAATCATATTATAATGTCTCTGAAACAGATATGCATTTCTTAAACAAACATTTAAGGGAATATTTCTCGTAATTTTTCTGAAATTAGTAATTCTTGATGTATTTTAATATCATCAGTTCTATACCAAAATGTAAATTAAGTGAAAGTTTGAATCAAAATGAAAATTTTCTTGCTAAAAATAATAGCTTTTTTGTAAAGTTATAGACCTTAATTGTAACAAAACAATATAATTTTATGTATAATAAAGAGTAACATAAGTCCCATTCTAAAATTCGAAAATACTTATGTAATAGGATTTATTCTTTCATTTTCTGTAATTACCTTGATCTTGATATTTTAACCATGCTTGAAATATGTGTACTGAAAATTTGAGTACTGTAAAGCTAACAACAATATGAAAAATTTCAAAATATGTTTAGTCAAATTCTCATGTAAACAGGAAATTTATACACATGTAGTTAATTTTAAATTATTTACAAGTAGAATGAAGATAGCAGAAAGATCAATTGGTGTTTCTGATTATATCAATTGGACATCAGGATTGACAATATTGAAAAATTCCGAACTAGTGGAAATTACTAACTAGTGGAAACTAGTGGAAATTAGTGGAAATTCCTAACTAGTGGAATTTTCAATTTCCGTAGGAAACCAATAAATGTAAATTTAAATCAAATGTAGCACTGGTGTAGTTGATGCACATTTCCAATCAAGTTATCTTGGAAACGTCCGTCTAATGATGTATTCCAGGTGAGTGTGTCAATAAATCGCCTTCAGCAGGCCAGAACAAATTATTGAAATTCCATATTGTCACTTCCCTATTCTTGTTGCTTATATATATATATATATATATATATATATATATATATATATATATATACATACACACACACACAAACATATATATAAGTGCTGTTTGACTCCCAGAAGTTATTCTAGTAGCTAATTGTATATGCAAAAACATTACTGGTTTACGAACGTTGTCTTATTCAAGTAGTGAAGAAGAATTTTATTTTTATTATGATAACTCTTCGGACACGGACTGTGAATTCGATAATTTTTCTGGGGCTCGCAATTGGTACCCAGTCGACAGTTAAGCAGTTCCGATTTTTTGACACTCTTTTGTAAATCATATTAGCATTTAAAATGAGATAATTAGTAGCAAGTTATTCAATTTATAAACTAAAATTAGGTACATTGTGAAATTAAATAAAACCTGAGAGATCCTAAAGAGTAATTATTCGCAGAACAAAATACATAATCTAATTTTAGTAAAATGTAACTCTAAAAAGTGAAAAAATATTTTATAGTTACATTTTATTAATAATAGATTATATATCTGGTACAAAATCCATTGCAGAATTGTTTAAAATACTAAATTCATTCAAAAGTTAAAAAAATTAGCATCTAATTTATTACTTATTTTATCACTTCTAATTTAAAACAAAATTTTTAACATTTTAAAATTTCATATTTTTGAACAAATTAAGTAAAAAAATTTTTTATTTTTTAACCTTGTCACCAAGTCACATATTCTTATACTCTGAAGTTTACAACTAAGCAAATATATATATATATATATATATATATATATATATATATATATATATATATATATATGTATGTATGTATGTATATATATGTATGTATATATATATATATATATATATATATGTATGTATGTATAAAATACAAAGAAAAAACTAAAAAAATATTAGTAATAGAAAACTTGATAAGAAAGTGAAAAAATTAGTATTGATAATGTTGCTTATAAATTCCAGTTGTTAGATAGCCTTTAATTATTAAAACTAAATGCGAATAAACATAGAAAAGTAAAACGTAAATAGCTGTTCCTTCCTTGAAACACTTTCGATTTTTGCTAGCATTAGTTAAATCAACCGTAACCGTTCAGTAAATAAGTTCCCCAACTGCGATTTCATGGTAATCCTTCAATTTTGAGGGTTGAATTTAATGCATTTCAGAGAAGCTAGTTGCCCCTACCAAGGGCTCGGGGTAGCCGGAAAATGCACAGAAATTTATGCCTGAATTAACTCGGTATAGCCGGTTAAATACTTATATTTCTGATAGTAAATTTTGATGACTGTAATTTACAATTTTCATCAGTATTTTAGAGTTGCCATGAGAGTTTTAAAGAAAAAATTGTGTGCGGCTGAAACTGGAAATATAGTTTTCAATTTTATGCGATGCAATTGAAAATATGTCTTTGATATCCAGGCAGCAATAACACTCAAAAAAGTTTTAATTACTTATGTATATGAATAAGAAACTAATGAAATAAAATATGAAAATAAATATCTGCATAGAATAAAACAAATTTGATGCAAAAAATTTTTATTCGTGTATATTGCTACTAATTTAAATTTCCCTATTTTATTGCACCAAGCAAGGAAACAATTTTAGATGGAATTTTAGCAAAAACATTTTTCAAAGATTAAAATTTCCTAAAATATTTGTAATATAATGAATGGTGGTATAAAACCTGCCATTTAAAATTTTTTTATTCTATGCACATCCTCGGCATCTCTGCCATTAATCGACGGGCAGTCCAATAAAAAGATGAACAAGTGAAAAAACAAAAGTAAAGTCCTTCAGTAGTCAGTCATAAACTTTAACACTTCAGGGCAGTTATTGAGGTGAGCGGCATCCATATCACCATAGATCATTTAATATTTCCTGCTATAAAATTTGAAATACTTAATTTTATAATTTTTATGCTTATTAATTGAGTCATCTTCAATGATGCATACAGAAAACCTGTAAACAATTCTTCTACTATTTTGGAAGATATTTATTTGATGTCGTGAATTATCAATTCTCTGTACCATAAATCGCCTGTGATTAGAATAATTCTATTAATATTACATAATCAGTTTCTTTTTGCATATTTTTTATTCTAAATAATTGATTTTAACTTCATTCTTAATAAATGGATCCTTAAAATGTTATGAAATTGTAATTATTGGGAATAAGGGATAAAAAAAAATAAAATAAAATTTGTTGTAAATGTAATCATGAACTAATTATCACTGTTGTATTTGTTTCACTGTAATAATAAATTTATATAAAATATAATTATTCAATTTTATATACTGAAATACAAATTGTCAAAGCTAAATCATAATTGTAGGTGGATGAAGTTTTTGTGAACAACACTATATTTGTTTATATTGGCCCAAAAATGATGAAAATATGCTGTTTCATGATTTACAAAAGAGGAAAATTTAAAAATGGAATATTTGCCTTTATTTCTGTTAATGTAAAAGGATTTCCATGGTAATATATACTTATACAATGAACTATCGATTATGTGTGAGTAGTTTATGTAAGCAATGTCTTCCAAAAAATTTCAATTCATAATAAGACAGTGTTTTATTTTAAAGAAACACAAATTTTTTAATGTTTTTCTAAAGAAGTAAATCTGTAAATTTATTAAACGATTGTAACTTAATTATTTCTCAAACAATAATATGTGTTAGCTACTTTTGTGGATTTAGATTGTTCTAATGCACATTTTTGTTAAATTATTACTTAATCACCTCTTACTTTTTGTTAAATTATTCTTTGTAATTTTGTTGTGCTATTCAATTCCATTCATAACTCAAAGCTCATTGTTTTATTGAAACTTAAAAGATTTTCTATTGCATTAATTTATTGCACAATTGTACATTTTTTAGGACTTCCAGCTTACCATCCTGGAGCATTGCCTGGATTTAGGAGCAAAATTGATGTCTTCTTCTGAGAAGTATTTATGGAGTAGATCAAATGATCCATTTTTGGGTGTTATTGAAAGTCCAGGAAGTGCATTATATCGTGCTGCACAAACAACTTTCTTACAACATCTCAGTGATTTCACTTCTTCATTACCAAAATCTTCTAAACATTTTAATAAAGTGCACAATTTATTTTTTGAAAAATCATTTTGGGAAATACTGTTTTTCCTTGCTCCATGTACTTCTCGTTTTTTGAGTACATTAGATATTTTACAAGACAGAAGTGTTCCTACTGATTCCTTGGAAGATATTGTGCATTTAAGTACTATATGCTGTGAGGTAATTATGACTGTATTTTTACTTGCTCTAAAGTATTGTTTTATAATAATTATATGGTATTTCTCTTTCATAAGATAATGAAACATTTATAATTGTTTTTAATAGAATAGTTCATCTCTAATAATCAAAAAGTTATTTGATTGGTACCCTTTTTCATTAACCAACAGGGTCTCGTAGAATATGTAGGTATCTTTTGTAATACTTGAACATTTATTTTTTCACACTTTCTAATTTTTTTATGTAACTGTGGGTCACTTGTCTTGGTTAATTATTTATGGTTTTCTTGTGTGCAAAATATAAATTGGTTTTCACTGTGTGAATATTCAAATATGGAAGAGAAGATAGTATTTATAAGTTATAATTTTTTGATTTTCATCATCTCTGAAATATATGCTTTTACTGAACTAAATAATTACATACAATTTTTTAATTACTTATGGACACATTATTATCCCTTTAGTGATTTTCTAACAACTGCATGTAATACACAACATTCTCAGCTGCAACTCTCATCATGTCACGACTAATTTTTCTTGTGTATATCATTATTCCATTTTTTATTGCTGTAATTTTAAGGATGTATCTGATACAAATACCTTAAAGGCATTTCCATTGATAAGGTCTAACAGTTGTTAGTGCGCCATCTTGTGCGAAAATTAAGACTTCTACAGTTATTGAAAATAATGCACAAAATTACATTAGTTATCACCATACCTTTCAGCCTTGAAGGAAGGAATTAATAGTTCTCTTGATTGGCTTTCTCACAAATGTAGTAACAAATGATAAGAAAATAACCATAAAGCTCCAAACAATGATTTCTAATGTTTAGAGTAGTTTTTACAGTGGAGTTTGTAGGTAAGTGACAACCCAAACATATTACTTTCATGTATTAATACCATCATTCAAATAAACGTGCATTTCATCTGGATGTGAGTGTGCTGTAGTCATGGCAGATTTATAGCCTAAATTATTCACTTTTGTTTAGAGCTTTAAAAAGACTTAATTCCAATTAGGAATTGAATACTCAGAGCATTAATTATTTAGTTACTACTTCAACTTTACTAAATCTAGGAAAACGTATCCAAATTTATTTTATCACAACGTTTGAAAGTTGAAAATGTGGGTTTTAAATGTTATACAGGGAAATCTAAAAATAATATAAATTTCATACCATATAGTCCTTATTTTAAAATGTTTAAAGTGAAGGCTATTTATAATAATTATAAATTGAAAAAATTACTTAAAATGTAAATGTTTTAAATGAAAATTTTTTAAAATTGAGGGGAAAAGATAAAATGTTGTTACTATTATTGATTAGAGTATGTATTTGAATTTATAAAAATGCTTCGTAAAACATATTGGTTGATTATTTTAATTAAAACACATATTTGTTTCTAATTAAATTCTGTTTATGTTTCTATATTTATTATTTTTGATACAGAATGATCTTGTTAGTTTTATCTGTTGATCTATGTTGTTTAATCTCTTATAGAGATGTATTCAATATTCTTCAAACGATTCTACCATTTCAACCTCAATGAAGTGTTAGAGCAGTGCTCTTAGAATTTAGGCACACAACCTAATTTAGCTCTGTTTTTTTAAAGATTTTTAATGATATTAAATTATAAATTAAGATTCTCGCCTATAGTGGGATAACATCATTCTTCGATAAATTTATTAAACTGAAATAGCTATATTTTGCAAAGAGTTTAAAAATCATGTTAACTTGCTAAAGATTTCAGAAAAACTTTCGTTGCTGTTTTGCTTGCTGAAGAATTGAAACATCTGACACCTCCCATATTCTGCTTGTTATTTAAAGAATGCATTGAGCCATTTACCTATCATCTTGGTACCTAACTTCTTTGATGGCAGGGTTTTACTTTCTTTAAACAAGAAAAATTAGTATGTCCTTTGTGTATTGTTTTCACCATTCGAAGTTTAAAATCAAGAAATTTAAAATATTCAAAAGATATTTCTATTAAAAATTTAAAATATTCAAAAGATTTTTCTATTAAAATTTATTTAAATTCCTAAAATAAAACTTATTTAGGCGTAAGTACTTTTTCTCAAGCAAAAATATGCAATTTGTGTCCAGAATTAAAATTTATACTTTGACACAATACCAATTTAAAATATTTTTTTCAATTCCAGATGGTGTAGCTTAGCTAAACCATCACCATAAAACCAAAAATCTGTAAAAAGTCTAAAAATAAAATAGGATTTTCCAAAACTTTGTTCAGCGCAGCATGTCCAATTTTGGACCTTGCGCCATAAAACCCAACCAACCAACCAAAACTTTGTTTACAGTTAAATTCAGACAATCAAGAATATGTCTCAAGGAGGCCTGATCAGGCTTGCACCAGTGACACTCCAGAAAGACTTTCTGGCCCTGTTGAAAAGAAAGGGACTTAATGTGGCCACTCAAAAAAAGTGAAAGAGCAATCTGCTGTATCCTAGGGATACTGAGCTGGTGCCACCAATGAGGTTTTTTCCCATAGTACCAAGAGCAGGCAATCAGATCTCTCCAAATTGTGTTTAATTCCATCTTTTTACTTGTGGAGATATCCAAAAACGTTAGAATAGCATTGCCCTGCAAGATGTCAGTAATGGCAGACTTGGCCAAGCTATCTGAAGTGTTTCTTAATGTATCATAAGGAAATGTTCTTAAAATAGGTTTAAAAATCACTTGATTTTTGTATGTTAAATTATGATTTCTGCAATCAGATAAATATATATATATGAATACACATTTATATTTGCCCACTAAAAAGTAAGAAATATGTGCAGTAAATCAGTTTGTTTAATAAATAATAATTTTTATCTCTATGAATTAAAAAATAATACACTGACTTATAATTAAATTTGTGCAGTTCTAAATTCTAAATAAAATTTATTTTGCTACAACTACCATAAAAAGTGAAGTAAAAAAATTATAAATATACTTACTACTTTTCGATCTATCAATTAATTCTGTGGACTTGAAATATTTATTAGATATCCAATTTAAAATTTCTCAAGTTTCATATTGTAATACTGAAAAATTATATTTCATGCATAAATTAAATTATGCTACGTATTTTTTAAGTGCTATCTCAGTTGCTGAAAAGCAGAGCTGGCAGCTGAAGTGTTTGTGCTCCTACCTTGTGTACCTCAAGATTTATTAATTTCAGTGGTTTGGTGTCCATTTTCAACTATATTTTTAGAATGTTTTAAACCTTGAGTGCAAAAACTGACCATAGGTTGACAAACAAACAAACTCAGTTTGTGATAAATATTGAAGAAATTTGAAAACATTTATCAATCGATAAACTGTTTTGTGAGTGGTATGAAATACAATTAATGGTAATTAAGCAAGAAATATCAGGTAGTATATTTTTAACACTGAGAAGTAGGACACACACTGATAAAAACGAGATGTATTGAAAACTATAAAGGAATGAATTAAATCATTATATATAATTATTAGTAAATCATTCCTTTGAAATATTGTTTCTGCTTGATACTATCAAGTCTATAACTTTCTTATGTTTATGTTATATTTTGTTTACATATTCATCATATTTGTAAGTCATTAATATTTTTATGTCATTATAATATTGTTTTTAAACATTAATACCAATTATATTTATTTTAAATAGTATTTTGTAAGATTTTAATCACACAAATTTTTTTATTTTTTATTTTTTTATTTTTTTTATTTCTATTAAAGCACCCCATTTCTCTCAATACTTTTAATTTAGATGTTTCTTTCCTTGAACTTGTAATAATAAACTGTATTTTTTATTTTTTTTTATTTTTAATTTATGTTTCTTGAAGTTATGCAGTCATGTATTATTGTATTTTATAAGTACTGATAATATGAAAAACATTCTAAATTGTAATTCAAGCATCATTTATATTATTTGCAAAGATAAATTTATTTAGTTATTTGTTATTTATTAGTTATTTGTATATTTATTTTTGATATTTTTTGACATACCTAATTTTTATTGGTGCATGTTTAATTATAAACTATTTTTAAAATATTTTGCAAAAAGGTAAGATCAAACATTTGTTATGCAATTCCACCATAAAATTTGCATGTGAGAAACTTGGTATAGTTAAGTTTATAGTATGAGTATGTTTTTGCTAAAATTAAGCCTGATTGCATCTGTTTTTAATCTTGAATTTCTGTTTGTGAGGATGTATTACGCTATTCACACAAAAATAAGGTTTGTCTACAGATGTTTTCTATCTGTAGATCTTCAATTGAATATAAATTAATTTCTCAAACGATCTCAGATCTATATTCAGCTAGGCAATTTTAACTACCATTATACACCTGTAGTGCGATAAATTCTTACATCGCATAATCTTGCACATGATTTCTCTACTCCTATCACTGTTATACATGTTAAAATAGATTATTTCACATATATTATTCATTTCAATGATAAACACATTGTATTATTTCGCTAATTTGAAGGCATCTTAAATATCTCTTTGTAGTATCCTTTAATGTCTCTTATAATTCTTTAGTATTCTTCATATTAAATTGCTCAGAAATTTAAACTGACGTTACAAGGAATATGTTAAAACATTGAGAAAATTAATAATTATAGCATGCTTTATTTAACACATACTGTTGTAAAAGTTGCATTTTACACCTCATTTCTGAATGTTCTTACGGTAGCAAAATAAGTTTCTTTTAATCTTCTCTATACATTTTCCCATTTTTTCTGGATATTTTAGAATTGCCTTACATGTAATTTTTTGTGAATAATTTAAGTAGCTGATTAATTCTATTTTCTATTGTCAGCTATCTAAATTATAATAATATTTTAAATATCTTATTTATAGATTTATCAAATCTTTTCTGTAGGCTTTACTATGGAGTATCAAATACTATCCCCCATCATCTGAAGTTCTTGAGTTAACATTACATCTTCTTAATTGCATATTAAAGAGATCAGATATGTCTTGTATTATAAATTCTCAATCTCAAAATCTAAGAATGTGCCAAACTATATCTGCAGTACATCATTTAGTTAATTATTGTAAGTATTAATATTACATCTTCTCAATTATACACTTTAAAGTGATAAGATAACTCTTGTGTTATAAGCTCTCAGACTGAAAATCTAAGAATGTGCAAAACTATAACTCCATTTCAGCATTTAGTTAATCATTTTTAATCCATGTATTCTGTTATGAATTCCAGATTTTAATATTTTTACATTTTTATGTGATAATCTGTTCATGTTAATTTTCCAAATTGTGCACTTATTAAAATAAATGCATATTTAAATAATAGTTTGCTATAATATGTGTACTAATGTATGCAATATGTATTTAAATAATATTAATTTTTAAGAGCTTGAGACAAACTACACTTAAAGTATATGAAGGAAAATTCAAGTAAGTAATAGTGGATTTAAAATGGTTTATATTTTTAGAATTAACATTCAATTTTTTTACATTTTTCATTTATCTGCTATATAATTTCGTAATTTAAATTACTTACTAATTTAAAAAGAAACATTTTCTAGGTAAGGCAATAGTATTGAATAAGAGATTATATATAACCTTTTAAAAATGCTATATTAGGGAATAGTTTTTCGTAGCAATTACTTTTCATAGTGAGTAGACTTCTATAAACAGTAGTTTTCACAACACATATTATTTTATATTACTGAAAACCATTTATTACTTGCTGTCTTACTGTTAGTTATTTTGTTATTATTGTGGGCTGATTGTAATTTTCTGGATTACTTAATTTATTTATTTATTATTTATTGAAAAGTTAAACATATTAAATATTAAAAGTTATTCCAATATTATGAGTTTGCCAAATTAACAATTAATAATTGCTTTTATAAATTCATTTTTCTTCATTAATTATTGATTGTAAATTTTGCTCAAATAACTATTTACTTTATTTTGAGAAACTGTAAAGTACATACAGTTGACAAAATGAAAATTTTTATTTCCTCATTTGTATTAAAATAAATATTTTTAGCATTGGCAATGAACTTCCAGCTGATTTTTTGTTGTGATCTTTTACTCTGTTTTGCCTGTTATTCTATCTAGATAAAATAATGTTTATTTTTTAAATTGAATTTCTTACTTATTTGGATTAAAATTATTTCTTTTGTGAATAATATTTATTAATGAAGTATGAAATAATTTTTTTAAATTACATTATATATTTTTATATTAATGATTCTTTAAAGCAGTGTTACACCTAATGTAGCAACAATTTTATCAATATATACTTTATTATGTGAGTTCTTTTATTTTTATTATAACTTTTGTCTTGGAAGCTACCAATAATAGATTTATATTCATGTTCAAATTCATTTATTGTATAATCATTTTTGTCAACTTTTTCAGTACAACATGATAGTCTGCCTAATTTCAATCCTCATTTAACACCAGAAGAACATACCCTCTCATCTGGTAAGAGTCAGTATTATATTGTTGTTAAGTATATTTACAAATACAATATTTCATTAGTAATTTATATAAGACATACATAATAATTAATAAAGAAATTTTTTATATTATTATACAATAACTTTGTTGAAAAATGTTTCAATATTTTTTAAATATCTTTCTGCTTTTATTTTAATGTAGTGTTTGGTAAATTTAGTAATAAAAAATACTTAATGTAATTTAATTATTAGTTCTGATTTAAAAATTTTCTCTCCTATTAATTTATTAATGAGAACTTATGAATTTAAAATGTTATTCCAAAGCATAATGAAAAACATTTGTTTTTAATCAAGCTTAATAATTAACATGGATATATATTCCAACTTATGTTATGATAAATGTAACTATTTGTGAAAAAATACAATAATACTGTTGTTTTGATAGTTTATTTAATTTGTAATTAAGAAATAGCACATTTAAAAAGTTAATATAAATATTCTTAGTGGGACCAATAATAATTTTATGTAGTTTAAGTTTCCGTTTTGATATTTTCGCAAAACTTCAAACATTTTATTATGTATAGTATGTGATAGTGAAAATTTAACATGTAGATTACATGCACAAAAATTGCTGGATATTGGTAGAAACGGAAAAAACTGTTACAAACATTAAGTAATATTTATTACAATACAATATGCTTAAATACTGATATTTCAAGAATTTGTTAAGTTACCCTTTATAGCAAAATATTGAAAAACCCATCTAGTTACTAGCTCAAAACATGTAAATTGCTTCCCCAAGAATAGGTACCCATGCTGTAAGTTAGTTGATGTTTAACTTTTTTAGAAGGCATTTTTTAATAAATAACATTTCATGCAGAAAACACAACTTACATAAAAACAAAGAAATTTAGGAGGAGTGAAGCAGTGCGTCCTCTTAGTATGAGATTTAAAGAGCAAGTGTTCTGTGTTCAGTTGAGATCTCACTGAGAGAATGTATGAACCGGTCTTACAAAGTGTGCTGATTGTTTGGGTACATTTCATGAAGTTAATACCATTGGCACAGAAATTTGATAAGATAAGTTTTTAGTTTCCCTTCATAATTTTCAGTTTTACTTAGCGAATTCAAGCGTTTTGTAAAAGGTCAAGAGTTTCTCAGAAAAGAGATGTGATGAATCACCACAGAGTATCCCCCCAGTGAAGGAATTGAACGACACAAAATATGTGTTAAGAAGAGCAATGAGAGTAAATTGAGAAATTATAATTTAAGAAAAGCAAAATGTGTATATATATATATATATATAAATTTGTTACAAAATGTATATATCATCATAAGTAAAATTTTCACAATGCTATAATAATAATAAATTTGAAGATTACAGATGATGACAATAATAAAGTGAAAAATATTAAATACAAAATACAATACTTGATACAATATACCATTGGTCACTATGCTATAAAATGTATATCAAAAGTGTGCATGATGAATAATATGTTGTGAAAATTATTAAATATGAAATACAATGCTTAATATAATATATCATTGATCATTATTCAATAAAATATAATATTTCACAATTATGCATGATGAATAGTGTATTTAATTTTAAATGTGTAATACAGTATTTTACATGATATATTATAATTCTCAATATGTGTGTGTGCAATAAAATAATATATGATTATATTAATTAATTAATACATTTAAGAATATGCAAGTCTATTAGGAAAATGCACTCTTCTACCACTTTTAGCTGTGATAGGTTGCTTGATATTCTTGCTTGCTGTATTATTCACATTTGAATCACTGTCATCTTGTTCGGATTCCTTTAAAATATATGCTGTTTTTACTCGATCTAAGAAAACTGTTGTTGAACGATCTTTCAGCTGAATGGTGATTGTTTTTGATGATAGTTGAAGTACCTTATGTGGTCTGGTGTATGGCTGGCTTAGAGAAGGTTGTTGATGGTCACTGCGCAGGAAAATATGAGTGCAATGATGCAAATCTGAATGCACAAAAATGGGATTTTGTTCATGCCAACAAACACTGATGGGATTGAGCTTGTTCATCTGTTCCCTGAGATTTATTGCAAATGCCTTGTCTAAGGATTGTTTGCTGTTGAATTCATTGAACATATCCACTCGCAAAACAAGAGATTTTCTGTAGACAAGTTCGGCACTAGTTGACTGTTAATCATTCTTAAAGGCAGTTATAATACCTAATAAAATGATGGGTAATGTGTCTGTCCATCTAAGATTTTTATGAGCCTTTAAAGAACTTTTCAAATGACGGTGAAACCTTTCGATGATCCCATTTGATATTGGATGATATGCTGTAGTCCTTATCTGATTAGTACCTGTTAGAATTAGTAATTCATGGAAAAGTGCAGATTCTTGTTGTCTTCCTTGGTCAGTAGAGATTTGGGAAGAACATCCAAATCTCAAGAGCCACACATTGAAAAGAGCTTTACATACAGTTGAAGCTTTGGCATCAGGAATGAAAACAGCCTCTGGCCATCTGTTGAAACGATCAATAATTGTGAGACAATATATATTACCATCACTTGGAGGTAGTGGTCCTATTAGTTCAAGATGAATTCGCGAAAATCGAGAATCTGGTAAGGTAAATGTACCTAATGAAGTTTTTGTGTGTTTGTGAATTTTAGAATGTTGACAGGGTTGAAAGACTTGCTCTGATATGTATTTATACAGGTTGGGCCATACTTATCGTGAACAAATCAACTTTTTACTTGCGGATATTCATGGATGATAAAGTTCATGTAGTTGATTAAATGTTATTTGGTGATATATTTTTGGGACAAATGATTGAGGTTTGCCTGTCAACATATCACAATAGAAATGCACATTTAAAATAGGAATAAATGTTTTCTCCAATTTAAAAGCAGATTGATTTTGAAGAAGTGATTTTAATTCTGGATCATTTTCTTGTACGATAATAAATTCTTCAAAATTTAGATGAATAAAAGAGATATTCTCTATTTCTATGCGGGATAGTGTATCTGCCACTTGATTATCTGTGCCTTTGTTGTGAAGAATATCAGTTGAAAACTGTGAAATATAGTCTAGGTGTCTCAGCTGATGTGGGTAACATTTATCAAGTTTCTGTTTGAAGGCATAAATAAGTGACTTTTTATCTGTGTAGATTGTAAAGTCTCAACCGTCTAGTAAATGTCTAAATTTTTTTTATTGCTGTGTAAATTGCCAATAATTCACCATCATAGGTTGACCAATTGTTTTGATTTTTACAGAGTTTCATTGACATAAAAGCGATTGGTTTGCATGTATTATGTTTAACTGCATGACAGAACCACCAACTGCAATGTCACTAGCATTAACGTGAACACATATTTTCGCCTCTGAAATGGGTGTCTGAACAAAGTTGCTTTTGAAAGAGCATTTTTGTTCTCAGAAAATGCACGTTCTTGTTATTTCATTCCATTGAAGAATTTCACAAGATTTTATTCGTGTAGAATGTTTAGATGTTTTATTTTTATTTTTAATACCTTCCAGAAATGTATTTAATGGAGCTAAAATGTCTGCGGCTTTAGGTGTAAAACGCCTATAAAAATTTTATTACCCTAGAAAACGCCTCAGTTGAGTAATTGTAGCTGGTTTTGGAAATTTTGAAATGCAATCTGCAGTGGGAAAGAGGTTCGATACCGAATTCAGAAACTGTAAATCCCAAAAATGCTATTGTAGGAACACCAAAAATGAATTTAGAAATATTATTGTCAATCCATAATGATTTAAACGTTGAAATAAAATTTTTCAATGTTCTAAGTGTTCTTTAGATGAGTGGAAAGCAACTAAAATATCATCCACAAAGGCAGATTACGAGTCACTTCTTCTATAAATCTTTGAAATGTTGATACAGCATTACAGAGTCTGAATTGCATTCTAGTACTTCATATAATCGGAATGGGGTAATTATTGCGGTTTTATGTATGTCATCCAGATTTATAGGAATTTGATGATTAGTTTTCACTAAATCTAGACGTGAATAAATTTTCGTTCATTTAACTCAGTAAAATCTAGAATATTTGGAATACCGTAATTATCTTTAATTGTTTGAGCATGGAGGCTTCTAAAATCTGCGCAAGGGCACCATTCAGTAGAATCTTTTTTAGGGACCATATGTAAAGGTGATGCGTAGTTACTCTTTGAAGTATGCATGTGACCGAGATCAATCATGCTTTGAAATCATGCTTTGAATTGAGCAACACTCAATCTATCTGGCACGAGTCATCGGGCTTTTGCAAAAACAGGAGGACTGGTTGGCTGAATGTAATGTAAGATGGAGTGTTTTATTTCTCTGTCAAGTCTAGGGGGTTTAATAAGTTCGGGAAATTCCCTTAAAAGATTGTGATATATGGTGTCACCTGTTACTGTTTTAATTGAAAGAATGTTACTTGTACTTAATTTACAAAGAGTAATTAAATTTGTTTTGGAATCAATGAGTTACCTTCTATTTAAATCGGGTCAAAGATTGAAATAGTACAAAAAATCTGCACTCATGATTAGAGTAGTAGCATTTCCTTCCAAAAATGACCACTTGAATATTCTTCTCAACGCAAAATCCAAGTTTAAAGTTTGAGTTAAGTCAACCTGAATTGCAGAACCATAAGCTGCAGAGAGTCGTTTGCACAGGATTACATCTTTGTAATCGTGTTGCTGGGCAAATAATAATATCCAAACCAGTGTCAGTTAAAAACGGTGTGTTTGTACTCTTATCATATACTATAAAAGGCGACAGGAATATGTGAGCAAGGTGACAGTCGCCTCTACCCTTGCCTTCTCTCGTTTTTTGTCTCAAATTTGCAAGGCTGAACGCATTGCAAATTTGAGACAAAATCTTTTCCTTTGTTACCAAATTTAAAATGGTACCAACAAAAATCATAATTTTTAGATTAACTGCGATGAAGATTTTGGGAGGTTCTATTCCTCGATTGACTTCTACTTCGACAAATATTGTCGATTCGAGAATTTTACGATTTCTGACAACAACTTTCTTTCATTTGAATTAAAAGAAGCACTTACTGATATTGATGTATATTCTATGATACAGTCCGAAATTTCCACTGCTTTTTCCAGTGTCAGTGGCGTTATAGCTGCGAGAACAGTTTGCACAGAAGTTGGTAAGTGCTGCAGGAAAAGTTCCAACATCAGTTCCTCAGGGACTTTGGTGACTTTCAGCTCGTCATTTGAGTGGACAGAGAAGCTCTGTTGGTTTTCTATCTTCGATTTGTTCACCTTGTAGAAGTTTCTGTATCTCTTGGTGTGAAGATTCTCCACTGCTATTTATCAACTCCATTTTCAACTGTATATATGGGTCCTCCTTGTCTAGATTCATGAGAACATCTCTCACCAGCAATGCCATCTCAGGCGGGAGGTGGGAAATGCCGTAATTGTATTTCTTCCTGCTCTCTGTGATTTGTTTTGGAATTCCCTATTCAAATGTTGATTCACACATTGTAAACCATAGAGCTGGGTCTGCATGGTTGTAGACAGGGATTTTTATCGCTGTCACTCCTGGAACAATTTCCGTCATTTTTTTAATCAGCAAAAGATGAACGGGAAATATGTAAAAACAAAATTTTCCCTCAGAGTACTAAGTGAAAGTGAGTCCTCTTACACTGAAAATAGGTTGACGAGCGAGGGGAGCAGATCCATGGGGAATATCAGCTCTTTTTGCCTCTTCTTATTAAGTAAATACACCTCCGGAATAGATATGAGTAAGCGCTCGCTGAAATTCGCCTCCTTACACAGCATTCCCTGAATTTTATTTACTGCTACGTTGACTCCAGGTCACCATTATGGTGTAAGTTAGCTGACGTTTAACTTTTTCAGAATGCATTTTTTTTAATAAATAACATTTATTGCGGGCAACTGAACTTACATAGAAACAAAGAAATTTAGGAGGACTGAAACAGAACGTCCTCTTAGCATGAGATTTAGAGAGCAAATATTTTGTGTTCGGTTCAGATCTCACTGAGAGAATGTATAAACCACACTTACAAAGTGGGCTGATTGGTTGGGTACATTTCATGAAGATAATACCATTGGCATAGAAGTTTGATAGACAAATTTTAAAGTTTCACTTCGCAATTTTCAGTTTTACTTCGCAAATTCACAAGTGTTTTGTAAAAGATCAAGAGTTTCTAAGAAACAATGTGATGAGTCACCTCAATTTCTTAGAGAAGTTGCGATGAGTCACCACCTACCCATTCTTTTTCAACCATTTTCCATATTTTATCTTCTGAACTTTGTAGTGATAAAATATATGCAAATAATATTCAAGCAGATCCTAAACATTTTCTAGTTATTAATGATACACAGGAATAGATGATCATTGAATAATCAGTATACCTTGCAGAACTTGTTGGCTGATTTGTCGTGTTGGCTCATCATTTTGCTGGTAAATGATATTTGGCATTTATTGGTGAAAAGGTAGTTTATGAAGTGCTGGTTGGAAACCATCACCCAATATTGTGTCAAGCCATCATACTGGCAACATTGTGGGTTAGTAGTCAACTGCAATCATAGGCAATGTAGACTCAAACCATTTTATTGCACTGACATGCAGTATGATTGCCCACATTTTCAGCTAGATTAGTCCTGTTGAGATGTCATTGCGAGAATCTTACCTGTTTGCTGACTTTGTATAAACAAAAGATTATAAGAAAGTACTGCATCATGTCTGTCTGAAGTTCATGTGACTAGTTTAAATATTGTTGTAAATGGCGAATATTTGCTGTTAACTGAACTGCAACTTTTTTAATGGAAGCCATAAATTTCTAACTATCCAAAAGTATGTTACTCCTGCCATAAAATGTCGATAGAAGTCTCCAGCTGAGTTAGCATCGCAAGCCTGCAATTTCGTAGGTTGCTGTGTTCACTCTTGCAGCTTTACCACTCCTGAAACTTATCACACTCCCTTTTTCCGCCCATCATTGCGACAGCTAATGTATAGTGAACACAAGTGAGTGACTGTCCTCTATATTTCAGTGCACTGACCAACGAACTGTTCTTATTGCTATCCTATTGTTCTTGTGTACTCCTCTCTCTGCTGGAAGCACCTCTATCCTGTTTACTCTGATGTTCACAGTATTAGTTGCTTCTTTTGGGTTAGAGAAAATGAAGATAATTCTTCTATTTACAAGAAGATAATTCTTAGTTAAGAAAGCAATTAGTGTTGATTCCACAGGTTCCTTCCTTTATCACTACGCCTGTATTAAATATGAAACTTACTTCTTATCATCTGCATAACTCAGTGCTCTTTGTTTTTCCTGCAAGTATAATTATCACAGAGTATTTTAAAGATAAAAATAGGCCTACAATATTCACAAAGCATACTATTCTCTCTGTTCACCTAATTAACCTTTGTTTAATTACGTTCTATTTTTGCTGTTTATATTTGCTGCATACAAGAATATTGTAACTTTACAATATTCTTGTAAACTATGTAACAAAATATATATCTATTATATTTACAGTAAAATTAAAATGTGTTTCTTTGTTTTAAAATGTTTTAATTGACAAGTTTTTATTTTTCGAAGATAAATTTTTATTGTGAAAATATATTTCAATAAAATATCTATTCAAAGACTTAGCTTATAATTCATAATTTTATTGCAGATAATATTTATATTTTATAAAATAATTAAAAGCTTTTCATTATTTGGTGACCTTAATTTATTTTTGTGTCATTTAGAAGAATCTCTTGCTCGTAAAGCATG
The DNA here is from genome assembly GCA_037975125.1 of Latrodectus hesperus. NCBI lineage: Eukaryota > Metazoa > Arthropoda > Arachnida > Araneae > Theridiidae > Latrodectus > Latrodectus hesperus. Next base: position 69,530,123 of record CM075859.1, on the reverse strand, counting down.
CACTCAAATGGTGGAATTGATTTGTTGGCTAGAGAAGCAGTCAGAATTTGGAAATGATGTCCCGAAACATTTATTTTCATCTTTACAGAGTGTTATTATGGGTCAGTATTTTTTACATACTCTTGCTATGTTTATATAATTTTCATACTTATTTGCTTCTTGTTTTCTATTGTCCAATGTAAATTTATCTTATCAAAACTTTTAAAAATACTCAGAATTAATAAATTCTCAAAGTACTTTACTGTCTTTTATGTAACAGACAATGTCGTGGATGAACATGCACTTAAAAATTTCATCAATTTAATAAAGCACAGATATATTAAATATTAAAAAGAATAATTTTTCTTTATAAAAATATTTCATCTTGCAATCTTAAATAAATTATCCACTACTTCAGTGATTAAAAAAGTTTTCTTTGTGTGCATGCTGTTACAGAGTATCTTTTAATCTTTATTCGCCACAACCTAAAATCTCATGTATTTATTTTCTACTTCAAATAAAAAAAAAATTTCCTACTTGTGAATTTTCCCTGAAATTTTAATTCTTATTTTGTCACTGTCAAAATCTTTCTTGATCATTCAAGAACATTATGTTCCACCTTGTTAGAAATTTTTTTCCTTTTGAATTTTATAGTATTAAATTAAATATTCATTTTAACGAATTTAATAAAAGGTTTCCACAGCAATTTTGTTAATATTCTTTATAAATTCCATGACCATTTTTAACCCCATTTTTCTAACCTGTGATTGGTACATCCTTTCTTTTTTTAGAAGTATTTGGAAAATAGCTGTGGGAAAAATACTTATCATTACTCATCTGAATGTAAGTCTTCAGATTTATAAAAAAAATATCCTTATTTGTTCCATATAACAAGAAAAATTATTCTCTGCACTCAAAGTTAAAGTAAACACCTTCAGAACTCATTTGTTCATGTGTGTAAATTAATCAATGTTCATCATAGTTGTGGGCGGTGGTGACTTCATGCTTATGTGAAATATTTATTGTATACCAAATTTTATCTATGGTTATGGCATTGCTTGTGTACAGTTGAATAAAAAAGTGTCTTTATTTTTTATTTTCAGGATTAGCTAGGTTACCAATTATTAATAGTTTTGCAAGAACACCCCCTATATTATGGGACCTTGGATGGAAACCTGATCTATATGGAGATTTTAAAACTTTAGTACCGCCACCTCCTGGGGAATATTTACAAGATAGAGATGTCTTAAAACAATATATTTATAGAATAAATATTCTTGGTAATTATGTCGTTCAATTTTCTATCATTTAGCTTGATTAAAAAATGAAAATGTATGTAATGCTATAATTTTTGCAACACTTTTTTTAAGTTTCACAAAAATCATTTGAGAGTAAAAATGTAAGGCAGTATAAAATCTTGGCATAAAAATATAAATTTTTGCTATGTTTTGTATTAAAGATTAATTTATTTATTTCAATTATATGCTACAATCATGAAATTCAATATATTAAATTTATGAAATGAGCAAATGGATAATTAAGTTAATGAAAGAGATTTATTGTCCATTAAAACTTCTTTGTGGGAAGTGATAAATTTAGCATTTTCTGAACATTTTAAAAAATTCTATTTATTGAAGGATTCCCTTCTAAGAATAAAATACTATTGACATTTTAAATTATTGATCAAAATAAATATTTTCATGGAATAAAGTTAAAAGTTGCTTAATTTAAATCAATGTTTTGTAATTTATGAAAAAAGTATATTTATATGACAAAATAATTTCCTTATATAAATTATTTATAACACTTTTAAAAATTGGTTCTTAATATAAAACTGGATTAAAAATGCACTTCACAAAATTCAATCAAAATAAACCTGAAGCAAAAGAATTAGTCATTTCAGATGGCGATAATTTTGCTATGAAAAATGCTTTACAAATTTTATGGATGAGTAAAAAAAACAACCAATTGCTTTTCTGATTAAATTGTTTAATAACAGTTTATTGTTTGTCAAATATAATCAAAAATCCTGAAGTTTTGGATTAACTTAAGTTTTTTGGTGTTATTTTTACTTTTATTATTATTATTAATAAATTTTATTATTTAACTTATTTATATTTGAAATTTAAAATTCCCTAGCCTATTTGAAGTGTGCTGACCATCAGACCACTCCTGATCATATTCTAGATTGTCTGGGGCTTTTCAGAATTAATCTACTTGCAAGCAAATTTTAGTGTTAGAAATTTTACAGTGACATATTTCATAGAACTGGTATAGTGTTGCTAAACACTGGAGATATGCAACAACAACAAATATAAAATTTAGCTTATTTTCTGTGCTAATTAGCCTTTAAAAATAAAATATCTTGAATTATGTAGTCTTTTTTAGGGAATCTCATTGTCATGGAAATCTCAAATTTAATGAAGTTAGTAAATCATGACTCATTGATCTTTGAAACTATCCCTTTAAAAATAAAAATCTTCAAAATATTATCATTTTAGTAACAAAAGTAGAGTCATTAATAATAAATTCATTATATTTGGTTTTTGAAAATTAATTTGAGGCTGATATTACTTGAAAAATTCAAGATTAAATATATTTCTTCCATTTCATTGCTTTTAAATTAATTTATGCATAGTTGTATAAGATATAATGAAATGAAACTTCTAACACTGTAAATACACTAAGTTTATTAAAGTCAGTACAGTATCAATGATTGAAAATATAATGCCTGATGGCCTCATTCAATTTCCTATAATTTCCTTTGACATGCAAATGCATTCGAGCTACACAACTGAGTGAAATTAAATAACTTTTTGAATTAACTGAAAATAAGATATTTCACCAAATTTTAGTAAGGAAGTTATAATATTTGCTTATTTTTATGTTTGGCATTATTCAGCATATATATAATAATGTAAATTTATAATCATTAATAACTAATTATTTATCAAAAATTGGAATATTAAAAAAATATTGTAAGTAGTTTGCCAACACAATGAATTTAATGGTGTTAAAATTTTATGTTGACTTCTGCTAAGTTTAAACAATAGAAGTACCTTATGAATATCAGATTTTTAATTTCATGTGGAAAATAAATATAAATTTATTTAATCTGTAGTGTAGTATTATTAATATCATTTTATATGCATGTATAAAAATAATAAAAATGTATTAACATATCGTGTAATTTTATCCTAGATTTGAGTATAGTAGATTTAGAATAATCTGCAATCAATGAATGCATGTATTCCTACTTTTGTGTTCATTTAAATTGTTAATTGAAAAATCAGTGAGGGATAAAATTTTGAGAGTAGTCCTATAATAAATTTTGCACTTTCCTAAAAGTTTGTTGTGCTTATAATCTTTTCCTTTATTTTGATTATTTTGTTTTTCTTCTCTTTCTACTTTTTATTGAACATTTAAGCCGATGCATTATTTTACTTCGTTTGTAATGTTTGTGTGCCTAATAAGAACCAACTAACAACAATTATTTAATTAAGCTTCACACTTTTTCCTCTGAATGTTTTTGACATCCATGTACAGTTTGACATATTGATGATAAATGTAGTCATCTTGATGCATTGGTTTAAAATTTAAGAGTGCATCTGAGTTTTTCCCTTGGTGAATCTAATAAATATCATAAGCTTCATTATAAGCTACCGTTTAGACAAAATTGAGAGTTACCAACATCTCAGCTGAATAGTTAACACAATCCCGCATTGTAAATTTATAGGTTCAACTGCAATCTCAGGCACATATCTTTGTAGCTCAGAATGTAGTTTAAACTATAATTCCCAGTTGAAATACTCTCACTATAGATAAACTGATCATAGAGAGACAATTAAACGAAACTAAAATGTAAAACCAAGATTATTCATTTGGGTGTGAGGAAGCAGGAGACACAATATTATTTACTCATGTTGCTTTTGAAATTGGACCCTATATTTTTAGAAGAGCTGAATGATGCTCTGGTCATCAGTTAATATGTTAGTGTGTTTGACTTAAAATTTCAGCATGGTTGTTTACAGTAGTTCAAAATTTACTTTAAAATGTAGTTCAAATAGATCTAGTTTGGAGAAAAGGACCAAGTACTGATAAACAAATTAAAGTTTGATTATTTATTTGGGAATATGAAAATGATAAATGCTATATTTTTCCTTCTGTTGCTTTAAGATTTTCCTTACATTTCCAAATGAATGATTTAGATTGTAGTTTCCAATATCCTTTCTGTGGTTTTGAATACTTCTTAAAGCATAAATGTTTATAATGGTTCAGAATGCACTTAAAACCACAAGTCCTGGTTGAATTATCCCTTGCATGTAAAAAGTAACTGTACAGCAATAAATTAATCAAAATTTTTAATTCCAGCATATGTATACATTGCTGACTGAATTAATATTTAAAAATGCACAAGGTTTCACACTGAAAATTTGATTCAATGGGAAAATTTTCATCATAATGCAAAGTGAATAATATTAGCAAAATAAAGAGTTAGGTGTTATCTAATACACAAAAGCAAAATGATACCTATATTTTCATAAGGAAAAAATCTTGATTAATTCTACTAATAGAAACTGTGGCCTTCTGTGTTTCTGTAAGAGGCATCACTATGAACAATGATTCTACTAATAATTATCCATGTCTAGTACTTCTATTCCAACATATACTGAGATTGTCTGAAATTATGGGAAACCCATATAAAAAACAAGTGTGTTTTATATTTAGTCTGATTGGAGAGTACCTTCGATAATTAATCTGCCTCTTGAATCCTTTTTGAACTTTACATATAAGTTTTGTATGGTAGGAAGTTGTGTTATTTCACATGGCCAAACTGGTATAATTCCCTTGTGAGATACAGGAGGAGGAAAATGGGATTTTACTTTTTCTTCTGAAGCAAACTATAGGGTCTCTATGATGATTAACTCTGTTGATTGGACAAGTTATGGAAGTTGAGTCCTCATGTTTTCTGAAACCGTATTTGAGTTGTTCCACTACTTTGTATCAGAAAATTATCTTGACATATGGAAACAATCTCTGCACCATAGAATACAGTTTTTCAACTAAAAGAGATATAGTCAGTGTTAGTGACCTATCTATATAAGATGATAAAAACCCCAAACCACAAAATGAGACTCCAAACTATTATGGAACTACCTTCTTTACTCTAGAAAAAAACATTTTAAGTTGTTGGCTTTAGTGAGATTTCTGGATAAATGCATCGTGTAGGTACAAATAGAAAAAAATTAGATTCGTTAAAACAAAATTTGTTTTTTTTTATCCAAAGTCCATGTGTTATGGCCTATGCACCACTTCCATTCCTAATTTACGTATATCACAATGGGCATTGCTCTCAATTTTACCTAAAACGTTTTCTATCATGCAATACTCTTCAAATTGTGTTGCTATTGAATTCTTTAGATGTGCTTTCAACTCAGCTGTCATTTCTACCACTGTGCTCCTTTTTCTGATGGCCACAGTCATCTTTAATATCCATTTGTCTCTCCCTGTACATTAGCTTTGTTTCCAAACTACTTTCTCCAAATAATGTTTTACCATGATCTGTGTATGTTGCCATGATGTTCGATATGTTACCTCTTTATATACTCAGAAGCTATGCTACTACAGTCATCTATACACCGAACAGAGGGTCTCCCAATATACCATGATTAAAACTCTGACGGGCCTTTTCATTTTAACTTCACTCAAAGTTAAAGCAAGCAAGGCACACAGTCTTCCTTATTTTTCATCTTGTTCCTTGAATTCCTTTAAAACTACTACCAAAATTAGATATTTTCTATAAAGATGAAGTTTCCAAATGACGCTTTAGAAATAAGTTTCCTTAATATTCCTGCAAGTTTTTTTCGAGGCCATAAAACTGGTAACAAATGCCGCCATATTTGTTGTGGCTGGGGTTAAATTAAATACTCCCTTCAAATGATCATGTGACCTCAAAATTCTACTAACTGAAGAGTTACGCTAGACTAGGTGGGCTGAACGACTCAGATTGCTTCACTCAGTTATGCTTCTAGAGAATTCTGCGTTCGTAACAAGCAGATCATTGGCTATTGATATACAAAAGCAAAATTCTGATTGTGAAATGAAATTTCTGTAATGTGGTTCACAAAATCTTAAAATCATAAAACTTAAGATTACTTGGTAGAATTACTTCCCAATTACTTTAGAATTTTTTTTTATTTTGAAATTTGTGAAAAAAATATGCCTGGAGGATTTATTAAGTTCCAACCATCATGTCTTTCTAAAGAACTTGATAGTATTCTACGTGGGAAATGGTGTTGTCCTACCTCACTTATGTATACACACCAAATTGCCTGTTTTGTAGTGAATTCAGTACTATGAATAGTGGATTTGCCCAAATAAAAATTCTTAATGGGAAAAAATATATGATTTTGCTTATAAATTTTGTAAGGAATTTTAATGAATCTGTTTTTGGTTCCATCAAAAAATTGGAAAAAGAAAAACAATTCTGATTTTATTCTTTTGGAATTTATAGTTACAAAAACTGATGTCTTGTTGTCCATTCATGTTTGCAAAGGAATTTTTCTTTTAAATTATGGATTGATGCAATTGATATTTTAAAGGCTATGTCTGAAGACTCTAAAATTGTTACAAACATGCAGTTGAAAGAGAAAAAATGTTCTTATATAATCACTTATGGTGTACATCCATACTTTAAAAATGAATTGAATAAAGGTATATAAACATTAACAAATTCAATGACAATTTCTTTCGATGTTAATATGCAAAAGAAAAATAGTTGGATACATTTACCAAATATTGATGAGAAGAAAAATATTTTATCATGTTATCTACTATTCTTTTCTTACACCATATTTCTGCTGATACTTTTTTAAAAGAATTAATAATATTTTATAACATTATTTTAAGCGAAAATGAATTACATTTTAGTAAATTGTTTACTTTGTCGACAACTTAGCCCAAGTGCTAACAAATGTAATAAAAAAGTGAATGATCTTGTTGAAACAGAAACTGATAATAAAATGTTTTTGAGAAATATTTTTCAATTTACATGCATGATATAATAATTTTCAAAAATTATTAATATAGTAATATTTAAATATTGATGAGCTAACTATAAATGTATTTGGCTTTTTAAATGACAGTCCAGCAGGTTTAGAAGATCTCAAAAATATCAGTACTATTACAGGTATTTTAGGATAGTATAGGATAAAAATTGTTTCTAAATGATGAACAATGATTTGTATTGTTGCTAAAATTATTGCAAACTAGCTACTTATTTTAAAACAATATTTTTAATATTATTTACTGGTGCAACAAAATTTTATTATATACATTGTCTGCACTGATCATTTTCAAAGAATTCAAAATGTTCGGAGAAATAAAGCTACTTTTTGCTATTTAAGTCTTTTCCTTTTTATATCTGATATGTTCAAGAGACTCTGTTTCAGAGTGAGTCTCCAATGTTTCATTGACTATATAGAAGGCAATGAAGTTCCTTAAGCACAGGGTTATATCCATGTTTTAGGTAAAATGGTTTAGGAGTTAAAAATTCTGGATAGCTGTGATGCGAGAAAATTAAAATATCTTTAAGAATTAGAAATTGTTATGTCAATTCATTTATTAATTTTGGGAAATGAGTTAGATAAGAAGGAAAATAAACATTTCTTTCGAAAGTAAAAATATCACTAGTTGCCATTATTTTTAGCTAATGCTATTTTACCTTTGAATAAAGGAAGATTTTCTCTAATTACTTTAGAGAAGAGCTTTCATACTGCAATATTAAACTGGAAGATTTTCAAAGTTTTTGACAAAGATGCCATGTTGGTTTGACAAATCAGTGTAGTAATACATTTGTCGGTAATTACACTTTTCATACAATATAATTGATTTAGTTTGAAATGAATGAAATCTTTATCAGTTGGAAAAAATAACCGAATATTTCTAAATATAAATTATAATATTGATATGTTTGGAAAAATATTTTGGAAATGAAAGTTGATGAAAAAATTTAAATATTTATATTTGTCAAAAGAAGTAAATTCAGTGTTACATTTAGCATATGGAAATGCAAACTCTGAACGTGTCTTTTCATTAAATAATGCTGTGCTAACAAAAGAAAAACCAAAACTAACTGATTTCATAATAAAAGCAGTACGAATGATAAAATCTGTCATTCATAATTTTGGTGGAAAAGTTTTAGATATATCTATTACTTAGGATCTGCTGGATGCAGATGTATATAAAAATTTTAATTATATTTAATAAAAATAGAAATAGAAAAATTATAGGCAGAAGAATTAAACAAAGAAGTAAAGAAATAAGATAAGAATACTGTGCTAATGTAAGTGCTTTACAAAGTAATAAACTGAAAAATAATGATTTTTAATACTATTGATTCTTTTAACTTCTTGATTTTTTTTATAAGAAAAGATTTTCAGCTGCAGTTTTTGAAACTATTTTTACTACCCTGATATATTCTGTATTTATTATATTTAGAATGTATTAAAACTTGTGTTATTTTTAAAAAAAATGACAGCAGTCAGATTATCTAATACCAGTTTTATTGTGCTTTTTATTAAATGTACAACTTGATTTAGGAAGTCAGTTTTGAAGATATTGATAAACAATGTGAGTATTTGTTCATTAAAAGTTATAAATATGTGAAATCCTGTGCTTTGGTTTTTAATTATAGAATATATTACTGTTTGAAAAATTAAAACATGTATAATTATGCATTACATTTCTATATTACTTCAATTAACAAAATCAAATTTTACAAAAAAGTAAAAATATTTTTTCATTATATTTTATGCATCTTATTTATATCCTTCATAGAAATTAATGTAATTTTGCTATAAACGTTTTTGTGTTTTATAATAATGGATGAAGTAACTAAAGGCATGTGGTTAAACCAAATAGTCATTTATTTCACTAAATTATTTACCAAACTATAATATTAATATATTTTTGAAAAAATAAATGCTTTTTTGTAAATTTTCCCGAAATTCCTAAATTTCTTTCCTAAAATTTTATTTTAGTACTGCTTTTCCTGAGTAAGCAAGCAATGATCTACAATACATTCTCTTGAATCCATGAGACAAGCAATAATGTTCTGAAAATCTGGTTGTTGCATGTTTAAGTCCTATTCTATCGCATGTGAAAGTCATTGTTTTCAGTTGAGCTTTTCCATTATTTTGGACATCCCTTGTATGATGGTTTCAACACTTGTTTTTTGGTGAAAGTTGTTGTAGTTAAATGGTATTGTTTTTATAGCAGTATCATTTTTATTTTGATATGATTAAGATATATAGCATATAGACCATGTAAGATTGTGGCTTCACACTACCACAAATATCTTCTTAGTATAGTTTCTATGATAATTCTTATTAAAAATCTCATTTAGAACCTAAGATTCTAAATTTAATACCAGGGTGTCTATAATAGTTACTGCTAACAAAAAAGATATTTCATGTGATATGTCTATATTGGTTTACATCACCTTATATGACTGCAATTGCTTACAAAGTTGTTTAGTTTCCAAATTTGTGCAATGTAAAACATTTTGTTTGTTTATGTTCTGTTAAAAAAATGTTTAAGATTGTTTTCTACATTGAATAACTTTGAGAAGACATTGCATGGCTCAAACTTTTGAGGTTCAAGAGTTTTATTTAAAATTTCATGAGATTGCTTTAAATATCTCACAATTTTCCAAAAATTAATGTGAATGAATTATTTTTAAGTTCATGTTCAAATTTTACATGATTTTATTTTGCAGTTTAGTTATTGAAAATTTTATTTTAACTTTTTAATATTCAACTAAAAGAAGTTAATAATCTAGGTTGGATTTCAAGACAACAATTTGAAGAAACATGGATGGCTTTGCTTGGAGTTTTGAGTACAACACCTGTTGATGATATAGATGGTAAAGAAGAAGATCAAGAGAGAATCGGAACTAGCTGCTTAGCAGTGAAAAGTATAACATCGTTATTATTGCAAACTTTGTTGCTCCCTCAGCCAGGAAATCCTCACAATAGTCATTTTCTCATGCAACCACGTGACAAGCCACTCGCTTTCCAGCATACTAAGTACAATAATTTTTTTAATTTTCTATGTCAAAAAAGTTAAAGAAAAGAAATTTATATTTATAGTATATTAATTAGGGCACAATTTGAAAAATGTTAATAAAATATTGTTTTATATGCTAGATATGCTAATTTCTTATGCATGTGTAATTTTTTAATTACTCAAATTTCTTAGAAAATAATTTTCACTGAAGATTGAAAATTCTCTTTTTGGTATATGAAGAACTAACTAAAATATTTTTTCTTTTTATTGTTGAAAAAGAGAAAATAATTTACCAAAAAAAGCGTTTTATCCAAATTGTTTTTAAATTTTATTTCAAAGTATTAATAAGTATTAAAGGAAATCATAAATTTTTCATCTGAATACATTAAAAAAGTTCACAATTTTACTGCAGCCTTGTATCTCAATAATCAATAATTGAAATTACAATATACATTCAGCATCATTTAAGGCATGGTGCTAAATATACTTGTATAAGAAAAACTTAGTTATCGTATGCTAGATAGCAAATACAATCTGAAAATATATAGAGTAACTCTTAGTCAGTGAGTAAATTAGAAAGTGGCATCAGTTGCTTCTCCTCTCATCTGGATTAAAATATGTGAATCCATCCTCAGGTAATGGACATCAAACTTAGTAGTTAGGAATGAGCTACAATAAGGCTTTTATTTGTATGTCAAGTACTCTTTAAAATATATTGAACTATCAAATACTTACATACTGAAGCAGACATCTTCAATGTATCACTGTTAAATATGGTAATCACAAAATAATGAAAGGCCAAAATTCAAAATCAATAATTTGCACAAATTCTTCTCATATTGGTTTTTTATAAGTAATCATGTAACTTGTCTTTCATAAAAGTTTGCATCCCTTTTTTATTATTTTGTATCAGTTAAAACCATGTTATTTATACACTTACTCCTTTAAAATGCATGTAACTAAATATTAATTTAAAAAGGAGCTCTGTTTACATATTTTTTCCAGAGGAATTTTATCATATCTGTTTTTCAGTCATCTATGATATTTTATCTGGATTGAATCTAAGGATTGAACATTATAAACTATAATTAAAATAAACAAAAAAAGTCAAAGAAAATAGAAATAATGTCACATTTTTTCAAAGTGCTGTTCGAATACAAAGAGGTCTTGATAACAAGCAATAACGTTTATTAGTCAGGACTAACTAGCTCTTAGGCTTACAGTCAAGAACTGCCTCTCGCAGTTCCAATACAAGCTTTTAATTCGTTAGAGAACATTCTAGAAGTATTCAAATAATACAGAAATTTCCATATTTTACAGATTTCTCGGATATTTAAGAAATTGAACATAAAGGAGACGAAAAAACATCTACAGCCTTGTGCAGGCTCGCACCAATGACCTTCCCGTTTGGAGTCGTTGACTTTATCCACTGTGCCATGTCGTACGGCGAGTTTTTAATTTGAAATGTGGCAATATTACTGTTATACTATACAACATCACTGTAAAGCATCACACATCATACCAAACTATAATGTATATTAATGCATAAATCATAGTTTCCACAAAAGTAAAAAGTGAAGAAAATTCTGCAAAATAAGCTTAAGTGAAATAAAAAAAAATTTAATTTTTGTATAATAAACTGTTTATGAATTTTGTGAATGATTCATTAATTTTATTTCTATTCAGATATCAATGCTTAAAACTAATTAAGTATTTTATAGTAATTTGTTATACTTATAATCATTTTAATTAAGGTGTGGAAAGAAACTTATGTCTGTTAGAGTGCCAATTCATACAGCATTACAACAGCTTCTAAATTTTGAAAGGTGATGTAGTTAAACTATTTGATTTCCTTTATTGGAAAGTTTTTTTGGAATTAAATTGTAATTCATTTAAAAAATTTTTATGGTATTTTTAGAGTTGAGGAACAAATTTTAAATGTCAACTCTGAGAGAATAGCTGCACCACATCAATATTCCTTAAGTCAGGTTCGTAATATTTATTAATGTTTATTTTAGTTTTTTATATAGCTACCTTATTCAGTATCAGTCTTTATTTGGTTATTTTCTAAGTTTATTATTTAATATTTCTATCAGATGCATAAATTTGTATCAATGAGAAAAACCTATAAGCACCACATATTTGATGAGATCAGAATAAACATACTACATTTAGATTGATTGCAAAAAGTTGTAAGCAATGGATTAAAACCTAAACTACTTTCTTAAATATCAAGCAAATAAAAAGTAAACAAGTAAAATATTTACGAAATGCAGAAGAAATTCATGAAAAATGTGATGTAAAAAATACTAAAAAACGTTTCAGTAAATACAAAAACATTGCCATAAATTATAGTCTAAACATTAATGATGGAAGCAAACTTACAAAGACTTTCAAAATCTAAAATGTAACATTTTAAAGAAAATAAAAAATAATTTGCTTATTATGTGATACTGTGCATTATTATTTGAAAAAAAAAATTAATACAAGAATTTGATCCTAAAACGTTATGTTAATAGGATTCAGCTGTCTTGTTTCTTAAAACTGTTTAGTAAAAAATTGAAATTACATGAATTACTTAGAAAATAGATTTTTAATTGAATTTTCACTGAAATACAAGCTTCTGAGAAAATGTTATCAATTACAACTATCCTTTCTTAAAGTAAATGTTGTAAACAATTTATTTGCTTATAAAATAAGGTAAAGAATTAAATCAAAATGGAAAATTAAGGTTCTAAATTTACTATGACTTAAAAAGGACCAGTTTTTACCAATTACTTCCATTTCTGATTTTTTTTCCCTCCCCGCTATGATGCTTTCTGTTTATAGAACCGTATAATCATTTAAGGTTGCAAATGCTGTTGAGAAGCTGCTGTTACTAATGTTTCATTATTGTTTCTACATTAAATAAATTATTTATCTTAGTAACTAAATTTATCAAATTATATGTTTTTTCATATTCTATTAATTCAATATCAGTAAAATGATTGTAATGTGATATTATTTTCCTAAAATTCTCTGTGTGTTGAATAGAAACAATTTGTTGAATGTTAGGAATGTAATAATTAATTCACAAGCTTAAAGGAATAATATTTAAAAAATTTTATGGATCTTGAAAATTAAATAACTTTTTCTCTTAAATTTCTATTCTTGAATTTAACTAACAAAATTTTAAATGTATTATAGGTTTCTCTAGAATATTTAAATGCTGCTGCTGGTTTAGTTGAAGACAATGAAGATCTTGATGGCTCTGCATCATCAAGTTCTAGTCCATTATCTACAAATGTTGGAGGAGTGGCAAGCTTCCAGCAGAGAGAACAATCTCTGTCTAATGTCGGATTGGATATTCATTCTTGTTTGCATTTTCTTCTAGATCTATATAGCCAGTGGTTATCTCCTCAAACTTGTCCATCTACTCCTTTAATGCTTTTGACTGAAGTTACTAAATCGGTAATATTTATATGCTATTCTAAAACTCTTAATAAATTATAATAGATGTATTTCAGTATGCAGCTACTCTATTTCTAATGTCATTGAAATGTTTAAGCTAAGCTGGCTGATAATTGTTATCACTTTAGTTTTCAGTTCTATTCAGGTGTTTCATTTTTGATGGAGGTGTGGATGTTTGTAGATGTTTATACTAAAAACTAAACTGAGTGGGAGGATAGCCTCGTGGGGCCTAGAACTACAGTGCCCATATCTCTTTCTATGACCAAGACTCTGGAGTGTTAAGCATATGTTTGGCCTAATGCAGAATCTCCAGTGTTTAGTTCTTAAGCATGTTTGCACTCAATTTTATCAACTCACTAAAGGGATATACAATAAAGAGTCTTATACAATCAAATTTCTCTTGAGAGATTGAAATAATGTTGCCATCAGAGTGAAAACTGTATTTACTGGTATACTGATGGCTCAAAAATGAATTCCCGCCCTGGGGCTGGTACTTCTTGTCCAGCTGATGGTACAAAGTTATCATTCCCTTTGGGTAAACATACAACTGTATTCCAAGCAGAAGTCTTTGCCATTCTTATGTGCAGTAGAATATGCTTGGACAGAAACTATTCTCGTAAAATTATCTGTTCTGACAGTCAAGCTGCATTACTAGCTTTACAGAAGTCTACTGTAACTTTTGTTCTTGTCTGGGAAGGCTGTCTCATTCTGTGCAGATTGGCTAATAATAACTTAATTACTTTAATGTGGATGCCTGGGCAATCTGGTGTTCCTGGCAATGAATTAGCTGATGAGTTGGCAAGAGCTCGATCAACAACCGAATTTTTTGGTCCTAAATCAGTGCTGGGTATTACAAAAGAATTGATCAGAAAGAGTATTTTTGATCTCATCAGAAAACAACAGTTTATGAACGGACACAATAGCAGTGATCAAAGACACGAAAGTCTACTAAATAGCACTTGCCTTAGTAAAAGGCAAAAAGATTTATTAAAGTTCAATAGAAGCAGTCTGAGGAAAGCAGTGGAGCTTCTTACAGGACACTGCCACCTTAAAAGACATCTCACGATAATGGCAGTATCAGATGATTCCACTTGTAGAGATTGTCATTATATGGAAGAAACTTCAAAATACACATCTTATGTGAATTTGAAACTTTTCTGCACATAGATTTGAACACATGGGTCAGCACTTGATTAAACCTTGGATGTTGCAGGAAATTCCTGTAAAATGCCTTCTGAATTTTGCTTCAGCCACTGGTCTCTTCAAATAGGGCTTTCTAATTGGTATAGTAAAATAGACCTTTGGTCGCAGTGCTAGGTTCTTTTGGAACCACCTTATTTTAAATCTAATATAATCTAAATGGATATAAGTCTGAGTTGACCTTGCCCAGCCTAGAGAACCAAACCTCAGGCTTATGGCTTGGAAATCCGAAGTATTAGTATGTGTTTATACTAACCATAAACTGTTGGTACATGTGTTGAATTCATACTTATGCTCTGAAAGTGAACATCAAGCAAAAACGAGAGAAACTAAATCTGGTATGTTTGCTTATGTTCCACATATTGTTATAGTTTACTCTGGTTTTAAAAATAGTTTTATAAGGTGACTGTAATAACTCTTTTCCTATAAATTATTTTCATTGAAATGCATATACACATAAAAAATATGGAGGATTCCACAACTGTACTAATTGCTGAACTACATCAACATTATTTATGATCTTTAAATTTTGAAATATAGTCATATTCATTCACAAGTGATGAGATCAACTTATGAAATATTACCTTCTAACCTATTAACATGATGTTTTATGTGTGTAGAATATCTCTGCTGGGTATTTTCCTACTAGATCAAGTGAATACAAGCAAGGTTAATTCATGATCAGATTACTACAATACTAAGCCATGAGTAATACATTTCAGAGAATGGTTGTCATTCTCTCAAATACAGTTTATAAACAATTATACTTGCCTTTATGAAATTACTTAATGGCAGTTGGAGAGATTTGAGAATTCACTTTTTATTATGAATAATAGTCATATTTATATATCTATTTAACTTGTCTTTCAAAAGAAGTTATTTTGATAAGATATTTGATTTTACAAGATACTTTATTTTGACTTTGTTTCTTTAATGATTTATAAAATGTATTCTATTTAATTTGTCCCTTTTAGGCATTTTATATTCTTATTCTAAGAGCTACTTACAAAATAAGGAACCAAACTGCTTCTGCATGTTTATATAAATTATTTGCATATACTATGTATTTGATTCATTGCATTTATTTTCTGAAATTGTAATCTATATTAACAATTTAATATTCAGTGGGAAATTTTAATTTTGTATCAGATTAACAGTAACTACAAGTACATACATCTTATTATTACAGTTTTATATATATTTACTGTAGCAATGTTTAGTAAATAGAAGAAAACAAAAAATTTAGAAACTTTTCTTCATTGTGTAAAAGAGTACTCAGCTTTTAAATGAAAATTGTTAATGCATTTAATTTATATCTATTTTGCTTTACATATCCTGTGTATTGATTTTTGAGTGAAGAACACTGAATAAGCTGTTTTTATCATTTCAAAAAGTGGCAATTTATTATATTTATTGTGTTTTTCTTTGTTATACATTTTTTCATTTTGAAATGTCCATGGATTAAATAAAAACATGCTTTATGTAATAAAAGTATTCCTTACTGTTTGTCATAAAATAATTATTTCAGAGTATTGTAAAAAAAACTTAAAATTGAAAATTTCAGTGCCAGTTAAGTAATATTATGAACTGTTGCGAAAAAAGACTCATTACACTGTAAAAAATTATCAAAATCGTTAAAATGGTCTTAACCTATTGTTCAATGCAGTGTGAAAAATCTTCTATCAGTAATAAAATTTCATTTTATATAATTATTTGAAAAGAATAATGGAATGTGGTTTAAGAAATGGCAGAAATGAAATTCTGTCAAAACTCAGACTGTTATGCTAGTTTTAATAAAATGATCTTAAATAATATACATGGCAAGCGTAAATGTTTCATTCATTTTGAAAGACTATATTTTCAAAAATGCTACAGATACATGCTTGAAAGATATGTGAGAAGGTCACAAAGTCATTATGTTTATGTGATGGATTTATAGTGACAGCATGAGACCATTATTTTTCTGATGAGAGTAGGCAACACAAGGCTATATCTGTTGATTTTACTAAAGGTGATAAAACTCTTATCTTTGTTCCCCTGGCCCCTCCCAGATTCCCTTACTTAAGCTTTGTGACTTCTTGTGGGGTTACTTTCAGGACCTTGTTTACGTACTCCTATTACTTCAAGTGTTAGTCTTTTTCAAAGATCACATCAGTGCTGAGATAATTGAGAAAACTGTGCTTTTGTCTAAAATTAGTTCCATTATCATCTGAATATATGTAGTGCCACAAAAAGGGCTAATTTTATTTTGACTTTCCATATTATTATTATGTAAAATTAAGTCACACTATATACAGCACTACTAATATAATCATACTTAAAAATACACAACTATAATTTTATTATTTGTATATTATTTTTATGTGTGTAAATTTAATACTTGATTATACTTGCTATATTTCTTTAAAAGGAAACCATATTTTTTTCTTTTTCTCTGAAGCATTTCCAAAATTTTGATTTATAGTAAGATGCTTGCAAAATTTCATTAGAGCTTTTATGTTTGTTTGTTTTAAAACTATTGTATTTAGAAGTTCAGCTTACATAACTTTGATATTAATTAATCCTAATAAACTGTTCAGTAATTTCTCTTATTACATATCCTTTTAATTTAATTATAAATACAGAAATAATCAGTGCACTTGAATTCATGATGAATTAAATATGAGGCATTTTATTTTTTAGTTTACCACCAAAAAATCTTCTGTCTGATTATAGTTATTTATTTTGTTTTATATTATATTTTATTATGCAGGTTATTGCTTTATCTGATATATTTATGGAGAAAACTCAGTTTGAATGGATGTTAGATACATTTTTAGAAGTTCAAAGAATTCATCCTGCTGAAGATGAAATTATTGCACAATATCTAATATTTGGAATTTGTAAATCTGCTGCTGTTTTAGGTCTTGTAAGTATTTTTTAAATTTTGCAGTTTTGCTACTATAAATAGTTTCAAAACTACTGGATATTTTTTGTGGAACTTACAATGTTAATAATAGATTTCACAAAAATATAAATATAATAAAAAAATTAAATTACATTATTATTGAATTCATTGGTGTTGTAATATGAGAGCATAATTTTTATCTTTATAATAATTCAAAATTTGTGCTGTGCTTTTGATAAATTCAGTAATTTACGCAATATTTTTTAATCAAGTCCCTTATTGTATAACAAACTTCATTTTTTCCTTTTCACCTTATTTGTTTTCCATTCATATTTAGGTCCCGAATTCTAAAATTTATTGGTTCAAATCCCAGCTAGGATTTGCATGTTTATAGTGGCTCAAAATCCATTTTAATCTCTAGATTTTGAACATTGGCCTTCATGCACAAAAAAATGACTGTTAAAGGACAAACATACCCAATTACAAACAATTCAATTTCAAAAAAGTATAGAAAAATATTCTATTATTTTCCAATTTTTTCCTATTACACACTTTCAAGACTTAATTTGAATTTTGAACATAAAATTATCACCACTCCATATCAGTCTTAAATTATTGAAATGATTCATTAAATTATGTAAAAGATAAAAATACATTAAATGTTTGCAGCAATTGCCATAGTTATAAGCTTCAATCTCAAAAAGGGCATATAAACTTGATCTGCTGTAAGAAAGCTTAAAAATAATTACATAATAAAGGAATGATTCATTATTTTAGGAAATATAAAACATTTAAGATAATTTATAGTCATCAAACTTTTAAATAATAACACAGATTAAAATTGGAAAACCATTGTCAGAAAAGTTATTAAAAAGTAAAGGATTTGATGGTGCAAGATAAATGTAAAATAACATTTTTCAACTGCTTATTTGAATAAATTTTCAGTAAACATTGATTTCAAGCGTGAGTAAGCTGTTTCATTTGGACTTAAAGAAGATAGATGATATGTATCATTTTTGATGGGATATATTAATGAATTTGATTAATACTAACTAATCTTCAATATTGCATGATGATATGAAATTACAATTGTCATGTATCTGTCGTTTAAGCGACAGACACAGTATTTAAGAGAATTTGAAACTCAAAAAGAAACTCTTCCCAAACAATGATTTTATTGAAAGTTGAACTCATATTGGTTCCTGATTTCTTTTTTTTACTTGGAATCTTAAACGTTCATTAAACCACTGTGAAAGATATTTTGGCTGCATTTTCATAAAATGGAGCCTTTTTATGCATTATGTAACTAAGCATGCTGAACGTTGATAATAAATTGTGTTTATTAGTTAGTTTCTAAATTTTTTTTTGTTCTAATGTCTGTGACAAAATTTACCATACCTATTTATGTCCTATAAAACTATAATTTTTTATTGAAAAGTGTTGTCTTTAAAAAATAATTTAATCTTTCTTAGAACCAACTTATTTTGATATACAATAAAAATATATTTTATTTTGATTAAAATTATTTATTGTAAAGCTCAATCATTTAATATTTGTAATGTAAGTATTCGCTTAATAGTTTTTAATTATTAATTACTATAATAAAACATATTACTAATGTAATTTTAAAGTTATATACATCAACTTTAAAAATTGTGGGAAGCATACATGCTCCCCAATTGTATTCTTTTTTCATAGTATGGCTGTTTTTATACCAGACTAATTTATTCATATCCATTTTCTATTTTAATTATTAGTTATTTGGTAATAATAAGTTTATAAATTTTATGGCTATAACATGTATTTATTTTCATTATATTTTTGGTTATAATGTTTGTTTTTGATTAATTAATCTCCAATAATATAACATGGTATTGATTTTGTGGAAATTATCATTACAAACTCTGCTTTAAAAACTTTAATAGAGAAATTACTTAACATATAGTTGCATGTCTTACTTTCTTAGTGGGATGTTTTAAATTTTTACTATTCTGTTGAAGATCATGTTTCCACTTTAGTTTGTTTTAAACAAATAACTTATCTTTTTAAATTTTGATACAGAAAAACAATCTCCATTTAGCTTGAAAATAATTTTACATGCATGTCATTTCATAGACAGAAAGTAAAACAAATAATTTATTTGATTAAATTACAGGTATAAATTTGTTCACATTATTGTTTTTATTTGTTTTTTAAAATTTTTAATTAAGTTGGCATCACTTTATCTTTCCCTCCATATATTCCATATGAGAGTTTAATTTATTGCAGTGTGCTGCCGATTTTTATGCATTTTATGTTGTCACCTCAAATTCTTACTACATAATGCATGTTGAGAATTTCTTAAGTATCTTTGCTCTAGAATATGAGATTCCTTAAATTTTCTGTTTTTAAATTTCTACTCATTCTTACTTTTAATGAATAGACAAAATGATACATTTTTTAAATTCAAGTAATAATTAAAATAATAGCATTCATTAATAAAAATTTAATTTTAAGGGAATATAAATGGCTATATTTTTATTCATAACATCTAAAATATTTTGTTTATGTTTTTATATGTATATTTCTTTATAAAAAATTGTAGTAAATATTAGTTCCTTTTTTTAATATTTGTAAGTAGCAAGCATTTTTAAGATAATCGCATAATTTGCACTGAGAAAACTAATCCTGTGTTATTGAAAGAGTATTTCTATATTACTAAACAGTGTATATATGTTGAGAGGATTGATTGTCATGTGAAAAATGGTTTCCCAAACTTTCAGACTAGTTTGTTGAACGTGACTCTCAACAATACTAACTTCTAAAGTAGAATTAACACGTGTATCATGGAGTATGATGCATATTGTTTTATATTCTTAAGATAATCACATTATTTGAATAAACAAATAAACCATAAGTTGTTAAAATGATGTTTCTATATTTTTATTAAACATTGTATATAAGTTGAAAAAATTGATTATTGAATGAAATAGCTGACCACTTTCTTAGACCAAGTTTGTTTAACATAACACTCAACAATACTGACTTCCAAAGTAGAATTAACAATTGTTATGTTGTGAAAGTATTTTTCAGACAGTGATGATTTAATGGCATGTATTTCAAAACTGTCATTTCTCAGTGAAGATTGCAATGCCACACACAATTATATATTGACTGCATTTACCAATAGTTTGTAAGTATTGTATCTGAGAAGCTGAGGAAATATGAAAATATTGGATCTTTTTAATGGAAGAAAGTGATTCATCAGTTTCTTTGCATGTGTCTTTACTGATGCTATCTTGAATGTTCATTCATTTGTTAGTTATCTGTGGTATCTTACTTAAAGCCCTGATAATTTCTGCAATCACACTTATGTCTTTGTTCAAGATAACAAGTAGTATGCCCCTATGTTCTCTTGGCTTATATAAGATTATGATTTGTCTTTACATTTTACATGCCCAGCTGGCAACTGACTAGATTGAGTTTTCCATTCGGTAATGCAGAACATTGTCTCTGTTTAAAATCCTATATCGCTTAAATTAGCTGTGGAATATTTTAGAATCGTATTTTAAAATTTCATTAGATCACATTTATAAATCAAAGCTTCATTGAAATATATGTGTTGTATGAAACAATTATGTTTATCCTGAAAACGTATGTAACATATTGCAGCGGATGTATTTAGATCTAGTTCTTTTGCAATGATGCTTTTGACCTTTATTTAATTTAACCAGCCATTTTATGTCAATTCAATGTCCTTGGGGTAGTTGCTATCTGGAGAAGTGCCACATATTCACCATGTATAATTAATTTTGTGGATTAATTTGTAAAAATAATCCTGCATGTATATCCTATTAATACATCTCTATATTTACCATGTCTATCAATTAAATATTATTAATTTTATATCTTGTCTATTATTAGGAACAAGACTTATTAGACCGGTTGAAAAAGTTATTAGAATTAAACTTAAAAAGTACATATCTTCCTACGAGAATTGCTTCTTTACATGGAATATTGTATTTATTAGAGCAAGGAGGAGGTGATGAATCATTTCCGCTTTTGCCAACAGCAACAGAATATGTTCTAAAGCACCTAGAATATACAAGCTTGTAAGTGAATGTCATATTTATGAAATTCATTTCTTAACTATTTTACTATTATAGTTTTTATCAAAATTTAGTTATATGATTGATCGTGTCATTTTTGTTGGATAATTATTTCTGAATATTTTTTCAATTTTATCATAAAAAATTATATTAAAACTAGATTTCTTATTGGTGCTTATACTGTATACTTTTAAAATACATCTGCAGGCATATTTGTAATTTTAAGGAATATAATCAAAATAGGATGTCAAAATTTCTTTATCAGATAACTTAGAAACTTTATGTTCTCACATATTGTACCAAACCCTCCTAGATAATAATGCCATAACAGTAAGCTGTCATTATCATTGGGTGGAACCAAGTTTGTAAGTTGTTAAATTGCTGTTGATAGGCATCAATCAGTTTGAGTAGGTATTAAATGTTTCACAAAATAACAAACACTACAAAATGAAGGTTTTTTTATTAAAATAAATCAAATTTATGCTCAAAAATAATGTATTCGATATTAAAAAAGTAATCGTTCCTAAAATAAAGAGCTAGTAATAAAACGATGTCATTACACTATCACCATACAAAAAACAAAGTTTGTCCAAATTTTTTATCTTTCTTTTCTTTAATGATTTTTATTAACTTATTATTAACTTGGCGTTTATTAATTTGTGTCTTAAGCTGCCCAACTTGTCTAATGGTCTGCGTACTTGACTGCGGATAGGGAGGTCCTGAGTTCGAATCCCGCTTCGGGCATGGATGTACTTTCTCTTTCTATCTATCCTGTCTTTGTCCTTTCCTTGTATGAATGGTTGCCTACCCTGTAAACAGGTACCTATGGCATTTGTGTACTGAGGAACTCAGACTCCACACTTAAATATGGTTCAGTTGGAAAAGTGGAGCAGTCCACTTCATAATGCCAGCCTAGCTGGCATACGACAACAACAACTCATGTTAAGAATTAAAGACATGCTCTAATTAATATGAGAATTGATCAGAAAAAATTTCATGTGAGTAAGTGTTATAATTAAGAATGCTCATTTGAACAAAATAAAATTCTCATATCAACTTAGGGGAAAAATGCTAAAAGACATACAATAGTTATTATTTATTTATTTATTACAAATGCCCAGAGAAATTTGGCTATTGTGCCATTATTTCTCTAGCCTTCCTGAAATCAAAGTATGACCAAACCATCTAATATATTTCAATGCATCAATAAGAATGTAATAACATAAAAATCACATTCTTTTTTTTTTTTGAATAAAAAAATAAATAATTGGCAATACATAAAAACTTTTGTTGCAACTAACTAAAAATTGGTCCAATAAATTGTCTGAAAATTATAAAGCTTAAATGTGATGAAAATCACTAGAATTAGTTGACGGAAAAAACAAGTTTTAGATAGTGAATCCATTTTAAATGCAGTTAAGGAATATTGAAAATAAACCAATATATATATATATATATATATATATATATATATATATATATATATATATATATATATATATATATATAAGCAATCTAAAATATTTTCATAAAAAATTAATGGGAGTTTAAAACACTTAATTTTCACAATAGGCATTTCTCTTGTATTTGGTGTAATATTTTTAAATTTACATTAATTGACAGAATCTTTTTTCAGTTTTTAGTATCTTTTTTTTTTATTTCTCAACAGTGTTCCATCATTTCGATTAATTATTGAAGCTAATAGTCATAAATATTTTGATGATCATGTTACTTTGTTCTAGTTTTGAAGTTTGTTATTCTGGCTACAGTTGTTTTCTAATCGGTCATTAGAAATTTTTTTTAAAAAAACCTGCAAAAAACAAATCTTCAATTGTTATTTCTGATTTCACTTTTAAGTTATCAAAATGTCTTCTAAGCTGTCGTAGACTTGGTAATCAAATTATGATACTAAAGTAGAAATAATTATAAGTTGTGATTTTTATTTCTTGTAAATAAAAAATGCAAAAACTATTAAATCAGTTAATTATTGTAAACTATGTACACGTGTATACCAATGAATCATTTGCTATAACGAAAAGTAGCTGAAAACAAATTTTTTAGATATTCATTCATTTTCAACAAATGATTTCCATCATTCAATTGATTCATAAAATTTTATTTTTACAAGACATATTGTGCAGTCATTGTAAGAGGAAATATAATACAAGGTGTTTACTGGTTGATTCCAGTACTTTAATTTGTGTGATATTTTGTCATTGTAAGAGGAAATATAATACAAGGTGTTTACTGGTTGATTCCAGTACTTTAATTTGTGTGATATTTTTTAAAACTGAAAAAAAAATTTATTATGAAGAATATCATATATAAAAAATTGCATCAATTTCTAATCTTTTAATCACTCTTAAATTAGTAAAATGTCATTTCTTATAATAAAATTAAATAAACTATAGCCTTTTTCTTTTTAAGTCTTTGTAATAGAGTTCATAGATGTTATTCCATCCTTTTCGATTCATTTTTTCATCTTAGCTTGATGTTCTAAAATCATTCATCATTCTCAAGAAAGTCTTACATTTTGGAGAGTCAGTAAACAAGGATATGCACCCTCTGCAAGTTTAGGAGTATGTTATGGACAACTAACAGTTTTCCCATCATGTTAATAGTGACATGGCAAATATCTTTATTCAAGAAATGTTTGGAGCACACAACTCTGCCATTTGTTAGCTAAAAATATGATATTTTTCACAGCCAAAAAAATTTTAATTGTTCAGATTTTTTTAATTTCAGATTTTTCTGTTTAATGTATAATTCAGTATACAACAATACTTTGGCATATTTCTGTTAAAGCAAGCATTAATTTTACAATATTGTTAGTATTTAGTTATCACACTGGTACTAACAATTTATTGCATTAATTTTTGGAATTATTTTCGTTGCATAAATTTTTTCATTTTATTAAAATAACAATGTCATTTACAATTTGCTATTAACTTTTCCAGAACTGTTTTTATAATCACATAAGCAAGTACATTGTTAAAGTAGAATTATACACAGGAATTCATTAAAGGAATTCTTTATATGTATTTAAAGTTGAATCTATTAAGCACAAATAATTATAATTGAAATATAAGTTATATTTACTAGATTAAAATTCCATGCATATTAATGCCTTAGTATAGTTGCTTTATAAAATACTAAATCTTTGTTATTTCTCTTCATGAGTATTTTCTATATCTTTTTATTTATTTATTGAAATTTGATAGAATACACATTAACTTTTCAGAAAACTATACCAACTGATGGGTTTTTTATATTTCAGGAATTCTAAATTTAAACAGCTGTAATATTAATAATGCTATCACCAAAATTTATGAGGCAGATCTTAGTCTTATATCTTAAATATTGTAGATTATAGTATACATAATATTAAATAATTCACATTTCGTAAATTATCAGAAACATTTTTGTGATATAAATAAAATATAGATAACAATTATTTCCAGAATAAAAGTAGATGAAAATAATGGAAAACAAATACGTTAGACTAGATTCATGTTAACCTTATATTCTATATAGTAAATAGTATGCATAAAATACTAAAAAGTGTATGCATACTTAACTTACTTATTTTAGTTGACTTCCAGTTTAAAATAAATTTGCTTAAAAACATTCGAAGGGTTCATATATTAATAAAATAGATTACATCAAAAGTTTTTACACTAATGACACATCACAGATGTGTACGCAAATTTTGACTTTCCTTCCAATTGTGAAGTCAACAATTCCACATTTCTCAGCTGTTATAGCCTTGATTTGAACCCATATTTTAATTTGAACCCATGTCAAATGTAGCACTGTTATGATTTAGTATTTGTTTCCTAGTGAAAATTACTTGGATATTTGACAGTCATGGTTTTATCTGAATTTCACTTCCGATTCAGTTTCACCAATATCAGAATCAGCTTGCTGTATTAAGCAAGTTGTTGTAAAAAATCTTTTTTTTTTTTTCATATTTGCCTTTTAGTCATTTGAGTTCAAATTCTGTATTTATTATTTTAAATTCACGTAAAGGACTTAGCTTCTATATTTTTACTATGAAAAATATCAAAAAATTCATATGTGTTACAAAGGTGAGAAAATAGATCAATACTCCAGTAATGATCATAAAAATGCTGATTTTAAAAAAATGTGAGGAACATGTTCAGTAATTGTATGAAAAATAATCATGTAATCCAATTGGTGGAATTAAATTATTTTGCAGAAAATTTGTCTAGTTTGTGATTTTTTTTTATCAATATATGGAATACATTTGAATTTACAATATTTTGAAAATGAATGTTTTTTCCTTTAGTAACCCTTTTATGCAATGATTAATAGTTTTTAATTTCTTCAAACTGTGTTACAAGTTTCAGTATTAAGAAAATAAATTGAAACAATGAGCAACTTATGTGTTAATATTATTATTTTTAATTTATCAACATCTACACTCTTATATATTTATGTCGAGAAATAACTAAATCATTATCTAAATTACTGGTTTTGTTATGTATTTGTCAAAATATTTATTAGTAAATGTATTACAATGTGCGTATAAAATCCTTGCTTAAAGTAATTTTGAACTTATGTGTTACAATATTCGTATCCATTTAAATTATCTAATGTAGTTTAGAATTTTATTCATTCACAATAAATTGTCATAGCCAACTATATAGTTTTTTACAAAAATTTATCCATGTTATTGATGCATTTATTTTTATTTCCTATTGATGTCATTTACCTAGAAGAATAGCATTTGTGCTCCATATAAAGGAGTTAAACACATATGGCATGTATAAAATGCAGAATTTGAAAAATTATACTTTGTAGCAATATTGTTGAAGATTTTATGGAATAAAAATTAAACTAAAGAAACTGGCCTATTGAAATCACCTGCAAAATAGAGAAATCTAACAGTTGATTAAGAATGACTGTTAAGAAATCTGTAGAAAATATATGATGAACCAATTTCACCAGTCTATAATGGAAACAGGTGATAAGTAATATTTAAACTGCTAAACATAATTATACTGTCAAAACTGAACACAGAAATGGATTTAGTACTTGTACTCACAGGAAAAGCATATTTTAATTAAAAAGTTCAAAAGAAAAGTTCATTTTAGGCGCATTTAAAAAATTGCATATTTTTCAGAAAATATTTAAAAAGTTTCATCTTTTGAAAATCAGTTACTTACTTAGCTGCAATAAAAGTTCTATTTGTTTGACATTTGATATATTTTTGTATACTGTGTCAACTGGGGAATATGGCTGGTGACCATTTCAGCCAATCCCCCACTGTTTTAAAATTTTATAAAGATAACTCTATGGATGCTAGTTTTAATTCATTTTATTCTTTATCATTATTTTATTGTGCTGCTTGCTAATGGCACAGATACCAAAGATTAGCATGGGATAAAATAAATGTATTTCAAACTTTTAATTTCAGCATTATTTAGGTTTTATCATGTTACATATTCTTTCTTAATTTCAACTGTATGTAACACGGTGCTTTTCA
Organism: Latrodectus hesperus; assembly: GCA_037975125.1. Lineage (NCBI taxonomy): Eukaryota > Metazoa > Arthropoda > Arachnida > Araneae > Theridiidae > Latrodectus > Latrodectus hesperus. The sequence goes on along the minus strand of CM075859.1, from coordinate 69,502,942 downwards.
TAAAGAGCTACTTTTGTGGAACAAATAATTTTATTGTTCATATACTTTGTATGGAAGTCAATATTTCAGCAAGTTTTGGTATTAAGCTGTTTATCTAATTTCAGCTGTTAAAATGTTTATATTGACAGTGTTTTTATGTACATTAAGTATTGAAATCTGTAATAAAATTTTCTTGTAATATATTATAAAACTATTAATTTTGTACTGTAGTTATTTCTTCATAAAAGGGAAAATTACTTAAAAATTAATACAGAATAATTTGGAATATTATTTCAATTTTGCTTACACCAGTGTTTCTGAAATAGTGAATCTCAATCCATTATTAATTATGCACACATTTTAAACCATTTTTAACTTTAATTCAGATAAATTCACAATATCATAAATGTATCTCAAATAAAATGAGAAAATGTAATGATTTAACGAAATGATTATCTGTTAAATATATGTGTAGATATTGAGTCAACTATATTTATGTTCTTTTTAAGATACTTTTATATATATGGTGGTGATGTGCACAATATTTTTTCTAGCCAACATCCCTGTCATGATAATGAAGATCATATTCTTATGTTATGGGCTGTGGCATTTTATATTATAGAAAATTATCAAGATGATGTTTCTGAAGATGAATTTCCTGAAAAAATTTACCAGGTTAAGCTATTTTATGTTATTTTCATGAAACTTGTATTATAATGAATATTGTACACTCTAAATATTTAGTTACAAGGAACTTAAGATATTTAATGTTTATTTAACACATTTTTTAATAAATTTCTTTTTTAAATACTCAGATTTTAGTGTTTTACCAGCATTATTTAAATTGCTGGAGTTAAAAATAAGAAAAGATTATTATAATTTATAATAATTGAAAATTTTTCTGTCTTCAAATAATTTTTCATTTTTTTTTTATAAAAAAGTTTCCTTTTGTTTCTAAAAGCTTGTTGCTAATAAGTTTACTGCATTCCTAATTACTTCCGATATTTTCTAGGCTTTTGACAATTTAATTTTTTACTGTAAAACTAGTTTCTTAGCATATATATATTAATAACTGTGATGATTTTTTTTATCAATGAACAAATGAAAAATGTCTTGTAACATATAAATAGATTTCCACATTCTCTGCTTACAATATTCTGAATATACTTTATATATATTATATCAGTTAAGGTTTTATTGGTTGTGGAAATACTGAACACTTTTTAACTTATTATCATTTTAAACTAACATAATGTGATTCCTAAATTTATGCTTTTTAATATTTATGCTAGAACCATAAAAGTTTGTCCAATATACATAATCTAACTTGTTTCATCAATATTTTTGTAGTTATTTATATTTTCTAGAGATTATTAATTAGAAAATCATAAAAAATATAATTAATTATGTTTTAAAATAATTTCATTTTAATTTGATTAAATTTACTTAAATGTAGCTGTTAAAATTGCTTATTGAATATTTTTTAAAAATCAATTGATTCTGAAAGAAAGAAATATCTTACTTTCCATTAACTATGATTTATGAAAAGTAAGCAGTGTAGTAAATGATTAAATACCATTTTAAGGTATTTATCAAATCGAAAACTTGTCAGAAATTTAAAATCTATTAGATATGTTTTAAAAGAGTAATTGAAACAACTAAACAAATCCTGAAAATGTATTTATACAGTTAAGAGTATTTTTCAAAAGTGAACAGCAACAATTGTAATTTAAACATTTAGTATTACTTCTTGTAATTTTTATTTTAAAGAATTGATATAAATGCACTTAATTTTGAAATTCTTAATTTTGCAAGTTTGTTTCCTTAGTTACTTAAATTTTATGTATTCTGTTTTAAAAAGAATTTTACTTCTGAATCTAATATGGTTTATTTGAGTCTTAAATCTTGTCTAATTAACCCTTTTGTGTGGACAACTGGTGACCCTTGTGTGACAAAAAAACCAAACCAAGTATTTTTTCTATATTTTCTGTCCCCTTATCTCATTACTCAAATTTATTTTATTCAGTCACTTTTATAGTTGGCGAATGCAGATAAGATATGAATTATTACTAAAAATAATGGAAGCACCAGTTAGGTATTAAACAGATTCAGATAACATATAGATGGTGTCATGTAGAAATGTATGTCATATGCTCCCAACCATCATTAAGAATTCCTTTCCTAATTGAGGTAAATCACATTACACATGACAGGTTTTTTTTCCTTATAATATAATACATATGATACATAAACATTAAATATCTGGAGTCTTTTTTTCCCTTAATGAAAATCTATATAATGCAATGTGAATTCAAATTCTTATAAATTAACATTGTTTTATAAAAATTTTATAAAAACAATATATCAATTGTATATGAATAACAGTTGTGGTGAAATGATTTCTTGTATGATCTCCAATATTTGTTAAAAGAAACTACAATGAAAATTGATTTTTCTTTTTCTTGGCATGTTTTATACCACTAAGTAAATGAACTCTTTTTGCTGTGTTTCATTTAAATCATTTTAAATTTGGTTCATCGTCTTTATTATTGACATCTGGCTTACAACATTCTTACTTAATTTGGATTTTCCCAAATGTAAACAAGTGCCTAAATTTCGGAAATTTCTCACATATGGGAAGTATTTTTCTTTGAAAAACTTAAGTTGCAATATAATTTAATTAACAAGATCTCAAAACAATGCATCACAATATGAAGTTTCATGTACAGATTACTTTATAGTAAATGAAATGAGATATAAAATGATTGAAAATTCGTCTTAGTGCTTAAAATGTTTAATATTGAAATTAGAATTTTTTTTAATCTTCGTTCCTATATATTACCTATCAATTGCATGTTGTATTAAGTGTAAACACATAAACAGCAATGGTTAAAAGATTACTTTTTCAAAAATTGAAAAGATTGGTAATTATCATTATTTTTTAAAATAATGTAGAAAGTGAATGTGAGGATGTTAAAAGAAAGAAGAATCTGGTACTATAAATATTTTTCCCTATTCAAATAGATGACAATTTCAAAAGAAGAAAATTAATCACACTTTGGTTTCTAAAACAGAATGTCTCATCATTTAAATCAATTACATCCCAATATAGGCAACTCTACAGCGAGTTCAGATCTGTGTTAATTATATAATTTAATTACCTAAAATTGCTGTAATCAAAGTTTTAAAATAAAATATAGGTTTTATGTTAAGTTAGCCAGAGACAAGCATTCTTATGTTTTATTCCAATCTGTTCAACCATACTTAATTCATCAGCAAACAATCGGTGGACAAAGAAAATAAGGATTTTATTTATGTAGATTCTTCAGTGGACTTTTAATTTAAAATAAGTTTTCAGTTATTTTAACACTATGGTGAAGTATGTAACAATTTTCATTTATTTGCATATATTTTTAGATTACATTAATAAGTCAATTGTTTCTGCATTTTCCTTTTGTCATGTGCATTTTATATCAGTAGTTAATGTTTTCACTCAAACTATTAATGATGTGAAAGAAATTTTTTATATTAAAATGTATTTTCTACTCTTCTTTGTATTTTTCAGTGATATTTCATTAGTGAAATTATCCAAATATGTTCTTTACTCTTAATAAGTAATTTTTTATAGATTTGCCTCAATATTTGTGGAAATAATGATGATTCAAGCTCAAGCACCATATACTTAACTGTTCTCCATAGTCTGGAACGCCTTTTGGTTGCTGAAATTATAAATGGAAAAGAAGCTCATATTTTATTGAAGTTGACTGTTGATAAGTAAGATGCAAATTTAAAATTATAATAAAATTGATGTTTAATCTTTTGCATGTTTTTGGTTGAGTATTGCGTTTGATCACTGTAGAGGCGCAAATTCCAAATAAAACACTTAGTTAAAACACTTTAATAAAATTCATAAAAACTCCACTTTCAAAACATAACAATGAATTTATATAATAATGGAACAAACATTCACTTCATTTTTCAGTTGACTTGCGGTTACACCCCTTCCCACTTGAAACATATAATGGTTTCAAGTATATTTAAATTAATACAAAGGCTAGATAATAAAGTTAATACAGTGACTATTCATACTTATAAATTCACTGGAAAGAAAAATTATCACACTTTTACTCATGATTATCAAAATTGGCAAAATACAAATATGTGAGATACAGCAACAGGCAATCATAGGAGAGGTCTTTACTTGGATAACTCTATCCTTACCATCTCTTCCAGGTGTAATACTGATAATTCTAGCAATTTTCTAAGGGCTCGTTGTCAATCTGTTTTTCTTTAATAAAACAGCCGTCCCTGGTGCAGCATTCCCACTATCAAGCTTCCTTTTTGATCTCCATTGCAAATATCTCTGACAAATCTGACTGAGGTAAAAATTTCAACGGTCTTCAAATTAAAAAATGGCCAGTAGTCAAAGCTGAAAAATCATTCAGATCAGAGGACATTGTGGTTAACAGACGACTATTCAATATAGACCCTATCTGAGTAGTTATTCTAAAGAACTCCTCAAAGGTAAGTTAATGTTCTCCTACATAACATTGTAAATGGTGCTTAAAACTTTTGACACCCACTGGTCACAATCTTCCAAAATTAGAGATTGAGGTGTAATAATACCCCAAGAAGTTTTCGGAAAATAATCACTCACTTCTTTTTTTAATAAAGCAGGGAACCTTTTTATCTCTGATGCAGCCCTTTCAAAAGTCCTTTGCATTATCTGAAATTAACTGCAAAGGTAAACTTCTTTGACTTAATTTTCAAACAAGCTATTTATGCCTCAGTTGTTAAGTCACTGGAGATATACTGCCTTAGTAACCAAACACAAATATGCAAACAAATGCCTTTTGATATGTACCCTTTTTCTGATTTTTAAACTTTATCAAAAATGACTGCACAGATCTAATCTAATTTTAGAAAATGGATCACTAACCATTATTCTATCTCAAACATGTGTGCCATAATTTGATTACTCTCTCTTGGCTTTGCTTTAAAATGTATAATACAATTACGTACAATACTTTTTGCCATAATCTGGCCACTTAGGGCCCAATATCTTTGACATACTCTAGTTAATAATGTTTAGGACCCACTTTGTAAATTTCTGAGATGATAATACCTAAATGTCATTTGTGTTAACTTGTGACCCTTTGACAACAGGACACAATGTTTTGCATCAAGGGGTAAGTCACAGTTCCTGAGTCACTCACCAACATGAATGAGACCCTTGTAGTCTAGAAAAAGAGCCAGACTACTAAAATTTGACTCCTACAATGGTCTTTTATCTGATAAAAGCCTTAATTCCTTATAGAAGTGTTGAGCCTGTACTATATATACCCTTAAAATAAACTTCTTGGCTCTCTCCTTAGTTTACCTGTTTGAAGGGAACCACCATGTACTATGCCTTTACAATTATCAATAAATCTAAATGTGAATGCAAGTACTTTAATAAGCTTAAAATAAGAATTAGTAATATTAAAAATAAAGTTGTGGATAAAATTGAGAAACATTTATTTGTCCTTAACCTCAGCCTGAGACTATTTTTTACATTCTCTCTTATATTCCTTGTCATCATCAGATACCTTAGGATTTACTGTAGATTCGTCAATAAGTTTGTTCTTAGCAAAAAATATCCAGCCCTTCCATCAAAGTGAAAGGTTCTGTATTTATCCTGGCCTGACACCACAATATGCCAAATCCGCAAGATTGTTCTTTGTGCTAACGCAGTTCCAAACGTTTTAAAAACCAGGTTTTGTGACACTCTGTTTGCCACAAAACATGGTACGAACTAGGTGATAATCGAATCCATGGAAAAACTGTAGGGGAATCACAGTACAGAAACACTTGATCAATTTTAAAAGACAATAAAGAAATCAATTTCACAGCAAACCTTGATAGGAGCTCTGCTTCACACAGCTCAAGACATGAAATACTCAAGTCCTTGGCAATTGGCAACACCGTTGGCTTATTGCATAATAGTGAAACTTTATAATCGCTATATTTACTCATGGATCAAATGTAGATAACAGCACCAAATCTATCCTTGTTGCCATTGCAGAATCCAATCAAATAAATTTCTTGAGCACTATTGACCAGAATTTAATGAAGAATGTAAATTGTGTCCAATGATGATAATGACTCTAAGAAATGACTCCATTCCCTCTGCTAGTCCAGAGGAAATTCACCATCCCAGGATAATTTGAGCAATCAAAGCCTTTAAATAAATATTTTAGCCTTGATAAGAATCAGTCCAAGAAGTCCCAATAGATCAAACAGTCTTGAAATTCTCGAGGACGAATTTCTTGGTAATCACACAGAAGAGTGAGCAATTTCAGTGGAATAGTAATCTTGCCCTGGATCCCAACTTAAACCCAAAGTCCTTATGGTTCCATTAGATAACTTGTCAATGGACAACTGATGTATCCTGATCTTGACTGATAGAAGAAGTGAGGGTTCATTTGACCTCCACTTGTTAAGCTCTATACCACCTGCTCTCAACAGGTTACTCAGCTGTACCTGAAGTTCTTTTGTATATTCTAAGAACATTTATTAGAATCAATTAGAATATCATCAACATAGAAATCTCGCTTTGCAACCTTTATTGCCATGGGAAACCATTCTTCCTCATAGATGCACTATTGCCTTAGCATTCTTGTCAGTATGTAAGGTGTCTAGTACCATAAATGATCATGAGCAGTTTATACACATTTATCTTACTATCTCTACCTTTCCAAAGAACACATTGTAAATCAGTTTGCAATGAATTTATCCATATCTGGAGAAAGCTGTTAACAATATTGGTTGTAATTACAATTCTGAATTTCCTGAACCTCGGTAGAATAGAGGATAGATCCTCCTACGGAATATTTCCAGTTTTTAAACGTCATTAGACAAATACTATGAAGCTGTGATAGCAGAAGCATTAAGTACCACTTGAAGTTTAGTTGTGTTTTCTAGTCTCAAAACACCATGATGTGGCATTAAGTACTTATGAGTATTAGCCATGACTTCTATGTGACCAAAGCACTTATATTCATTTAAAAACTCATGGTAGACTCCAACGAGTTCCTTGTTTTTATCTGATCTTTTTAATATATTTATCTTTCATTTATCATTGAAGTTGAATCTCCCAATTTTACATTATCATCCACTAAAAGACTAATCACAAACTTGCCTCGTTCATCTCGATAATGAGTTTAAATAAAATGATTCTCATAAAAAAGGGCTTTTTCACCAAGATTTCTTCTAATTTAAAATTCTAATTCACCTTTTAATTCTTCTAATTAAAATTCACCTTCTAATTTAAAATTTTCAGCTTTGCAAACTTTTCTCATATTTTTATTTAGTTCTTATGAAACTATGTCATTATGAATATAACTGGGCTATTCACTTCTGTACTTCCCCCACACAAAAACCCAAACACCAAGTTCTGCAACATCATTCAGAACCCAGTTGGTTTCAGTATGCCAGGTTTTAAGAATTCAAAAACACCTAAGCCCCCAATAATATATTCATTTCCTCTGGTTCATTAAAATTTTCATCTGCCAACTCTGTTTTCCAATTCCAGATTATTTATTTCAAAATGTTGCATGGAAGAAAAATCTGTTATGTTTGAGACAACTAGCAGTTTTATTACTCATTCATGGCTACCTTCCCAATTAGAAATTTTGGTTTTTATTGAGATATCCACAATAGAAGTTGCATTTTTCAATCCAGAAATCACATTATGTTTATTTAATAAAAAATTTTCACAGCATTTGAATTCAAAGCATGACTAACTAGCGTTATCTAAAGAGGCTCACGTATCGTGATAATTCTTTGACTTATTTGCCTCTTATATGATAGTAGTACTTAGCAAAAACAATTTAGAGACTAGTTCCATAGTGTTTGTTGCAGCAAAGAGTTTCACTTCATGCTAATTATTTTCCTTTGGATCAAAAACCCAAGCAAAGAGCTTCAAAATTGTTGCATTTTGCAGTACACAACTCTCAGCAACTGCTGGAGATCCATCATCAGTAAAATGTAAATAAGTATGGTGCTTCTTTTTGCAAATTCTGCAATGTAGTTTATATCTACATGAGGAGACTTTGTGATTCAAGAAACATTTGTAGCACATCTTATTTTCCTACTCAACATCAACTCTTTCTTTCATCAAAAGTTTTTTTTTTTTTTTTTTTTTTTTTTAAAAAAAAATTCAAGACTGACTTTTATACTGAAAATCATTTTTATGCATAATACATTTTGGAGTTTTAACCTCAGACATAAAAGTCTCAAAGCATAATTTGATTTATTAAACTTGTTACCTCTTTTTACTTTGTTCTCTGTCCCTGAAGTACATGACTCAGTCTCAGTCTTGCTATTCCCATTGAAGGACCCATAAATATTTATATACTTAGACAAGTTGTTGGGCTTGTACCACTTTTCTGCCAGTTTGACTTCCACATACATTTTTGTTCCTTATCCAACACACTAAATAATTTATTTGAAACCATTAACAAAAATAGAGTTTAAAAGCCGCTAATCTCTCGCAATTGACAATAATAGTAAAAATTATACTCAATGGCAGATTTAATATATGTTTCATCTCTTAAACTTTTGATCTTTGCAAAAATCATTTAAAATGTCCTGGGGAGAATTACAAAACTCTTTTAATACCACCTCCTCCTCCTTTGAGTACTAAATCTTCAGTGGTCATATGAACTACTTATTTGGTAGCTTTTTCACAAAAATGTTCAACAAAATCTCATGTTCTCCTCTGAAATGCTTTTTATCTGAAAAACCCTTTCAAGAGACTATGTATAAAATAAAAATTATGAGATGCAAATTGCGATGATAGTGGCGTATTTAGAGTTCTAACTCTTTTCAGTAAAATCTCCGAATTGTTCGGACTATTTAAGTCGTCAGTATCATTAAGTTTTTCCTTCGATTTAGAAAGTGAATCTGATTTATTTTTTCAAGCTCTAATTGTGCTAATTTAATGTGCTCATCTTCACCTTCTAAAAGTTTAATCGCAAGCTCTCCTTTATCTTTAATTTTGCATTTAACCATTTTTACAATACTTTTAAATTCCTCATATTTATATTTATACACGTCTGCATTTTCAATAGCTCTTTTCAGTGTCAACACATGCAACAAATTATTTGTCTATAATCAACATGCATTATTTAGCAATTTTGGCTTTTAATCAAATTAGAAGTTTGATTATGCTATTGGTGATGGATCACTAAGCTATTAAGTTATGAAGCAAAGTTATGTAACACATATGTATTTAGATTTTTCCTAAGTGTGTTACCTATATATATGTATCTTACTGTTTTATATCATATATATTACTTAACTTTATAATTTTCTTTCACTTTTGTAATGGCTTACTGCTCCATCAACATATATTATACATGTGTGTATGCATATATAATTACAAATATGAAGATATGTATTTTTTTAATTATGAATAAATGAATATTTTCCTTTAAGAAAAACTTATAATTTCTTAATAAATATAGTGCTCAATGATGCAGTAAAATACGTTATTAGTTCTTGCAAAAATGAGAATTTTCTTTTTTTTCAATTCTGTGGTCTATTGTTTGCCTTGCTAAGTGAATAGATTAATTAGCCTTCATTTAAAAAATTTGGGCATTCACAACTCTGACTTTGGAGTGGATAAATGTAGTGATTTAGTCTATTTTAAACTAAAATCCTGTTGAATTATTCTTTGTCTGCAAAATATGATTGAAACAACAATTTGTAATCCCAAATACAATGGTTTCTGTAGATTTTTACTTCCCAAACTCAGGTTTAAATATTGTTCTAATTATTACTCATATCACCATATTCTCCTTTGACTGATTTCAAAATAAAAAAATTATGAATTTATTGTAAATTTAAATAGAGAATAACAGATTGCCAATGTCTTCATTTATTTTTCTTCATGTTAATGTTTTAAATGCAGTGAATATATAGCAAATCTTATTTATAATGACTTTTATGTGATAGTTTGAAGAAAAAGTGATGTTTTATTGATTCATAAGCTTTCCAAGAAAATTTATTTTAAACTTTGTATGACAAAGATAAAAGATTGCTTATTAATATATTGCTTCCAATTGAAGGGGTATACATAGAAACTTAAGTGGTAATGAGAACAGTATATCTATTTCTGGTTTATTAAGCTGAATTAATCTTCAAAATTCTACATTTTAGTGATGTCTGTTTGAGTCAATTATTTACCTTCCATAAAATTTAAGTTTCTTCTTTCTCTCACTAAAATATTGTAAAACACTAATTTTAGATCTCAGTTTTGATATGATGAACTTTAAAATTAACTTAAGTAAATTCCTTGGATATTTAAACCTTTTTACTAATAAAAATTTTCTATAATATCAATCACTCTCCAGTTTTTATATCTAAAATTTTTTGTACCCTCTTCATATTAGGAAAATGTAAATTATCTATGCATATATGTATCTAAAACTGAATTTTTTCTGCATTTGAATGTTTTAGAACATTATCGAAATTTGGGAATTTTTGAGAACATTTTTGCATTTATACTCTTTGATATAGAATACGCTCTGAAAATCCTATCACCTCTTTGGCAGCACTAGGATTCTTTCTGTCATGCATGTACATTGGTAAGTAAGTTAATATTCTTCCCTTATTTCTGCAATATGTTAAATTTCTGTTTATAGATAAATTTATTTCTAAGACAAATAATATTGTGTAAAATTACAAACACTTAAAATTTGTATCATTTTTAATTTTACAACAAATTAGAAGTAAAATAAGTAAAAGGTAAATATTAAAGATTTTTGATGCGATAAAAATTTTACTGCCCATTTCCTCAAACTTAAATTTTAAAAGTTAAGACCTTGAGTGGCATTATTTTATTTTATTTTAGTTTTCACTAAGATAAAACAAAAGTTCCAAGAGAGAAAAATAACGTAGTTAAAGTAGTGAATATTGACGCGGATCTTTGTCTTCTTGGTGGCATAAAAAAATTACCGTTGAGCGACAAACAAACCAAACCATCTTGGTGGCATGAAAAGCTCTGCATGTTTATATGTTTATGAAATGATTCCAAAAAGTAATCTTAAAATAAAAATAATGTGTTCTTATATTTAATAAAAATATTTTCCTGTTAATTACTATAAATAATTATATTAACTCACTTTCTAAAATATAGATTGTTGTATTTCTCGTAATTTTTTAAAACTTCTCAGTATTGTTTCTTTGATAAGTTATCACATTACTAATCATTAAATGCAGTAGATAGTTTTACATGCAGACTAATTTTTTCTGTGATGTACCTATAGTTGAAAGTTCATAAGCTTTAAAATGCCATCAATCTGTATTTAAAAAATCAAACAAAGGAGTCATTAAACTGTGGGGTATAATCATTAGCATTTTCAAGAATCAGTATAAGGTGAGGATTTACATACTTAATTAATTGGTGAAACATTATTGAACTATAATTCTCACATATCAGAAGACATTCTCTGCCTCTATTACATCATAATTCATAATGTTGAATTAAGAAAGAAGCCAAAAACATTCAGGGACACTTAATGTAACATTTTATAGATGTGACAGTAAGAAATGATTTATTAAATATTTCAAAATATTATTGATAAGGGAAAGAAAGTTAAAAAAAATTGTTAAGCTTGTGTATCAATGAAGGAAAGTGTTGTTTTAAACATTTTTTTTTCAGTCCCACATTGTCCGCAGCACATTTTGCAGCATAATGAGAATAATTAAATTCTGGACTGTCTATAAAATTTATTAACTAGTCTCTTTTTCAATGACTCTTTTTTCCTAAAATTTTAACAGTGTATTTCAATGATTTTTAAGATGACATATTAAACATTTTTCCATGCTAAGGTACCCTTGAAAGGAATTTTATATCAATCCTTTATAAAATACTATGATTCTTAATGTATATGACAAGTTTGAATATATTTTATATTTCCAACATCATAGTAAATACAAAACTAAATTTAATAAACAGTTTATAAAAGTCAGTAAACAAGTAAAAATGTTTAGTATATTTGCAGTTTCAATTCTTTTGTGTTTCAAATTAATCCTGCTTTTTACGAGAAATTTAATCATACTTAGTAATCAAAATTTTTTATGGCAGTTTTAAAATGAGGCAAAAAATTTATAATAACTTAGCAACTTTAGAAGAAATTGACAATTTTTTAATTACTGGAATATATTTACGATGTATTATATTTGACACTTCATTCATGGAATAATACTGCAAAATAGAATGTCCAGAGTTAAGTTAAAAATTATATTGGTACACTTAACAATCACTGTACTCAATTGATACTATTTTTAATGCAGAAAATCATGAATATCTTGTTTCATACTTGTTTGCATTCGAATTTATTTTAATTCGCTTGTATTTAAATTTTTAGGTAAAAGCTCTAACATGTGGTCAAATGAATTAATTCCTGATCCATCGAAGCCGTCAGAAAAAATGCAGCCTGCTGGAAAACAACTAGATGCAGAATTTTTACTTATTGCAATGGAAAGAGTTACAACATTGTTTGACAGGTCAAGTAATTTCTTTTTTGATAAATGTGAAATGTTTACAAATTTACTAAAGAGAAGATAATAAAGTATTATGAACAAATTATAAACTCGTATAAGTAATTAACCTGGGAATTTCTGTTTAAATAATGTAAAATGAATGCTTTGCAATATTTTTAAAATTTAGTAAAAAATATAACTGGCATTCTTTTTAACATTTCACTTTTTTCACTGATTATAATTATTTTAGCTTGATCATTATAAATATTTAATACAAACTTTACCTCTAAAACTGGAATTTTGGTTAATGTTTGTATCCATTTTCTACGTTTTGTTCATTTAAATTCATTTACATTAAAATTAATTTTAGAATTTAACTATTAATACAAAAACTTTTCTAAGTAATGTCTTAAATATTTTGTTGGATAATTCTTCAGAATTCATCTCATTTTTTGCTTTTACAAGAAATGATAGAATTTTTTGATCATTATCAATTTGTTATAAGTTTTACAATGTGTCAGCAAAGTTTAGTGTGAAAGAATTATGAATGTAAATATGTATAAGTGAATGGAAAATGAGAATATGTATAAGACTAATAATTTTGCTGAAAAGGAAACATCACATGGTGCAATTAATTAGTATGTTTCTGTTGAATTTATTTTGCTCTAAAGTAAGTTGTGGTTATTTGCTTCTGAGTGATCGATGAATAAAATATCGTTCCTGTGCTTCAATAAATTTCTGTAAGTTCCTATTTTTTGTCAATAAAAATAATATACAGTGGGCTGCTTCTGTCATAGATACTCGTTTTTACAAACTTGTAAAGACTGTTAAAATAATTCATAAAATAGAAAAGTAAGTGTTTGATCTTTAAACATTTTTAAACCAAACTGCTCTCCTTATAAATAAAGCTCCATTAGAAAAATTATTTTAGTATGCACTATAAAAAGCATGCAAAAAAATTCATACTTAAAAACAATTCTTAAATTTATGTTATTGATAAAAATCACACAGACAAAATAATCATTTATTTTGTTTCAACTTACATTTTTAAATTTGCAGTATTCTATTCTTTTGATTTTGCTAACCTTTTGACTTCTGTTTTTCTCAGAAACATATTTCAATCTTTTTGATCATTCAGCTACTTGTTTTGCAGTTAATTGCAGTACTGCATCTTTCCTTTCTCGACTGTTATTTGAAAGTGTTTTTTCATTCTCATTCATTATGTTCTCAATCATTAAATAATTCTTCTTACAAGAAAATAACATCTGAGTCCTCATTTTAAGAATGCTTAAAATGATATTTTGGGCAAGTCTGTCGTCCAAATTTGTAGTTACAGAAGTCGTGTATGCTATATAATATTTAAATTTTAATTTAATTAAAAATTTTAATTAAAATAATATTTAAATTTCAAACTTACATACTCATTTATATCATTATCGCCAATATCCAAATTAAAACTATTGTAAACTCTTGCATTCTTGAGTATATGCAAGTAGCTCATCTACTTTACTGTAATAAGTATGTCTGTTATCTTATGTGCATAAATTATTTGCATAATTTTTTTTTACTACATTTGTTCTCTTTTTACAACAATATGCATTTTGGGCAATACATGTGCCGATTGTCCAAGATTTTACTATATTCACACACACACTGCTGAAAACAAATAATCTTCAATACATGTGCCGATTGTCCAAGATTTTACTATATTCACACACACTGCTGAAAACAAATAATCTTCTGACTTTTGTCCAATACAGAAGAGCACAATAATTGTAAATGGATTTGATGGTTAAACACATGTATAATAAACAACAAAACCAAGGGTTTTCCCAACAGTTCATTAAAACATAAGAACCTGTTGTAAAGGGGCTGGGCTCAAGTAAAGAAGGCTAATGTGGATGTATGTCAGCAGGTGTTAATCTTGCTTTTCGTCTTAGTTGGTCTCTTAATCATGGCTAATATTTATATGTAATTTTTTTTCATAAACTTATACCAATATAATTACAGTAAAGTAAAAAATGCATAAAGGAATATTTTACTTCCTAATCTAACCATACAATTTCCACTAGTTTCTCTTTTTTAGATTCCAATAGCTATTTATGCCTTCAAGAATATTGTAATAATAGCCTTAGTTAAAAAAAAATATTCATTTAATAATGTTTGAGCACATGTAAAATGCTTTTGTATATACTTTAAATACAATAGAATGAATGAAGCTTTCTATCATTTTGCATATTATATAATATGCTATTGCTTTGTATTTTTAATAATTTGCATTATTTTTACATATGCATTTATATCAAATTTTCTTATAATCTAATATTTACCTTTTTGTGATCCAATTTTTATGAATAAAATTTAATGGAATTAATTAATTTCCTGTGTTTTAAAATTTTATTCAAAAGTTATTACAACAGAAATTATTTTCATTCAATTCTATTGTTAAAAAGATAGTTGGGATCATAGTTATTAATATGACCTATTTTCTGTTTATAGGATTAAGCGAGCCTACCCATTTGAAGCTGAAATAATGTGCGAAATTTTACCAGGATTTCTCAGAGAATTTTTTCCAGTGCAAGAAATTCTAAATAAAATTATTACGGAATTTTTGTCTAGCCAACAACCTCATCCTAAGCTGATGGCAAAAGTTATTTTTGAGGTTTGTTATAGTTTTCTTTGTGCAGATATGATTTGAAAAATAATCTAAGTATCTATAAATTAATAAAATTGATTTCATTTTTACAGAAAGATCAATTTTTTAAAGGGTATAGTAAAAACATTTCTGTATTAATTGAATTGAAAAAATTTGTAAAATTTGCTGACTTGAAAATAATTTTAAATTATTTCAAACGAATATTTAAGACTAAAATGCGCTATTTAAGGATTAATTTTAAAAAAATCAAAACTCACTATCTTGGGAGAGAGCTGTACATGCATTTATTTGTGCAAGTTTGATGGACGTATTTTTCACCTAATAGTAAAATATCTGCTTCACTTTAGTTGATCTCATAACAAGAACTCTTCAATGTCGTCTAATAGTTTCATTAGAAAGTTATATTTCATGTACCTTTTTTTTTTTACTTTTAATAATATGAATTACTAAGCAAATTTAAAGTAATAATTATAAATATTTTATATTTTTGAACATTAAAAATTAAAAAAAAAACCAATATAGTATCTTAGAAAATTATTTATAAATGATCAAAAGATAAATTATGTGCATTAAAAATTGCACTGCTAAATAATGGCTTTTTAAGATAAATTTTTAAATCTTCAGCTTCATAAAAATATATATTAAGCAGTTATGGGTAAAGTAAACATTATTTACAGAAAAGAATTAAATTTTTATGAATATTCATAAAGGAAAGAGAGAGATAAATTTATGAATTTTTTAATAGAATTTAGAAATTACTAAAGCTTTCTTTAAGAAATCCAGGAAATTCAAAATGATTTAACTTAAATAATACTCTTGTGTTAGAGAGACCATTTGATTTTGCATGTAATTTGTGAAATTAAAGAATTATTTTTATAAAAAATTTTTTTAATTTAACAAAGTATGCTCTTATCTAATAAATACTATGAACATAAAATAGTTAAATTTCCTTGCAATGGATTTTATTATCAGTGGGCCATCTATTATTAGAACAATGAATGAAGAATTATTATAGAGAAAAAAAAGGAGTTCTTGTTTCATGTTACAATTTGCTATTGGATTCAGTGCAAGAAAAAAAATGTCCTTGACATCTTTTAAAATATACATTTATTCACTACTTAATGTTTATCAATTGTCACATAAACATACTCTATATCATGTTCCAAAATTTCATTGTTATGATTACAGCCGTGTCTTAAATCTTAAATTTAATTTTATAAATTCTTAAATATTTGCTGTTACATGACTCTTGGCGATGAATTGCTGTGAATTTGAGTATTTGAAATTAAAAGGGTGATAATGACAGTCTTAATGTGAAGCTTAGAAATTAATTATTTCATAATTCTGTTTTATCTTATTGTAAAATTGTTTTATTAAAATATTCAATAACCAAGCTTCTATATAAATGTCATTGATAAATTCTAGTTAATTAATATATAATAAATAAAGCATAATTACTTATCTAGTAGCACTATTATTTATTTATAAACTAAAATAAATTTTTTAATGATTTTGTATAGTAAATTTGTAAATGTGATATTGCACTGCACATACTTTCTTTTTCATTTTACATTAGTATATATGTTTCCATTTTTTATTTGTCTTCTCTATAACTAATATTTTAAAATCTGCCATGTAACTTAGACCAGTGTTTCTCAACCGCCGGTCCGTGGACCGGTACCGGTCCGCAAGAAATATTCACCGGTCCGCGAAATATCCAGCTTTTCGATATAGGCCGACTATATCGAAAAAAAAAATATATATATATATCATTCACTTTGGAATTTTCTTGGAGTTTTAATTAAGTTTTGGTGCTTTTATTCTCGATGCAATATTATATAAGTAAGTTGAATATACAAATGTAAATTATAACAAACAAAATGCTTTAAAAATTATGTATGTCTTCATGATTTATCTTCGTGAAAAATTGTGCATTGGGTCAAATTATTATTATTACCGGTCCACGCGAACGTGCCGAAATATTTTACCGGTCCTTGGAGTAAATTCAGTTGAGAAACACTGACTTAGACTACCTAAAATAGTTTAAAATCTGCTTTCTAACTTGAATGCTTTTGCTTCCACATGACAATATATAAACTTCAATATTTTTAGAATGAAACAGCTCAGATCAAAACAAAATCTGCAATTAAGCTAAATGATTAAATTAATTGTTTTTGAACATAACTGGACAAAACTGGTTATAGCTGAAATATGCGAGCCAAGTAGTGAAAGTTTTCAGCACTATCTGTGATCTGTTTTACAAAACAATTTCCATTTCTTTCAAAATTTTACTGTAAACTTTTCTGATTATGATTTTTTATCAGATTATACGTGGTCGTATATAATACGCATAACGAAATTCAAATTTTTTAGGGTATAATATGCAGATTGTGTACATCAAAATACAGTGCTTAATATCTTACATTATGCACAAAATCTGACTTAACGTATTGTAGAGGAGTTACTTAAAGTCACAGAGAAGTTTATGAAAAATTGAAATGTGCCACATTTTTTATTTATAATATTTAATATTCGTAGATACCAAAAAGTAAAATAAGAATTTCACAATAATACAAACTTAACATTAAATCAAGTAATAGGAAGACTTTTGATAATGCAATATAATTTGTAAAAATTTGTAATATATAAAGTTTTAGTCAAGACAAATTTAATATTTGAAATATCAAGATTTAAGCAGCAATGATTATTACATTCAAGTGCACAGTAAAAATTTAATTCAACTAAAAAAATTAAATGTGTTATCTTTTGTTAAGTTGATCTATTTTTATTCAAGCTCTAGTATTTTGTGTAAATAATGTTATTTCAATCTGTAGTATTTTGTGTAAATAACACTGATGCAACTACACTTAAGGAAAACTCCAAAACTAATTTATTGCTAACATTTTACATCCATTTATTTGATGTTGAAGTTCCTATATGCTTATTGCTTACTGCAATGCAACTTATCAAGTTTTTCGATTGAAGACTGAGGCTCAGTTGGTTTAAGTTATGGGAGCTTGAACATTGAGAAGTCTATAATATTCATGAATCAAAAGCTATTCTGACATTGATAGATAATTATATTATGCTTATACATAAGGAAAATCTGTTTAATTCACTAATTGCAATCAAATAAAATGTTTGTTATTCAAGTAAAATTTATATCACTTCCAACTTTAAGTATTAAAACTGTATTTTAATCATCATTGTTGTGTATTTTTTCTTTCACACATGTATAATCATTTTACCATAATCCTACATATTCCACTATCATATAAAAACAAAATATCATATTACGCTAATTTCAAATTTGCAAGATGTTAGCATATTAATAAATTATCCAGACAATGTGATTATTTTATTAACCGTGACTACTGTTTACAACAGATTACCTGAATATTTACTTGTATTTAAACATAATTTGCATAAATTATTGCTTTTATTACCTAGTTTCAGTTATTGTGCTCTTTTTTTTCTATTAGGTTTTTCAGTATCTCCATAAACAATCTCAAGAAGAATTAATTCATGAATGGGTTTTATTATCTCTATCTAATTTTATGCAAAGGCCACCACTCTCAATGGCAATATGGAGTCTTATTTGCTTTTTCGTTAGTGCAACTACAAATCATTGGTTTCAAGCAATGTATCCTTTTTATAGATATAATCAAATATACTAATTGGTATTTCTATGTTTAAAATATTTTTTTCCTTAATATTTTTAAGATTTCCTCATGTGCAAAATAGAATTGGAAAAATTGAAGAACAAGATAGATTACTGTTTTGTATAGCTGGTGTTAATTTTAGAAATCAGGTAAATTATAATTATAATCTCTATATAGCAACTTAATTTAAGTCAGACTTCCCAATATACCTTTTTTAGAAAATATTTGCTAAATTTTAAAAGATTTATAAATTTAAAATAAATTAAAATTTCATTTTGGAAAAATACTTTTTTGCTTTGCTCTGCATCTATGGTATGGAATAAAATTTGCTCAAACTGTACCAGTTTCAGATAAAAACTTAAACCCAATATATTTTGAGTAATTTTAATTCATAATTGAGTACTTATATTACTTACATTACCAATTCACTTTTGTACATACAAATATTAAATTTTCCTCAATATCAAGTTCAATTCAGAAATTTAAAAACAGAAGATCTTAAAATTTATATTTTTAAAATCTTTTTTCTAATAGGAGAATTCTTGTTTATTTTAAATTATTGTGTGTTGTGATAAAAATGTACTAAAGAGAATTATTTTAAAAAAGAGAATTGGATTCCAACACATAGCTTAGCATATGAAATTTATGTTTATTCCACAGAATTAGCTATATATATATATATATATATATATATATATATATATATATATATATATATATATATATATATATAATTTTGTTGCAAAAGATTATTTTTTAGGTTAATATTTTCATAGGTTCCTTTCATTTTTTTGTTTCGCTTTTAATGGCAACATAAGGACTTTTGAATAATCGTATCAAAAATTAAAATTTGAATACTAACTCTGGTCAACATATTATTTTTTTACACAAAGACTAAACAGAATCTTAGTAACTTTTTCACACTAACTTTAAATATGTACTCAGATTTTTTCCATTAGGCAAGGTTTTTTTAGAACACATTTTTAAAGTTCTAAAGGATTGTTGCTCAGGAAACTCTTAATGATAAATATTGAGTTAATTCTGGCTTACATAAAAAGCTGTATATTTTGATTTCCTGCTATATTTTGCATTAAGAATGTCATTCTTCATAGTCCAGCTGTAGTCAGACAGCATATTACGACTCAACTTGCCCTGGTGTTTCTTTTACATCTGCTGATGAAATTACTCACTGTATTCATCAGAGACAGGCCAGAAATTTTCAGGAAAGAAAGTTTAAATTGGAATCCAATAAGTGAATTTTGTATGTAGTCAGAAGATCACTCACTATTTCCTCATAATTTTCTTCTTTATTATTTCCTAGAAATTCTCAACACAAATATATTTAAATGATATCTATGTTGTGTTTTCCTATGGAATCAACAATTCTGCAGAATGTTCATTGTGCCATATTATTAATCTTATTTGTGGTCCTATAAATATTTTTCTTTCAATTTTACATAACTTATTTTAGCAAAATTAGATTTCAAATATGTAAAGACAGGAAAAAATTAAGTGATAGGACTCTGATGATCGTAAAGACAGCAGAAATTCTTTTCCATAACCTTTTACCAAAATTTTCCCCAGTCCCTGTTTTATATGTAGGGGAGGTAAAAATACTTCTTTGGGAGCCACTAAAGGAGTATTTGATACATTTCTGTGTCCTGTTATAAGAAAATCACGTTTAGGACACTGTTTCCATGTGTAAAGAGACATTCTATCTCTGCTGTTCCATTTACACAAAAAACTGCCAAATTTTGTGTATCCAAGTTGCAAACCTAACAATACTATTACTTTTAAAACACCACTTATATTCCAGTTATATTTAGTGTACTGAATTTTTCCTAACAAATTCATGTTTCTTTCATATCATTAGCATGTGCGAGAGGTATTGATTATAATTCTTTTCCATTGTGCAGTAATATAACCCTTAAACTAACATTCGATTAGTTTGTAAACAATTGCCAATTTGTGGCTGGTGTTCATTTTCAAGAACCTCCATTACTAAACAATCACTACAAGGAACTACATTGCCTTCATTAAAGAAGTAGTAATTAAACTCACTATGTCAATTACGATAAATGTATATCTATATGTCTTCTTTAAGATGATTCCAACCTTTGAGACTTGAACTTTAAAGCTCCAACAACAGTTTAGAGAAATTTAAATGCCTTACAAAATCATTAATATCTTGGTGAGATAAAAAGTAAGGTTCTGATGGAGGACTTGCTTCATAAGCAAGATCGCTTCTCTCCTTTTCTTCAACTTCAGTGTGAGCTTGGTCAGAATCAGAGTTATCATTATAACCATAAAATCTGGATACTTTTGTACAGGATATTATTCACAGTTCTCATTGGAAATACTAATTGGAATTGGTGTATTTTAATTTGGACGTTATTCTTCGTTAGTTATACAGAAGTAACATTCAGTTGAACGGTCCTTCTGTTCCCTTAAAATCATAGTGACTTAAAACTTCGTATGGTCAGTATCATTTTTCCATCCCATCAAGCCTAACACATGATACACAACATATATTTGGGGCCCAGTCTATTCCAAAATCCCCAGCTTTACAACCCAAGTATATTTTGTAAAAAAATTTTACAAGTCAGTGAAAATTTCCTCTTTGAAATTTGAATGCCATTGCTTCTCACATATAGGCAATTGTTTTGTTGATTTAAACACTTTCTTGACATAAAAGAAGGTTTATAAAACTCAAAGCAAAAATATTAAAACACATTTCAACATGAATATTAGTCTACTTGACATCAAATTATTCTAAATAAATTTATCCTTAATTTGAAAGAATAAAAAAAGTACATTTACAAAAATGCAGTGCCTGATGAAAGGAATCTTTTACATATTTAGATGCAGTATGTAAAATTACATAAGAATCGCTAATTTTCTTGTGAGAAAACTATGTTGGCTGGTGTGTAATCTTTATTGCACAATATATATATATATATATATATATATATATATATATATATATATATATATATATATATATATATATATATATAATTTTCTTCATGTTGGGAAATGCATAAAAAATGAATAACATTTTTGAAAACAGAATGCATTCAAAACTTTTTTGTACTTTCATAACAATTGAACATCAGACTTTTTGAAATGTGTTTCTACCCATTACTGATATTTAAGTCACTACTTTCATAAATTAAAACAATTACTCCTTTATGGATCTAATATTCATATCAAATACATCCCTGAATTTATTATTGTTAACAAAATTTAAATTTTTGTAGTTTATTTGGGAAGGGGCAATGTTCACATTTATGCAATTTCAACAGTATTTCAAATTTTTGCAGTTCAATTGTTTATTCTAATTGCATGTTTATCATATTTTATAATTTCATGTTTCCAACTACTAAAATTAAATTTTTATGATTAATGAGATGCCTTAATTTAATATGATATGCCTTAATGAGGAAATTAATTTCATTCACTTTCTTACGGATTTTTTATTGCTATAAGAATTATTACTACCAAATTTGATAGCATATGGAACTCCTCAGGCAAAAAGCTTAAGAATTAATACGTTATTTAGAAAAAAATATGCATCTAATATTTATTTTATAATTAGAACTTTTTTGCTGAGTGAAATTACATCTATATGGTGAGATAATTTTACTATTTGAATTAATTTCCTTTTTGGATTTCATTAAAAAATGTAAGTTATAGTTTAATCATATAGTATATTATTTATTGCAGTAAAATTATTAATATATTTTACACAATTTCTGAAAATACATAAGTTTTTCTTTCGTTTTTGATATTTGTTTGAACAAACGTTGACTTATTTTAGTAATTTCAAACTGTATATTCTATAAGATATCTTTTTTGGTACTATACATGAGTATTAATATTCTTTCAATTTATTTTAGTATCCATTTTTTCTATATTTTTAAATTTTTTTTTTTATCATATATTTAGGAACGAATATTTCTTGAACTAGGAATTGTTATTTAAACAAACTGAAACTTCAAAACTGTTAGATATAAAACTCAAAATTAATACTGATTGAAATTTAAAAAGTAATTAAAAGCGTGTAAAAAATTAATCTTATTCACAGCAATATTCAATATTTATAAATCTTTTATGTTTTCCCAATGAAACTATAGCACCTTATCAGCCGTAAATATTCGATTTCTTTGCCTAAAAGAAGTCACTGAATTCTAAATTTTGTTTATGATTTTTTAATCATTTTAACAAAAATTAATCATTAAACTAGCTTATAAATTATAGAAATTTGCATAAAAAATACCAACTTTAGATGAGAACTTACTGGAACACAATACATTTTGAGTAAATTTATCTTGTAAATGAGCATTTATATTGATGGCTTTACAAATTAACTAATGTATTGCTATAAACGAGATTTCTTTCAATATTAGGTTGATTCAGAAGTTTTTTTTTAAAAAAAAAGATTCAAAAGTTGTATTCAAAATGTTTTCAATAAGACAATGTATGGTAGGCTATAAAAGAAAATTTTAATTAGACATTTGCTAAAAACTTCCATCAATTTCAATAGTAGGTATTTTATTTCTGAAAAATGTTACTTTAAATTATGTTGTATTTACTTTGGTTGATTGTACTGAATAGAATGGCTTTTGTAAAGAACATATTGTAGATGCTCATTTTTACAAATGTATTATTTATGAACACTCACAATTTTACAAATCAGTGGCTGATCCCTAGCATGGAGGTACAATGTTTTAAATCTTAAGTAATTCTATAATTTTTAAATAATTTTAAATAGTTTCATATTAAAATGTATTTAAGAGGAAACTATATTTGGTATATTGAACATTTTAATTTATCGCATAAATTTCTTATTCAAAGTGGTTTTATGTATAATTTTTCATTATTTTTTTCAAAAAAAAAAAAAAAAAAAAAAACAATTTTATTGAATTGGTATGAAAAAAACAAGACTTTCATGTTCTTGTGTCTTGTCTTCATCAATATTTTTTAAAAGTGAAAAATCAGTTTATGTAAAATAAAACGATAAATTGTTTTTAAAGTATTTTGATTTTAAAACAATTTTTAATTTACAAGAATAAAAAGATATTTTCAGCTTACTGTAATATGTTACTAATTTCACTTATCAAATCTGTTTTTTATAAAAATAATTTTTGGTATATTGAAATATCTTTAATGATTATTAAGTGATTTTATCATCAAGTAAAATTTTCTAAATACTTTGGTATGCAAAAATTAAAGATGAGACAGTTATGCAAATGTGACATACAAAAGTGTTCTATATGTCGACCGATTGGCTGAGTGGTTAGCGTTCCTGACTCCTGAGCTGTTGGTGCCAGGTTCGAATCCCGATTCGGGCATGGATGTTTCTTTCCTTCTCTGTTCTCTCTGTCCTTTCTTCTGTGTTATTGTATGAATGTGGCCCGCCCTATAAATGTGTTTGTGGTGGTATGGGGCGGGTAACGCTACTCGCCTCCGTGATTTGATTCACAGGTGCTCGCTGAGTAACGATAAATGAGTAGCAGTCTCTGGCCTTGTTGTGGCATAGGGTTCAGTCACCCTTGTGTGCTTGCCATTGGATTTAAAAAAAATAGTGTTCTATATAATCAAAAAGAATACCATAACAACATGGATAATAAGCAAATATAAACAAAAAGAAATTCAAATGTGGTAAAAAGGAACTTTATAGTAAAGTTAGCCTCAAGCACAATTAATTAAAGAACAAAGTATGTGAACGACAGAATGATGAATAAGGGGATTGGCAAAGAAAATTCACAGTTTAGAAGAGGATATGATAACAGCCTCGACTTAAGATTTGCATTGTCTAAAAATGCAAAGTTCAAGGTTGTCAAAGACCTTTTGATCTATGGATATCCATGCCGAGCTGGCAGCCGAATGGTTAGCGCTCTTGCCTTCGGTTCAACAGTTCGTGGGTTCGAATCCCACCTTGGGCATGGATGTTTGTAGTGGTTCGGAATCCACTTTAAACAGTAAGTCCCGGTCTAATTAGCCCTCGTGTGCAAAAAATGACCGTTGAGCTACAAACAAACCAAACCTATGGACACCCATTGCAGTTTTCATGACATTTGTATCTCCAAAATCGTCGTTGACAACAGTGGATGTACTGTTCTCCCAAGAGTATTCCACACATGTTCGAATACATTGAGAACCTAGTACCTTCTCAATCAATCAATGTGATGAGCATCTTCACTTTCCAACAGCCCTGCGGCACCCACTGCATGATGTGTATTATTTTCCTTAATAAGGAGCTGAGAATCTATAACATCTCTGAAACTATATGTGAGGAAGTGTAATGTCAGTTAGCATCATCCATTTGAAGCTCCTTGTTAGATGTAAAGCTTAGTACGAGACTAAGCTTTATACTGTCGCAAACAAAAATTGCATTATTGCTTTAAACACATTGCTTTTAATGTTAGGAAGTTTATTGTGTTTTCCCTTCTCTCTCAGATAAATATGTCTAGAATTTTTAATCCGACTAAATTTGCTTTCATCCTTACAGTATCCGATCTCATTATTCATTTCCGCAGTTCTTGTGTATTTGATACCCACAAAATATCCTACGCAACGTCTGGTGAGCTGGCGCTTATGGCACACAATGTACTGGTTATCTTGCAAATATGCTACTATTGTAAAACATTTTTGCCTAAATAAGACAGGATACCATCGTCGTAGTCCTTGAATGTCTTTTCTCATTTTCTCTAATAGAACGATAAATCGGCTTTTCTAAGCCAATGTTACGTATAATTAACTAACATATCTTAAACAGCTATTTATGTTTTTAGAAGTTTTTCCCAAACTCAATGAAAAATGTTGTCAATGCTTTCTAACAACGCAATTTCATTAGTTGCACTTCAAGCTTCCTTTATTTTTTCCCTGATCACTATATTGGGTGAAAACATCCAGATTTGTCTACAGAATTAACTCTGCTAAATACATGCCACTAAGGCATCAACTTTACTTTGTTTAAATTAATATAAATCGTATACAATAGTTTTGATTTATATACCTAATATATACACAAAACTATAGAGCGTACATCCCCATCGTATTTTACATTCTTTTGACACTAGCCTATGTCATGCTTTATATAATCTTTTCTTCCTCCTGTTGGTCTTCTGCCAGATTTTTTGGCTCTACCTATCTGCTTGTTCCACTGATAGGCTGAATTTTAATCTTTATATTTTGTTAAATTTTGCATACTAATATAACATTCTGATTCTTATAAGTAATTTAAATGATATATTTTTTTGCAGTTACAAAGCAATGAACAGAAACAAGCCTTTTTCAATACAATACGCAGTGTTGCTCTTCCTCATACTCCCTATACTGATCTCCTTCAATGTTTATAGTAATACTAGGTGTGATTAAGGTACTTTGTATTATTTTAAGTTAAATTAAAGAAATACGTAAAATGTAATCAGTTTTACACTTTACGGTGCACACATAGATTTTCATTCCTATTTTTGTAAACTGTTATTTGTTTGATCATATATTGTTGTTACAAGATTCATAATCACAAATATAAATAAACAATTATTAATTGATACCTGTACCAAGAATAATGTCAAGAAAATAAGCCAACAAGCGCAATTTTGGAATCCTTATTATTTTTATCTAGCCCATAATGAGAATTAAAATATATTAGAAATATAAAAACATTTGTCCATATCGTTAGTATATGATTCGTGCTTTTGATTTTTATTTTCATATATCTAGGGTCATGTTAGCCTTGTGTGAAATTTAGTGTTTTTCTTACATTCCATATTAGGATGAAATTTGTGTAAATAAGAAATCTGTATATAATATAGATGAATTATTTTTTATGAATTTTTAAATCAAAAATATATTTGTACAGATACATAGAATATATTATCAAGTTTTTAGTAAATCCTTAATTTCTGGAATGAATTTGCTTGTTTTGCATACATGATAGATACAATTATATATTTTTCAAATAATTTTAATGATTATTAGATATATTTAAATGCTGTATTGTAAAACTTTTTGTATACATTTAATTCAAAGTAACTTAGAAAAATTATTAATTCAAGTTATTGGCTATATATATGTAGCATCATTTTTAATGATAGAATAGTTAATTTTTATGAAAGTTTCATCCACAATAATATCTATGTCAATAAATCTAATGATTTTATTATTATATATATATATATTGATATATTTGTTTGATTTTAGTGAATAATCAAGAAATTTATTGCTAATTAATTTCTTAGTAAATTTGAATCAGATTTTATTGACTCAATCTTAATTTATATTTATTGGGAAGAGTGTTTGCTTGTAAGAATCTTTTTTGTTAGAAAAGGAGATTTTTTATATAGAATCATTTATCTTTGTTGGAAATTTTTTGTGTATATTTTAAACAACTGAAAAGTTTCAATTTTTTAATTCTATACAGAATTTCAAATTATGTGCAAGTTAGAATGATTTATAAATAAAAAGTTTTGACTATGCATTAACTTTTCAAAATCAAATTGATGAAGTTTTCTTATGTTTTGAAAAATGTATGTAATTTTATTATCTGAAGTATTTTGTAAGTTCAAAAGTACTAATTTTTTTAATTTATGTATTGAAAAGTATTGCTTTAATAAAAACCTTGAATTAGAATGTATTAAGTAGATTATGGCAGGCGTTAAAAATATTTTGTTCTGCATTGATTTCATATTAAAAAATGTTTTTTGTTAAAAATAAATCTTTTAATATTGAAGGTTTTGTCTTTTTATTTTTTAAGTAGATAAATTTAAATGGTTTCATAATAATTACAAATTTTGCTACAAATTTTTAATTAAGAAATACTTATGTTCTATATGTTCCATACTTCTCTGAAGATAAGGTTAAAATTAGATATTACCATGATGAGATAGTGCTTCATATGTCAAACTACACAGTATCCATTAAACATAAGTGGTGAATTGTTTAATTATTTTCCAGTTCTATAAAGACATTTTGAATAAATTTTGTACATTATTGACATAAAAATTCTTAAAAACCAATTTAAATTAGCTAAACCAATATATATTTAACACCTAGGACGCATGCATTAATGAAGAAATTTGAAAAATCATAACTGCAAAAAAATCATTTCATTTTCACAAGGAATAGAAAATTTATATATTTACAATTTTATTTTATTTGAAATAATATTATTATCTCCATCTATAACATTAACTAATGGTGCAGACTTTGTTGTATGTTAAATTTGTTCACATTAAATTAAAAAATTATTTGAGCATAACAAGCCAAACAAATTGTTTGAAATTTTAAAATATAAACTTCAATATAGAATCATGCTGTGAACTGTGGAAGACTCTTTTTTTTTAATTAAAATCCTGTTGAATTGCTATTTGTGGGTTAGAGTCAGTATACTAAATATGTTTCTTTTAAGCTTTTTATACAAAGAATATCCATTAAATTTCTGTAGTTAAGAAACTCCATATTTCATCTACTCTACTTGATAACATAATTGAATAAAGTTAAAAGATCCACTTGTGTAGGTATCAATAATTTCATTTTTTCTCTAATTCATAAATCCTCAATAATTTTGCTTCACAATTGAAATGGCATAATCATATTCCTAGATTTTTTTGTTATTTTATTTGATATCAAATTCTAATTTCTTGATACGTTTCACAATGGTATGGCTTCAATGGTATTTCATTGAAAATTTCAATATCTGATTTCAGATAGTAAATACAAGAACTTTTCTTTGACAACCATTAAAATTTTTAGTATATAAATCTAATAAAAAGGTTAAGCGTTGTATTCCAATGAATTTTATTAATAAGAATATGTAATTAAATATTTAGCTGGTGAGAAATTGTAAATCCAAAAACAATTATATTTAAACCATGTTCTGAAATTTCTCACCTGCAGTATATTTCACATTCACTACTACCAATATTCACGATGCACACCGTTTTTAAACTATTTGTGTCAAAACGAGAGTCATTGGGAATTTTTATTTTAAAATAGGATGATTTTTCAAAAATATTTATCTGAGTATATTTTTCTAAAATGTTCAAAATTTTTTGTTTTTAAGAAATAAATAAATTTTTGTAATGATGTGTAAAATTCGTACTAAATGTAAAAAATCTGAACACTTGGCTGGCTTGCTATTTATTAAAATGACCACATTTTGGTTATAAAATAGGACAAATTCAAATAAAATCTTAATATATTAAATAATGAGGAATATATGAAAATCTCTTAAAATATAGCTGTCAATGATCTAACTATCCATTTAAAATGAAGTAAAAAATTGATAACTCATAACTTGATTATCTTTCAACTATTTTGCTCAAAATAGGCAACGATAGAAAAGAAAATACTCTTGTGAAATATTAAAAAATATTTTATCAAATATCCTCAAAATTTTATGAAACTGCAAATATCCTTTATGCAATATGTAGGTGACGATTTTCCATCATGCTAATTGAATGGATTATGAAAATATGCCATTCAAGACTAAAACTTAATTTTTAATAAGATATTACTAATCTTACCATATCAACAAACCCAATTATATTGATGATACATAAAAAACTATAAAAATAAATTCCAGTTCGTAGCAGTTCCATGAAGAGGTTTTGAACAGTTTAAAGAGTTAATAGACAAAAGTTATTGATTTTCCACTTAAAAGATTTGAATTCAATATACCTTTTATTGCACTAACTAAGCAAGATCTCCAAACCATAAGTATTAAGAATTACTCATTGTCACCATGCAAGGGAAATATTTCTTTTGGAGGACAGCTCTCTCTCTCTTTTGAAAGGATATTATAGCCAACAGACAGTATTGATCAGCAACTTCAAATTCCCGGAGGCCCAGTATTGCTGTTTATAGAGACTAGATATTTTCATAAGTATAAGCTTTTTATCTGCTATCCTGAATGCTATATTCTATTAACCATCAGAGATTCTGTTCATTGGTGCAAGAAACAAAGACGGTATACATCGTATATGATGTTATATTCTTTACATAGCTGAACATGATTTCACTGTCTTTGGAGATTCCCGTTCCAGTTTATATAGTGATAGATTTTACTCAATAACAGCAGAAACTACTGTAGTTATAGTAAGCCATGTCTCTTATAACGGATCATAAGTAGGCTTCGCAATTATCTGTACTAATATTTATTTTCAATAAAACTAGTTAGTTTTGAAGTTGTACGTGGGCTACTCGGTTTTTGCACTTACTGATATTTTTTTATTCTAAGTGTAAGGTTTCTTGTTGGTATTGTGAATTTCCAGTCTTTCAGGTATTAGGTAATTTATTACTGTTTTATGGTAAAAATGTTTTCGCCCAGTTTATACATACGAATGGAAATTGCTTTTTGCGAATGCAAATTTGATTATTACTTAGGCATTTGCTTTGACTATCTAGTTTATAAATAAATGGATAAAATTTAGTCTATAATTTACAAAAATGTTTTATATTGGCAGAGAAAGTTAATTATAAATAATAAAAGCAGAGAATTTATTAAGAGCTGTATTTATTTACTGTAAAACTGTGTGCATTCATAGCCAAAGCATTTTTATCAAGATTGAATTTTCATAAAAAGTACTTTTAACATTTCCACATTAAAATAATAGAAAATGTTGTAAAATAAAAATAATTAATCTGAATTATCCGCATTTTCATTTTAGTTCCTTTCATTTACATATTAACAAAAGTTGTATGTATATACAAATTGCATATATGTATAAATATACAAATGAACTATGAAAATGTATTACACTGTATTTTAAAGTTTCATTTGATAAAGTGTTTAATTTGACAATTGTGACATTTATGTAACTAATAAATGTACAGTTTCTCCAATCAAACAATATAGTAATTTCTGTCTGTGTTGTAACAGTTAATACATTTTCATACATAGTAACTAAATTACAGTTAGAACTATGGATTCATGCTTGAAGAAATAAAATTGTTTCCTACTTATATAGCTATTTACTTATTAATAAAAAACACATAGTAATATATACATTAATAATATTAGAGTAAAATTATAGAAATGAGAAAATGAATAGTCTACAACCAGTTCTTGCAATGTTGGAATAAAAAATTGCAATACATTGAGCAAATATAATTCTACCATAAATATATTAAACTTAGTTTCTATAAATTCATTTTTTTAATATTGACAAATCTCCATACAACTTATCTCAGAAAGCCCAATTCTGAATGATATTGATATCACTTTCTGTTGTTAGCTCAGATTTTAGAATTAATAAACAGTAGCATTTTAAGTGAAAACTTTTTGTAATTTATTAATGAAATAAACTTTGAATCTTTATTTATACTTAATTTGATAAATAAACACATTCTATTTGTTATAAATACTTTCTTTGCTAACAATAATACAGTTATATTAAGCTATATGATTTTTTGCAAATAAAGATATTAATAAAATGATTATAATTTGTGTAAAAGGATCTTTTTGTTTCAGTTATACAGCCAAATATGTTTTATAACATTTGAAAATAGCAATGAGTTAAGGAACAAAATGCTCAATGCTTGTGGGAAATAAAGATTGTTTGACCTAAATGGAATCAGATATAAAATAGCATTAAAATTTTAAAAAAATTAAATAATAATTTAATGTCATAATTGATAACAATACATTTAATGTATTTAAATTGCGAGTTTTACAGTAAGAATTTCGTTACTATGTAACTCTCTCCCATATGCATGGCCATATCTCCATGCAGTGGCCACCATCATTCAACATATTAAGAGTTTCTTAATTGATTCCCACACGGTCCTCTTTTTGATGCTCAGTCAGATAATGGGGAACGCAACGGCAAACTACTTATTTCATATGTAATTCTTCATGAATGATTTTGTGTATGGCTGCGGATCCTATGTTAAGTTCCTTCTGTATCATTTGATAGGTACAGCGATTATCATCCATTAACATTTTTCGTATGGCAGACACATTATCCGGGATTACTGCCGACGGCGGCCTTCCTGTGTGTTCTTCATCCTGAAGAAAATTACGTCATCTTCTTAATTCTCTAAACCATCTGAATACAGTAGCACGAGCTGGAGATTCATCAACAAATGCTAATTGCAACCGTTGAACGCATTCTTCTTGATTTAATCCTGCTTTGAAATCGTAGAAAATCATAGCGCGAAAATGTTCTCGCGTCAACTCCATTTTCTCTTCTGTTTAAAATTTATTCCACGCTAAACAAGTTGAAGTAAGGCAGTAAAAAATCGTCTTCTGTGTTAAAATACTTTGTACTTTAAAATTAAACCGTTATTTTTATTTTGTAAATTCTCGCGTCTGCGCGGATCTCATAAATTTTCAGGGTAACCCTCGTATAATAAGTACACCATTTTTAACATTGATTTTTTTTTTTTTTTTTAGAAATCATTAGGATATTCAATGCTAAATAAAAGGGATGTTAAAATATTAAACATTCACTTACTTTTGCCATTGAAATCAGAATAGCACAGTAAGAAATATAAACAAAAACAGTTCTGACAAAACTTTGCTTTGCAATTATCTTAATTATGAATGCCAACAAAGATTTAGTATTGAATTTGATGTTTTGGTTGGTTGTTATAACATCATTTCTGTATGCTAGTGCTAGTCATCTAAGCTAGGAGCTTGCACTTTGAAGTTGATTATGAACCATAAAAAAATAATAATGCCTAAAATAGGATTTGTTTATTTTATACACTAATTATTTGTATACAAAGGTTAATCAAAATCTATAATTCGAAGTGGATTACGAACAATACCCAAGATGGGAATCAAACCTACAAATTATCAACCTGAAAGCAAAAATGTTTTGTTAAATCACTTTCTAGATTGCCCATGGTATTGAACTGTCCTTGCAATTCAGAATAACATTCCAATCAAATACTAGTGAAGATGGCTATATGATAAAGTACTATTTTGTACACATACTTTAGGATTTAGAAGATGATGTAACAAATTCATCAATTAGTATCTGGTGAATCTTCCATTTTCTATCTTGACAGTATTTTAGAAAACATTAAAAAAATCAGCTCCACCCATTTCGAAGTATCAATCATTTATAATAAATTTTATTTATGAATAAAATTCATGCATTTAATTATTCCACTATTAAACTTGTTTTTGTAAGAAACAATACTTTTTGATGTCTTCTGCACTATATTAGAACCCTTATCCCACACTACATCAAAGTGTCGATTTTTTTCGTAGTTACTACAGTAAAAATTTCATCTTAGGTAATTTATCTCATCCCTATTCTGATTCTTCTTTTTTGCTTTACAATCGCTTCTCCCGTACAAGGGCTAATATGACTGGAATTTACAGTGTAAATATATAAATTCTGAACCATTAGAAATATATGCGCTGAGACTAAGAACTATATGCCCAAAGTTTAAAACTGAGGCTCAGAGCAATACCCATTTAGTCCCCAGCTCAGCAATATACCTTCTTTCAAAAAATGAAGATATTGTTGACTCAAGCCTGGATGAACCTTGATATCGCATTTGATCAGATACTCAATTTATTACAAATTATCTATCAAAATCAAGTAGAGTAAAGCACAAAATTAAGCAATAATAGGCATCAAGCAGTTGGTAGAATCAAGCAAAAGAATATAATTGAATTATTCCATTGACAGAGTTGTGGATTTAAAAAATTGACTAGAAGGAAAATTTGAAATTAAAATAGCCATTGATCGTTTAATGAAGTTTTACATAATTAATTTGTATTAAGTTAGCATTTTTTTTAAAAAAATAATTTTTTGTTGAGAAAAAAATTAATATTCTCTTTGCACAACTATATTATTTAACATTAGACTCAAAGTTTGATGGGGGTTTTTCTTGTTTTATTTTGTCTACAGTTAATTTACACCAATGTCTACATTTCGGGATTGTGATGTTAAAGAACTATTTGTGTGAAAAATATTTAATTTTTTTTATTCCCTGTAAAATTCTAATTGGTTTTCTTTTCTAAAGAAACTTGGTGATTTTTGAATTAACTATGTTTGTCTTTTCACAAGTTTTGACTTCACAAATAACAGTTGATTGTGCTAACTCTCTTATATAATTTTCCACACTTAACATTCTTCTGTCATGAATAATAACATCCATAATATTGCAAGAGACTCTCAACATTAGGTTTTGAATATAGTCATAATAGTTTTTACTAAAAGTTAAAAATTTACATTTCACAATGGCATCTTAAATTATTTTACATGTATGAGACCATCAAATTCATTCTGGCCATTTTATCTTCTTTGTATAATTTTACATTATCCATTTCATTTATTATTTCATGTACTGTTTAACTAGTTTTTTAAAATAGTTTCATTCCTTCCAGAGATTAAACATAAGACTTAAGCTAAATTCATAAAATTTGATAAGCTTGTATATTCGTTTTGATATTTTAAGTCTAATGCAAAAAACTAATTAAATATTTATTACCCTGAAGTAAAAGTTTTTCTTCAAGTTTACATTTTTTGCTGACAAGTTCTTCAAATTCGTATAGTAATTTTATCAATGAATGTTGCTCTTTTTTTCAGCAATTTACTGATTTAATTATTTTAATTTCAGTAGATCTAGCAAATTAAGTTGAATGTAAGTTCAAAAGTTGCTTGAATGAAATGCAGATTGTATCAGTAGTTCAACAAACAAATGCTATTTGAATAAAAATCTAAAAGAAAAACTTTGAAGTACTATATAATTTATGAACCATATTTCCATCAATTTCAAAATTCTCATCTACTATTGAAAGAAATTTCCATAAGAGAAAAGTGAACTACACGATAGAAGAGAAGACACTATGAACGACTATTTTCTAAACTGCATATGGTTGGGTAAATAATGAATAAATAGATTTATTACTTTACAAATATACCGATTGATGGTTAAGTAGTTAGCGTTCTTGACTCCTGAGCTGAGGGTACTGGGTTCGGGCATGGATGTTACTTTCTTCTGTGTTTCTCTGTCCTTTCTTCTGAGATGATGTATGAATGTGACCTACCCTATAAATGGGTTTGCAGTGGTATGGTGTGGGAAATTCTACTAGCCTCTGAGACTTGGCCGACTGGATAATGACAAATGAGTAGCAGTTTCCTGCCTTGTTGTGGCATAGGGTTAGTCAACCAAGTGCCTGACGATATTTAAAAAAACTTTACAGCATATTTAATTCCTTTCCAGGTAAATTCTTTATTACTTTACAAATATTAAGCACATGCAATTAAAAAATGAGTATTAAATCTTAACAATTATAAAAATTTTGTTTCTTTCTTAACAAATGATGTACTAGTAGAAAAATATTAAGTATATGCAATGTTTAAAAAACTCATGCAAAATATAATTCAAACTTTATTTCATTGATGGAAAATCAGGCAAACCAGTAGTTTTTGTTTTTAAATTACATTTCTAAAAAAAGCACAGGTTTTCATTTTATCTAATAAAATGCAGAATTTCAACATCTCAATGTAATTAGTTATCTATAAGTAAAAGGATTAACGAGATTCTATAGTAAAAATGTGAATCCAAATTTCTCAATTATAAAATAAAAAAAATTACACAATAAAAATTAAACACTAACACAAGATGCATGAAAATAAATTCATAAAAAATTTTTTCACAAAAATTTAGTTCATAAATGGAATCCAAAATTACCATGGGGTCTATTGGACTATTAAGGAATCTGTCATTAATTTGTAAAATCATGAGTGTTCCCAAGTTAAGGTTTGTAAAAATGGGGGTAAGCTGTATATTTTCTGATACTGAAAACTTTTCTTTCTCAGAATCTAAATGTGCAGGTATCTATTTATTCTCATCAAAAACTCTCTCTTTGACCATATTATTTAATATTTCATATCCTCATTTTATCAATATTTAATAAAAGTAATCTAAGACTTTTAGCCAAAACATAAGTCATTATGTATGTTGCACTTGTTTTCCTCATCTTTAGTCTAGACAAAGTTAACTTCTAATTGTCAAAATTAGGTCCTTTCTGCATGTGCTTGAAAATTATTAGGAGTAAAATTACTGGATTTTTAATAAAAAAAATTAAGTGATAATTACTTTATATATGGTAGCTCGATCGCATACAAAATGTTTCAGTGAAGTCACAACTTTAGAACCCTAATTATAGAATGAGAATGACTTTCAAAAAATTTCAAAAGATGAAAAAAGTCCGTCTGAAGGACTGAAAAATGACACCCCTTATATTGAACTATTATACAATTTTTTAAGCCTCTATTATGGTTAAAGTTATGTTTTATGTAGAGCTTAAGTGTATAGAAATTATGGGCATGTTGTTTGCGATTAAATACATCTTCTTTACTTTTGTACTTAATGTAAAAATATAAGTCATCAATATATGTTATATGGTCATCAAACAATTTCCTCCTATGAATATTAAAATTTTGTAATAAGTTTATACAGATGTAACACAGGATTAATTATTTTTAAATACATAATTTTCTTTTGATATGTATTTTTAACTTTTGCATCGTGTGATTATTTTTTAAAAAATAGTAACCATCTGCAAAATTTATTTAAATGCAATTTTTATTTTAATTATGCAAACAGAAGCACACAGATACACAAACAGCTACAATTCATGATCCACATTAATTACAAAAGTGAACAAATGCTATTTAATGTTTCTGAATTGATATTCAGAAAAAACAATTCAAAAGTGTTTTGAATATCATAAAAACAAGTTCTTAAAATTTCTTAACTCAAAACATTTATATAATTGACATATTAAAATATTTTTAATGAATGTTTTACCAAAAGAATTTCTTTCATTTGAACAACGAATGGAATCTACTACTAATATTAATTACATTATCACTATAAAAGTAAAATAATAAAGACATATTCTACAAAGCAAGATCATTAAATAGTGACAATTATAAAAAATTACACCAAGTACGTGAACTTTAAACTACCTACATCAATAAATTATAAAAAAAATGTAGGAATTGAGAATGCATTGAATTGGTTTGTAATAACGTTTTCTCTCTCTCTCTCTCTCTCTCTCTCAGCATACAAGGTCTAATTCGAATGGGAGTATCAGAATAAAATAACAATTTAGAATCATATTAAGTATCCAAGTCTGAAGGGACAATTAAACTAGAGACTGTTGAACTGACGACCACAAATACCACAGTTCAACTTCCACTTCGATAAGATTAAGAGGCATGTTGATAAAAATTTCCCTTTTAAGAACATTCTGTTAAAATCCTCCAAACAATATATATTTTCTTCTTTCAAACTTTCTAAACTTCTTGCTTACTGTTTTTAAATTTTACTTCTTACTTAATAAAGAATTAGTATTACTTGACTGGGAGTAGCTTTTTTACATGCTTGGAATATAAAATATTAAAAGTTATTTATTACATGTACATATGAAGGAAATCCAAAAATATTCTGATTAACATTATTTCAAATCAAGTTTTTGTTTCATAGTGTTTTTCCATAAAAAATACTTTTATTGGATATATTTTTATCCACACTTCACTGTAAAAAAATATTAAAAAATTGGCAAGAATAACTTATCAAATGTGATTTATTAGAAAAAAAGAATAATCAGAAGAGTTTTGTTTATTAAGAATTTTATAAGCTTAAGTTTTGACTCACTTAGGAACAGCGAGAAAGTCCAAACATTTATGAAAATAAACACCTGAAAGAAACATACCATTGCATTGATTTAAAAAATAATAAAATACAATGACAGAGTAACAGTTGACTAGAAGTAAGAGTACACTCTTTTCACTCAAATGAAAAGTTTTTGACTAGAAGCCGATTTCTGATGAACAATAGAGAAATAAATAATGCATCTTTTGTAAAAACATACCTGTCCAGGTAAGCTATGGAATTTTCTGGAATATTTTTCTGCAAAATATAAATTTTCTATAAAAAAAGTTCTACCAAAAAACAATAAACAAGTATGGTTGAAATGAAAATAATATCCTTGTAATATTAAACTATCCATTATATCCATATTGTAGAATTATTGAGCTAATAGCCTGACTGCAATGTTCATTAAAAAATAAATATATAAAAAGGTAATCTAAGGTAAATTCTCTACCTGTAAATATTTTTTGAACACTGAAAGTTTTTTAATGGACTCAAAAATGATGAAATTAAACTAAATAACCATATTCTTTTATAAACAAATATTCTTTATAATATATACATAATTGTACACTAGCATTTGATTCTTTAAGACTTTTTAAGTATTTATTTATAACAATAAGAGAAAATTTGTTCCAAAAGAATTAAATTTTTCAAACTTTATACAAACTGTCTATAGAATATTAACAATATTTTTAATTAGTTTAATAAATGTACCTGACTTACATCTCAACTTGATAACAAAAATAGTATTTTAAAAATGATGTGAACGATTTGTGATTCTTGTGTTATAAATGATAAACTACTTGGTAAAGAAAAATATTTTGAAAATTATGAAATGATTAAAACATTTGAAATATTCTTAAGTGTTCTGTGAAGCAGACTAACAATAGAACATTTACTAATATGGATAAAATGAAATGTTCTGCAAATTAATTTAAATCAAATCAAAATGAAGGACTTTTTAGCTGTAATACTTCCCTGATTGAAATCTAATATTTCATTGGGCTTTAAAGTAATTCAATCAAAATTCTAATTTATAAAATATTATGAATTTCAATTTATTAACATGTAAATCTAAGAAGCTTCATTTTAAATAATTAGCTTTTCTTTCTGATTTCACTCAGTAGTAAAAAATGTTCATTTTATTCAAAAAAAGCTTTTGAAAATCCTAAGATTATTTCCCTCTTCACATTTGCAGCATATACTTATGTGGTGCTACTGTTAACTTAAGCCAATAATAAACTTAGTTTTCTGAAAAATTAGTTATAAAGTTAAGTGACATGATAATTATGCAATAGCCTTGCTATTTTCCTCCATTTTGTATATTTAAACAAACAAAAGCATTTTTTTTTATCTTTTTACACCATTTTAAAAATCTGCAATTTCCATTCATTTCACAGAATTAGTCAAAATTCATAGCAATTTTCTAATTATATATATATATATATATATATATATATATATATATATATATATATATATATATATATATATATATATATATATATATATAAACTGTGTGTGAATAACAATTTTGCCATAATTTTAGTCTTAAAGCTCAAATAGAATGATTTTTATGAGATTTGTAAAATTAAAACTAAAAAAAAGGGAAGAAAAACAAATTTTCTTCCATTCATGGTCTTTTAATTTACAACTTCTAGTCATTCATAATATGATTATAAAATAAAGAACTTAACAAAAATAAATATAAATTTTGAGCATTAATATCTTCAGCAACAAATGCATTTAATTAACTTCGATTATGTATTATTATATTAATGTCCTGAACAACTAGGAAAATATTTTTCTAATACTAAAGGGGAGAATAGTAGAATTCATGCAGAAATTCATGTTTTTAGTTTACCCATTTTGGAATTGCAGATATCTGTTAAACTATTTAAATTATCATTATCTTTTGTACCAGAAATATTCAATATGATAAAATTTCATGTTTGATTAGCATAAAAAATCTTGAGCTTCTGATTTTCCTAATGTATATAAAAAATCCCTAGAAAATCGAATATTATACTTTTCATTTGGAATGTTAGATTTTTTGAGATTTTCATGTAAAAAAATACAAATGGTAGTTGTACAAAGATATCAACAAATTATTGGCACATAACACAATTAAAAAATTTCCAGAACATACACTACTCTACAATAATGGACAGGATAGCAGCTAATTTGTATGAAGCAACAGCATGGCAGATTTTAAGCAAATCCAATATTTCCGTGAGACTTTTAAAGGTTCAGTACATCCATCAAGTGGAAATGTTAATTCTGAATGAAAATTTTAAAATCTATTGAAATGAAAAGAACTTAGTGACATTAAAAGTCTTACAGTTGGTTTTATATTAGTGGACAGTCTATAAGCACAATTGTGGCATATCGATTGCCCCCTAATATAAAAAAATCTCATGACTTGAAGAAGGGGAAGGTTAAGAGATAGGTCACAAATAACACCTCTTAGTCATTCCTGTAAACTGACTAAACTAGATCAGCAAATTTTTAAAGATTGAGGTTTATAAAAATGAAGAAACCCTTTCAAATCATTTATAGAGAGTTTCTACAAGCAGCAAAAGTTACAATACATTTCAATACTTGCAGCAGGAACTGCACAGTATTAATATCCAAGATATATTGCTACACACAAACCAAATACCATCCAATAGAGATGGTAAGACTTGTTTATCTCTACAATTTACTTCTTTTTAATGAAGCAGTCACATAACATACTCTTCCAGTCAAATAGATGAACTTGATTTTATCAGATGCCAGGTTTTCTTATAAAATTACATGTTATTGTCTGATCCATTATTATAGGGTAGTGTATAAATCACGAATATTTTCTAATTTCAATTAAATAAATAAAACTAAAAAAAAATCACAATTTACAACTCTGAATTCTTCACTTTGCTCATTCTTGGCCCTTTCTTGATTTTAGTTTTCTTTTGTTTTGGTCCAACAGTGCTACTCTGCTTTTCCACCTAAAATTTTTCAGTAAATAAATGTGTATTATTGGATATCAGATGATAAAAAATGTTAAAAGTATATTAATGAAATAAAACAGTATATTGATAAAAAAAACATGATTTTGCACTTTAATACATTATAAAAATAAATATAATTAGTCGCTTTCAAACAGCAATTTCTGCAGATTGCTACACTAAATATTATATTCAATATTTCAGTTGAAGCAACCAACAACAAGTATAAAAAAATAAGTAAATAGACTATTATTTTATACTATATTTTCAGCAGAATTTTTGCTTTCTAAAGATATATATGATATATTTTGTTATAAAAATTGTATAGAATATTATCAAACACATTTGTTTAAGATTTTATTTGTTTTAATATTATAAGAGTAAATTATATTGTATGTTACAATTTATTCAAATGAAATTTTCTGGAACATTCAAAACTGTTCAAAGAACAATTAATTCTGAATTTTTAAGAATTAACTGAAGGATATTTATAAATCAGTTACTACTGTGCTTTTTTAGGTGATTGGTCCACATACTCAAATATATGATGACAAGTTTCTCACTTTCTTAATTTTGGAGGGTAAATGATGAAGAGGACGATACTGGCCATGGATGAGGTAGAAAAGGGCTTAACACGGGTGAACCGATTGAGAGCCATTGCATAGAATTGAGCTAGGTGGGGAAGAAATGACAAAACACCCTTAACCTGTAACAAGCTGTAGTGCTAGCAAAGTATAGTGTTTTTTCATACCAACTGCAAAATTCTATATAAAAACATATAAACTATACATCATTGAATGTATTATTAAATATGACTAAATCATTAAAAAATAATGACTCTTGATGCAATTTTACTAACATCTGACAGCAACACATTTTATTTGATATACTCAAAGATTATGAACTTCTGATTTCTCCCTAAAACTATGTGCCAAGCTATCTACCCAAGTATAATAATAATTTTGAAAATAAAATTTGTCAGCTTTTATCCTTCATTTTATAATTTAATAATTATCAAAATGGTGGATAAATTCATCTGTCAATTTAATATATTAAAAGATAAATAAAAGCTATAAAATGAAAAAATCCTTTAACAGTATAGTTTAAATTTTATCATTCAGATCTTTAACACAAAAAAAAAACAATTTATTTACTAAGTTATAGAAATTGAAATATCCCAGAAAGCATTCAGTTTTAAGAGTAACACAAAAAACTTGTATAAATGACTATAAATAAATATCATATTTAATCTACATTATTGATAAATAATGAAACTTAGAGCTCCTGAATTTCCATTAATGACTTTATAACAGGAATAATTCTGTGGGTTTCATCGTGATGCTATTTACAGCAAGCATAGTGATATCTAAACATTTTAACTTAAAATGTTTTTCTAAACAGAAAGGATGAATGTTTTAAAATTATTCACGAAAATAGCTTACTTTTAAATGACAAAAATTACATTGGAATTATTTTCTAGCATATCCAAAACAATAAACAAGTAAAATAAATCTGTGACTTGTGTTTAATAGTAACGATTAATGCATAGTAAATGTCGACATTTGGCAGTGAGTCAGAAATAAGGGTATTTCGGACATACACCAAGCAACTATGTAAATGTTAACATTCAGCAGGTTTTGGTCTTTCACTGTAACACACACATAAACAATTTGATTAAATTAATTATTAAGAATATCTCAAGAGCTACAAAGTATTATCGAAATTTGATAAACTTGTTATACCATTGGCTATGGGTGAACATATAATAAGGTATATTGCTACATCATGGTAAATATCAAAAATGAGTTTAAGTTTGAAATTACATATTTTACAATAAATCAAAACATCTGCTGTAGTTATCTAAAGATAATATATTATATTATTCATGACAAAATTTAATGAATTATTCCAGTTCTTAAGGGAAGGAGTTGGTTTTTTTAAGGGGGAAAAACAGAAATTTTCCTAATTACCAAATGTAGTCATAGGATCTAGTTTCTTGAAAGCCACAATATCAACTACACAGATAATTGCAAAAATGAAAGGTCCTTTGAATAAAATATGATAAAGAATCATTTGTAGTTTGGAATTAGTGGGTACAGAATTGTAAGCTGTGCAATTGTTATTAATAATGAATATGGTGATTAAGCAATTCTAAATATGCCATTATTAAGAAAGTCAGACATGATCAAATAAGAGCTGTAATATTTTTGGGTTCCCAAAGTGTAGCATTAGATATAACACATACAAATGTTCAGTAAGTATAGCTCCATCACCTAATCTCACAAGACAATTCATATGATGAAACTGGGTCTTTTCTCATGATGAATCAAGAATCAGTATACAAACTAATTAAAAGCCTAGTGGCTAAGTAGTAGCGTTTCAAGCAACCAAGGCACAGGTCTGAGGTTCTATCATCAGGCTGGACAAGATCAACTCAGCCTTTCATCCCTTCAGTGGATTGATAAACTAAGTACCAAGCATGCTTGGGAACTAAACATTGGAAGTTTTGCATTAGGCTGACCATCTAATTGGGACATATGACTGCACCCCAGGGCTTCTCGGTTAAGAAAACAGAGATGGACACTGTAGGCCTTGTAGCCCACATGGGCTGTTGTGCCACAGAGTTTAGTTTAGTTAATACAAAGTAATGTTGAATAAGTTTTTATTTGAAAAAGCTTATTAAATATTACACTGCTAACATCCATGTGAATCCAAATATGTTTCCCAGACATTTTCATATATAATGGACATATGCTACTTTAAATTGGATGTGATTATGTATTCTTCTTTATATTTCTCCAACAAATAATCTGCGCAATTAATTATCAGTATATATGATTTTTCTGAAAAACAATGTAAAGACAAAACTATGCTTGTCAGCACATGTCTAGGTGAAGAAAATACTTATATGGTGTGGCCAGCAAGGTAGCTAGTCTTTGATAATATGAAGCACTTAAAGAAAGCATCTACACAATAAATTCCATTACAGAAACAGTGAGAAATTAATCGCTGCATTTATATGAGTAGGACTTGCTGCAACTATCACTAATCAAATGGCTCATAATTAAAACAACGCAAGGCATTTATGATACTTTACTGGTAGTATCAGATTGTCATATTTTCCTTTAGCTACACCATTTAAGTGATGTGAAAGATTCTGCTTCAATTATCTAAATATGTAATAGTTTAAATTTACTGACATATGAGAAAATAACTTTGAATAACCATTCCAAATAAATTATAACCAAAGGCAAAGGCATTACAAGTTAACATGAGAGTCATGTTAACAAACTAAAGTCTTTAACCATGATTTTATCGGCCTTATTAGATGAAGAAACAAATAATTCATGAAACACTTGTAAAGACTGTTTAACAACACAAATTATGATATTGAGAATTATAGATACCACAAAACTGACCTAATGTAATAACTTATAAAAAATATTTAAAGCCTCCCTAAATATTTAATCTTAATTAATATGATCAGTAAACATAAGTACTTATGTTAAATTTACAACATAAACAATAGATTGAAAATATAAAGCTCTTTTTCAATTAAATGAAATTACTTGATTTTGATTTCAAACGATAGTCTTTCATTAAAATAAAATGTAGATTATAATCAGCTTTTATAAATAATCACATATTAATTTTTTTACTTTTTTTACAGCAATGGAATTGTTAGAATCTAGTGAAAATTGCTTAAAATACAATATGAAATGCATTCATTTCTAAATAAAGATAGAATTGTACAACACATAAATATGAAATATTCATAAAGGAGCAGCAAAAATTTTTGTTACATTTAAACAATTAATTTTATACAAAAAAATTATGTTATACATGTATAAAAGTGTAAAAAGTTACCTGGGCATCATTTTTTCTATAAGGATTAAAAAAATTTTCATCTCTGGGAACCAAATTCATCTCTTGACATAACTGTGAAATATACAATATTGGGAATGAAAAACATTTTAAAAAGAAAATTGAAAATTAAGCAAAGATGAATCCAACATAAATGTATTTATATAGCAATGGCTAAAATTAACAGATGTCTTTAAAATGCACTCTTATTTAGAACTAATATTTGTTAATGCAAGTCTTATGGCATTCTGTGTAAGTATTGGTAATTCTTTTTTCTTATATTTGTATTTTATTCTTAAATGATATATTCTTACATTCTAAAATGCAATCCTTAAGTAAATCAAATAAATATTAGATGCATTTCAAGAAAATACAATTTATTAATTCTAAAAAGCTGTTCTTTAGTTTTAAAAACCAGAGCATATTTTTTTCTTACTTTAATTGTTGTTTCAACTCTTGCAATTTTAAATTTAATTCAGAATACTAGTTTAATTATATAAACTAAAATCTGACAACTTTAATTTATATCATTAGTCCTGAAATTTTTCTAATGATAAATTAAAAATTACTAATGTATGTTTGGAAAGAAATACATGCATGTAATGTAAGCATATATCTCTTTGGGTAAAAGAAAA
Source organism: Latrodectus hesperus (assembly GCA_037975125.1). Lineage (NCBI taxonomy): Eukaryota > Metazoa > Arthropoda > Arachnida > Araneae > Theridiidae > Latrodectus > Latrodectus hesperus. The sequence continues at coordinate 69,457,986 of CM075859.1, read as the reverse complement.
TCAGCAAAGTATCTCATTAATCAACCAGTAATTATCTTATAATAGTAATATTTCTGAAACATGTTATATTTATACTGCAACATATTCTGAAGGCATTTTCTTTAAGTTATGTCATATTCCCTTTTCCAGCACACATTTCTAAATTTAATTTCTAAGACTTTAACTAGATAAATATTAGCAAGAAAACTATGTTCCCATTTTATTACTTATACATTTTATACATGCATGAAAAAATTCTATATACCATTATTGTAATATCTGTATTCATTCAATTACATTTTCCAGAACACATTTCTAAATCTATACATAAATTTTTTCATACCAAGCATAAAAAGATTAGCCACTAGAAAAAAAATATTTTTTTCTTCATAATTACTGGATAGAATGTTACTGTTAAAAATTTTACTTGTATTTCAGTTTGAACATTTATCTTAAATATTCACAGTTAATGAATCACAAAGCTACTTATCTGTTATATAATAAAGGCATATATTTTAAAACCATCAGTTCTAGTGATTAACTTATATAAAGCAAGTGGAAAAAAATTATAAAAAGTATGGTTTTTAAAATTAATATTTTTAGCATCATTTGCATAATGGTTTTTGTAATATTGATTCTTATAAGTGAATTTGTTCTGAATATATAGTTACATATTATTTGCTGTTTTGGAATTAAAATTTAATAAAATTCAGAAAGAAGAGTTAATAAATTTGGAAGGTGAAACATCCATATGATATGCATATATCTCAATTTAATAATGTGTAAACTAAGTGTACAAAAGATACTACAAAAGTTTTGCAATATGACTCAGCAAAAAAATCTCAGGAGGCTACAAATTACATGTTCAGATATGCCCAAGCTTGCATAGAAGTTAATAGCAACATGGATGTGAACTCAGTTGCTTAAATTATGGATTATTGTATTGTGATTGTGTAATGGAAAAGGGCAGTTTTAAGGTGCAACTTTATATGGTTTAAGATTAGTTAAACAAAAAGAAGAAATGACATTTGCATATAATAATGATTGTCCGCATCTTACATTTATATTTAAGTAGCACAGGGAATTTAAAAGGAGACTCTAGATATGCTGAGAAAGAAAGGCAGCAAAAATCAGTAACTGAAGAAAACATTTTTGCAGCAAAGAAAATAAGGAAAATCAGGAAGTGGCATACCAGTAAATAGAAGAGATCTTAAATGTTCATCCACCAACAATTCATTCTATTCTGAGTCATCATTTATACATAAAAAACTTTGTCTCTGGGTACCACATAGTCTGATGGAAGTCACAAGTCATATGACTTGACAAGTGATTTGGTGTCTGTTTGTTTGTTTGTTGCTCAAAGGTCATTTTTTGAGCGCGAGGGCTAATTAGACCAGGATTTTTAAAAAGGATTCCGAACCACAACAAACATTCATGTCCAAGGTGGGATTCGAACCCATGAACTGTTGAACCGAAGGCAAGAGCGCTAACCATTCAGCTGCCAGCTCGGCAAGTGTTTTGATGTCAAAAGATGCTGAAAATCTTTCGAGAGAGAATCTAGATATGTCAACAGCATTGTGATATGTGATGAGAATTGGCTGTATTGTAATGATATGCTGACCAAAGCTAAAAATAAAGTTTGGGTATTTGATGATGAGGACATGCCTGTAGTTGTCAGAAAATCTTGGTATGTTTAGAAAAAGACAGCTGTATTTTTCAAATTGAATGGAATTGTAGAGCATGCTATTTTGGACACATAAGATAGTCACAGCTAATTATGTCTGCTTAAAGTGACACAGACCATGAAAAATTTGTGCCCAAAATTTAGAATGGACATCTGGTTTCTCCACCATGAGAAAGTTTAAGATCAGTGTGCTAAAAACCTGTACCAAATATTTGACCCCTAAAGGAATGAAGTTTCTTGAACTGTCCAAATCTTGCTTCTTGTGACTTCCATATTTTTTCCAGATGTGAAAATGAAGCTAAATGAAAAACGATTTGACAGTGACAAAAACCTTGTTAAAGGTTGGAACAATTAGTATGTCTCACCACCAGATGGTTTAAGGACTGGATTCAACACATGGGGAAGTGTATTCAATGTGGTAGAAAATTACTTTGGAAGAATTCAATAAATAAATATGAATTACAAAACTTTTGCAGTACCTTATGTATCAGCATTATGCAATTTTTAAATCAATATTTTAACATTTTAGATACCTACACTTTTAATTGTAGATTATGAAATTAAAAATACAGTTTTATTTCTGAAATAAGTTTGTTTAGAATTTATATAATGACCAAGTCAATTGCATTTTTTGGAAACTTAATTTTTAACTCTTCATATGAAAGCTATATATATATATATATATATATATATATATATATATATATATATATATATATATATATATATATATATACATATATATATATATATATATATATATATATATATATATATATAAATATAGTTTGAAGCTTACACAGTGGAATTTTTGGATTTATTTAAAGCAATCTTCAATATTCAAAACACATTAACATGAGAGGGGACTCAGTATGATATCAACTGGAATAAAATATTTCTAAATGAACTCTTATTTCTTTTCAAGGATAATGCAAAAGACATGTCTTATTTATTTCTGAAGCATTGACAAGGAATTGAAATCAAATATTTAACTTTTTTTAGTTTAATTCAAATTAAGAAACTGAATAATAGACTTTTGAATAATTAATATTGCAGTTAATCATACATTTATAAATAGTAACTTTTAAAAACATAATTTAAAAATGTTTTTACACATACAAAAGTATTGTAAATAACATGAAAGTGAAAAACTATGAAATACAAACCAAATTAATCATTTGTATTGTTTTGTCATCAAATATCCCAGTAGAATTGGAAAATCCAATAGCCCATTTCATCAATACTACCCAATCTGGATGATTTTTCATTATCCGGTCAGTAATATCTGGTAATTTCAACTGAAATTCTCCAAACATAGCAGTATTGTCCACTATTTTACCTAATGCTGAAAAAATATATACAACTAAGTAAGTACTCCAACAATAAGCCGCATAAAGTTTTTTAATATTAATGAGTATAAATTGTTATAGATATATATAAATGATGGAAAGCTTATTTTCCAGAACACACTTTCGAAACAGCTTAATTTAAGAATGAAAATCTAATCTACTCTTTTCTGATAACATAAAATTTTACAATATTACCTTCAGACACAGTTATATTTGATGGTAGTTCCAAACCAGGAATGTAATTAGAATTTTCCACAATTGTCTTACTGGAAGCAATAACCTGTGAAAGAGGTACTTATTTTTCATGTGCTTCTTTCATAACTAAAAACTTCATGAATTATATATAATTATTCATTTATCATTTTTTAACAATGAAAAAAAGAGGGTAATATAAATTTTAGAAAGGAATGCTCTTTTACAAAGATAAAATAAAAGCATGTTTAAAAACAAACTAAGTATTTTCATATTCCAATTATTTTATACCAGATACACAAATGACAAATGATTTAATTTTCAAGATGAATATATATACATAAATTTAGTTATATTACACATTTTTACAGTATAACAAATTTTACTTCCTACTGAAACAAGTAATTCTAATAGAGTTATATAAGTGAACAATCTTCGAGTATGCTGTAATGCTGACAATAAGACAAGATCAAACCTTTCCTTACTGTCAGCATTGGATTACAGCTCTTTGCTTTAGAAGCACAACTAATATACACTGTAAATTTTCACATATATGTTCCAGTAAAAGATGAAATTCTATGGCAAAATGAGAAAAAATTTATCTTGTACTTATACAGTGCAAAAAGCAGTAGTTACTATTCTCAACAATCCAATACTAGACACAATGTTTTCATTGCACTGTACAAATTCTTGTTTTATGCAATTTCACTGTAATATTATAATATTATTGAAGAATATGAAAGTTAAATGGACAGAATCACAAATAATTGCAAAGTCATCATGCACAAAGCACCCCAGTTCTAAAAAACAATGGGGCACCCTATGCATGATATTGACAAGACTCAGCAAATATGTTAACAGATATATTTGCTATAAGGAGTTATTGACAGGAGACTCATAAGATTAGTTCCACATCAACCCATTTGTTATTGTTCATTGAAGTTACAACCTTTCCTATGCACTCTGTGGTACTTTCCACAATTGTATGTCATTTGGCTAATGTGAAGAGTTTTTTACCTAGAGTAATTTTCAATAAAGTTGCTCTTAATTCTAGAACAATGTTTTTTTTTAATTTTACAAATGCATAATTAAAAAATATTTATAGTACAAAAAATTTATAGCAAAATGTCTACAGTAAAAAATATTCACATTATATTTGGTATACTACTGTAACTCATTTAAAAATTTCAATATAAATAAAAAAAATTCCAGTAAATATTTAAGTGAATGTAATGAAAATTATGAAAATGCATTGTTTGTTTCCAGCTTCATAAAGAAACACTTCATATGATTTTAAAATATTATAGCAACAATTTAAATATTTTATACTTGAACTCTAAATATTTTTATATTCACTTACAATTTTCATGATCTCAATAAAGATATTTTAATGAATACTCCTTCAATATAATAGAATTAGAGATTTATGTTTTTTAAAGAAAAATTAATAGTATTTCTTACAATATTTTGATGTTTAAAATATCTAAATCAATTTTAAATGCAGTCAAATAATATAAAAACAGTAAATTAACTTTAAAGCAATTGCATATCAAATAAATTCATGAATATTACAAGTTATTACATGAAAATCCTATTTTAAAGATAAAATTTATGGCATATATAAAATTTTTCAGAAAAACTAAATAACTACTTAACTATTGAACAAAATAACACAAATAGCTGAAGTTGAATATGAATACTTTTTTATATGCTTTAGATCAAAGCATTTCATTTTCCTTATGTCAGTTTATCATGATTACATCAATTTTGTTTAGTTTTATATAACATCTGCAAGCAACATAAAAAAACATTTTAAACATGTCATAGTTTTTAAATAAATTATTTTAAATTTATGAATTGTTTCTTCGATAAAATTGAATAAAAAATATTAAATTTTTGAAATCAAACTCATCTTTAATCATATTGTTTTAGAAAAAAAGATATATTTATTCAGTTGTAGGTTCTTAGAAATGTCTCTCATATCAACAAAAAAAATATTTTTTTAAATAATTTCTCTCAAGTAAAATCTTAGAATCTCTGATGGAATAATCCCAATATAGCTTTAGAATGGTATAGTAGAACTATATTCTGAGAACATAAAGTCACAACAAAAAAAAGTTAAGATTTATTTACAATAAAAAAGATCTAAATTATTAGTAAATTTTCCATTGATAAAGAAAAGAAGGTACTAGCTTAAAAGTCAACTTCATCATAAAATTATGATCCAAAATTACAAATTATTTGAGTGTTCAGATTTAATCCATTAAGTATTTGATACTTCACAAGTCTGTATACATCATTAAATATGTATAAAAAGATGTGGAACATCTTTAAATATATTAAATTGAAAAGAAATAGTCACTTTTCTTACTACTTTATAATTTTCTTAATTGCAAAAGAGAATTAATATAATAAATATAAAGTACTTAAATATAATAAATATCAAGTACTTGTTAACAGCAAGAAAATAAAACTACCTTATATGATTCCATTAGTTGGTCACATAATTCCTAGAGTTTTTTTGACTTTTTCATTTCTTAATACCTGCTTTGCATTTAATTTTATTTTGAACAGCAATTCTTTGAAATCATAACCTTTCATAGTCTTAAAAATATAAGGCAAATAATAATAATTTTCCATCTTACAAAAAGATTTTTTTTTTAGAAAAAATGTTTATGAATTATTTCAAATGATAAGACTGATATATTAAAAGAACTAGGAGGTATACACTGAAACTAAAGATTGAACTTTTAGATTGTAATAGTTCAGAAGACAGAATTATCAAAATAATTCCAGCAGTTGTGAGTTTATATTATTTCAGCATAATTAAAATAAAAAAGAAAGAAAGAAATTATTTTATTTAATAATTATAAATATTTTTAATCTCTGAATAGTAAATATGATTAATGTGAAAATAAAAACTTAAATTGCAAAGAACATTAACACACATCCTTAAATGAAATAATTACTACACATCAAAAATATTTTTAATAAATAACTATTTTAAAAGAAAAGAAAATACTGAATACTATTATCGATAAAGCTCAATTTAAAAAATTTCTGAATATTTAATGAGAAAAATTATTTTATTTCGGTATTTTTTTTTTTTTTTTGTATAAATTTTCTCAAAATGTTATGAAAATGGAAATACGAAATCTTGACCTAAGTAACAGCCTTTCTATTGTATCATAATATATTCATTTAAAAAAGTTAAATACCATGAAGAAAATATTTTAATGTTATTTATTTCACACCATAAAAAACAACAAAAGTTGGTCTGGTAGAATTTAAGTCCAATATAAACACCTCATAAAGGTATTTGGTTTTGGAACTAGAACACTCAAGATATCACTATTTTCTATCATTAGTCTAGTAAATTACTATCATTTTTACAGATACAAAATACTGGAAAACAAAATGAATTTCAGACATTTAATTTACTGAATAAAATGTACAACCCAGAGTCAGCATCATTTCAGATGCTCTCAGGTTGATAAGCAAGCAATTCATTTCATCACTAATTTGTTGAAAGTAGACCAATAATGGATTTTGTGGTCAGTTTGCTACAAAAATAAGCAAATGGGACAAAGCTATGCTTCACATTCTGTATACCTTTTTTCGATAGAACAAAATTACAGAGTGATTTCAATGCATAGATAGTCTTATATTATCTAAATATCAATTCCAATGTACTCTTGCATATAACATTTTGAAGTGATACTAAAGGGAAATAAGTTTCATTTGGTAAATCATCAAATAGAAGAAATATTTTGATGAAAAAGAAAATATTTTCTTATAAATAATAGCTAAAATAACATTTCAATTAAAATGCAACATGCTCGTTTATAAAATACATAGATTACACATGCAGTGAGACTATAGCTAAAAGTGACATTAACTGCTGTTTATGTGGCCTTCAGGAACTAGAATGCTGACCTTATGAAATTTTGCAAATCATCTACATTCAGTACTCAGCAGAAAGTGATTTATATTATTTTTAAGTCTAATCATTTTTCATAATTAATACAAACACATGTCATAAGCTTCTGCAACAGTGGTCACAGAAGGTATTGAAATATGCTGTATATTTACCCAATGAGCTAACATAACAATGATCTCTATTTTAAAAAATGAGAGAACAATTATCAAAAAAATATTAAACAGAAAGAAAAAAGACAGCTATGCTGAAAGATGACTTTTGTGCTTAAGAGTAGAGAACTGTACAGTGGATAAAATGCACCAAGTTTGCAATAAAGTGCGCCAAACTGGCTTAACAGTTCGAAATGCGTTTGCATGACGTGATTTTCATTTTATAATATAAGGTGATCATATGACATGCACTGAAATTTGCTTTGTATGCAACCCTGGAAGAGTTTAATAAGTAATTTAATTTTTTACAATTTAAGAATTTGTTACGGTAATGTTCCCATTATTGGAGTTTGAATTTTTTAAAGTTATATTATTTGGAATTTTTGAAAGATATATTGTTTGGAATTTTTAAAATAATGTTTCAATTTTTAGAAAGGTATATTGTTTGGAATTTTTTCAAATTTATATTATTTTGAATTTTTGAAACATTGTTTGGTGAGCCATTAAAAAATCTATGTGAGGTACTGATTTAATGCATGGTCAGTTTGATTCCTATCTCGTGAAGTATGTGTGGCAAAAAAATCATAAAAACATCATAGAAAAATTTTTTAAAAGCAATAAAAACGGTTTATTCTCCAACAGGATGTGACAATTGCTAAACACTGATGATAAGGTGAGTTACTTTTTTTTCATTAAACTTTCGTTCAGAGTGGTAATTTCTAGTTTTTATAAAAATGTATGTTTACATAAGTAAATACATTCCTAAGTAAGCTTGATTGCGTGTTTCCATGCTAGTGTTAGATTGTGCTGCACTGAAATTTTTTGTAGGAGGCGTCACACACCCGTTTGATTAGAATTCAAGTTTAAATAAAAATGCAATTTGTTAATGTTAGAAATTTAGCTTTATTGCCTGGTTGTCTCTGCAATAGGTAATATCACTACACTGAAGTTTTTTTAAGGTGGCCACAACTGCATTAAAATTAGAATTTGAATAAAAAAATGACATTTGTTAACGTTAGAAATTTACCTTTATTGATAAAGAGGCTGTAGTAGGTAGTGTTACATTGAAGTTTTTTTAAGGTGAGCTGCCTGGTATATTAAAATTTGAACTTTAATAAAAAAATTTTTCCTTGTTCTTAGAACTTTATATAATTCTTCTATAGTACATAATTATAATGAAATGTTTGAAATTTTGATATTTGCAATTAGAAATAGCACACGATTCCAAAGTTGAAGGTCGAATGTGATCAATATTATTAAGCTGATATTGTGCATAGTGACATAATTTAGGTTGGCGAGATAGCTGTGGAATGCTTGGCGTGAAAATTAGAAATTGTGCCAAACCGGTACAGTTCCGTCATCTTTTACCGATTTTTGCAGATTATTAAAATAAAATGCTCTGATGATGTACAACTACCTTCTAATATTCTATAGGTATTAAAGTAAATTAAATAATGTTAGTATTTAAACACATAAGGATATTTTAACAATAAGGATATTTTAAATTTATCCATATGCTACCACTACTTTACATTCAACACTTGTAAGTTCGCAGAATCCTAAGCCATTAAAAAGTGGTGATGCTGTTTTCCTTCATTGGTTTCCTGCAATATATTTAATTTCGTGAAAAAATCAACCTTTTCAATTTGAGGGACAAAAATAATGAGCTTTATAACATTTCCAATAAATGAATATTTTTGATAAAAACTACAAAAGACTAAAATCATTCTGCTTTGAAAGCAAATGTGCTTGGGCATTACGTATCCTTAATATTTTCAAATAGCTTGTGAAAGATTTAAATACATAATGAACACAAGCATTAATTTTCAGTTCAACACCTTTACAACAAATAGCACACAAGTAAATATATAATTATTCCAAGTACAATTAAATCAAGCAAGATACTTTGTCCTGAAGTATTTACTTCGTGAATAATGTATTAAAATTTGTCACTAAAAATTAATACAAATTATGTTGCTTTTAGAAATATTTGATTAAAATTGAAAAGAAATATTTATCACAAAATAAAATCAAATATTTTTGAATATTTATTTCAAGCACCACGCTGATACACATATTATTTATAATAAATATTTTTTTATGTTTGCGACTAATGAATTATAAACAAAAAATTAAATATGGTTTGATAAAATATCCTTCTATAAATATTGAAATGACAGATACTTACCTCATATATTTTTTCCAAAGCTTTACTTGTAATTTTATATTGTTTCTCATAATTTTGAAACTTCAAGACACTGTGAATTACATCTATTTGATGTATTCTAATTTGTCGAAATGCATCTTTAACTATGAAACATGTTAAGGAAAAATGAATATTTTTATAATCTTTTTACAAAATAAAATTAGCAAGATTTGCTCATACATACAATATAAATGTAGAACTAAATTAAGCAAAATAGTATACTGTATACAAGACAAAAAATATAAAAATAATCAAAAATAAATTTTTAACTATATTAAATAAAATTAAAGTAGGAAAAATTAAGAATTGTAAATAAAGTATTTAGAATTAAAAATACTTGACTAAAATAATTGACTATTAATTTAATTAGAAACTTAGCCATGCAAATCACTGAATTATCAGTGTTCTAATCCTCAGTTATAAATTCAGGAATTCAACTGGTATTTGGGGAATACATATAGACAGCATTTGAGTCAAACTTAAAAATACAAATCTCAGTTGAATTAACACTCAGATAAAAAATGTGACAAGAGGGTAATAAACCAAATTAAGAACCTAAACATTCACATTTTGACTTATTATGAGCAATTAAATAGTATATACTACATATTTTAATCAGTCTCTTATACTATATTAAAGAATTATTTATATAATAGATAAAAAAATGGCTCATTTATCCAGAAAGCACAGGTGCTAGGACTTCCAGAAATTTTGAAAAGTTGTGGATTACATCATTTCAAAATAGCACTATATCAACATTGTTTATATGATTGCTATAGCATAGTTGCATCTTTCTTGGAACATTTTTGCAACGTAACTTAAAATTTAATGTGTGATGTTTCTAATTTTTACCTTTTAAATATTTATTTGACTTGAATACTACTTTTTTAGAAAAAAACTTAAGTTCTTGTTATCATGTAAATCATTAATTTAAAATATCTAATGATAGATAATATATGTCATAAAATACAACTGAATAAAATGAAAACTCAAATAATTTCTACTTTTTGTACCAAAAAATGTTTAGTTTGTACTAAGAACAGTACTCTACTGGACTTTTAAAAATTTTCAAAGTTGATTTTTAAGATGTGTTAATTTTCTTCATAAATTCTTATTTCATTTTTGAAATTTTTTTAAATCTTATATATACATGCAATTAGAATATGTATAAAATCTTTTTGTACCATTTCTTTGATTAATTCTAGAGGGAGAGTGATACATCTATCATTTGATACCATTACTTGCAATTCAACTTAGTCATCACTAATTTTGTCCTCTATTTTCCATGAAAATGACATTTTCTTATCAGTTAGCAATAACTAAGTTGGCCTATCAATATGGAATACACGTTTAATTATTCTAGCATTATTACACTACTAGATGTTTTTGCGAATTTTAAAACTTTTTATATATAATTTCTTGTATGACACGAAAAAGTCCATTATTCTGAACAATCACCATCATAAATAAAATCATTGCCATAGTATTGTGCTGTGTATCTTGTAATGTTTCTTTGGCTATGTTATTCTATATATTTGCAGTGTTTCAAATTGTATGTTTTACACAGAATTCTTAATAAAATTCTTGTGGAGATCCTAGATACATGCAACTATGTTATAGAAGAATTATTACACATACAAAGTATTTTTTTCTGAATGCTATTTTATAGAAACATTTTATTGAATGACTAGCCATGATGCTCTGTCTAAATGAAGGAAGTGTAATTCTACAACTAAGCAAATTATAAAAATTTCAAATGATGAAATTTTGTACATATAGAACAATTCTCAATTGTGACTAAACTTTGCAGTTTATGAGTAAGCCAATACTGATGTATTATACTCTTGTGTTAAACCAGCTTTAAGCAAGTGTGTTATTGAAGATCATATATCTTAATAAATTTCTTGGAAAACTTAAATTTTTAAAAAAATTTAAGTTGATTTTCTCAAATAAATAGTTTGTATCTATGTGCTACTGCAACAGCAGTACAACCAAGAATTGTAATGTTGTTATGAATCCTGTAAAAGGATTGATCATTTTCATTTACAATTATATAAATATGCCTTAGTTTATAAAGTCAAAACAAACTTGTTTTGTCAACCTTCTATAGTTGATTGAAATACAATACTTAATTGGCAAGTAATTCAGAAAATATTTCCACTCTTTGAGGCTATCTTTAGTTGCCTCTTTTGAGCACCAGAATTCTTCTTATAATGCTTTTAAAATTTTATAAAATAATCAGATCAATATACTTAATAATTACTCTTACTTCACCATGAAATATTTTATATGGAAGAATATAGTTACATAATAAATTTTGTGTACATGAGAAACAATTATGAAATTTTATATACAAGAACAATTACTAAACAGAATTTTCTCTTTATATTACTATGGAATCCCCTTAGATAAAGTTTTGCCAACAATTTTCCTTCATTTATTTATGGATAACAGATAAGTCATAAATTTGGAAACATCAAAATTGGCATAAAGTGATAAGTTTATTGTTTAGTTAAATGTGTAGATGGTATTCTATTCTGACATACTCTTTTAACTTAAAAACTTTAGTCATTCTCTTGACTAATTTTTTGAATATTTAAATTTTTTACCAAATAATAAAAATTAAATGTTTCCATTTTTTGACTTATAGAAGAAAATGTAGATGTCTTCATGATATAATACATAAAAACAAATAAAAAAATTTAAACTTGAAACACACATTTGAGAATTAATTTATTAATAAAAACAAAAAAGTTTACTCTTCAAGGGTTCTTAAGAACTAGCTTTTCTACTAATAATTCAGAATGATAGTATTCTAACAAAAGTCATAAAGAATAGGTTACCTCTACTTTGACCATATTGATTATGAAACTGCAACAATGAGTTGATTATGACAATCCCACATAAAAAAAAACAGTAATTATAAACTATTCAATTTTTATCCTCTTCCAAGAAAAAGCATACTGTTATTTTGAATTTGGATTTTTTCTATGATCTTGCAGCTCTCAAACTTAAAAAAAGAATATATATATAAAAAAAAACTTTGAACCAACCATTTGAAAATTTTCAAAGCAGAAACAAATAACTATAAATCTCATCATGCCTTATATGCAAAAAAGGCAAAAATTGTAACTGGCACTGAAAAATTTGAAAAGTATGGCAAATTCATTATTTTTAGAATTTGAAATAATGTATTGTATTATAATGATTCAAACTTACATTAACTAATTTTATTTTATTTAAGTAATAAATTTTATATCAAAAATTATGCTGATATTAAAATTTAATAAATAATAACTAAAGATAATTTCTACAACAAACGTAAACAAAGTTATCAATTTAAGAAAAAAATCAAGAGAAATCAGCATCATATGTTGCACTACAATCAATTTTCACACATGAGCATTAGTTCAACTTGAACCTACAATTTTAAATTGACTCCAAACTATTACAAGCATCCACACTTACAGTTGAGGATGTGAATTAAAATAAAGAAAATTTTAGTTGTAAAATTATTTCCATAAAATTAGAGAAACTTTTTATGATAGAAAAATGAAATCATATATATTAACAACAACTAGTTATCCTTACTATTTCATTAAAAAATATATTTTTAAAATTATACTTCAAATCACATTTAAAAAGTTGCAGAAACTGCAAATCTGGGTTTCTTCTGTGTGTGTTTTCAACATATACATTGATCATTAAATGTTGCAGAATATTTTGATGGCTAGTAATGTGACTATACTTATATGAAGGAAGAAACACTCTTCTCCTCTGTTCCATTCAAAGCTTTTTGATATTACACTGTGGGACTTAAAATAAAATTATATTCTTAAACATTATTATCTAAACATTAGTTTTTAATTTTGAATTAGATATTATTTCATTGTTCTCTCACACATACTTAAGAATACTTAATTAAAATCCAAATTAAACTCAAGAAAATTAAACTTCTATAAAGGGATAGAAACTACTGTATTTAAACTATCAATTTAAAAAAAAATATTAAATAGTAATCAAAATGATTAATGAACAAAATGTAAAATAGACATGATAAAATATATCAATATTTACAATGCATAGCAGACTGATAACATATTGGACAAACAAAGCAATAGCCTGTTGCAATAAAGAAAACATGGACCCCAGTTATAAAATTTCCTTTATATATTTTCAGAGAAGCTTCATATTTTTTATAAAGAAAATGTAGTTTTTCAAGTATTCTTGAGCTTGTGAAAAAAATTTTTACAAAGCAGCTCTGGAAAACTGTTATTCAAAAACCCATCAGTGTATAATCAGATGCTAGTAACTAAGTTAAAAATTAAATTAAAACAATTTTAACAACAAAAATAAATACTGGTTATCACATATTTTATTTAACAAAATTTTTATAAACTGAAAAATTGTTATTCAGAAACCCATTAAAGTAAAATCAGATTCTGGTAGTTAAGGGAAAAACTAAATTAAAACAATTTTGATAACAAAGATAAATAGTGGTTATCATATTTTTTTATAAACTAAGAAAATTTTCCATGAAAGTGTATTGGAGTTAAGAAATATTAATGAAAATATTATAACTTTTTCTAATATACTGATAAAAAATATATTCAGATTTATTGAATAAAAATATATATATCAAATAGAAAATAGATATACTAAGGTATAATTTTAATGACTAGTTAGAAATTAACATTTTATATAATGATTCATCATAAATTAAAATATAAAGATTAAATTTTTATTTTACTTTTCTTAGCTGTTAAATATATAATGTTTTAGATTAATATCTGAAAATTTATGAACTTCTGACTTATTAAGCACTTCCTATGTTCTAAATTTCTAATCTATTAAACATTAGAGATTTTAGTCTCTATTAAACAATTGGGAAGTGTAATTATTTAGAAATTAGATAAAAAAAATAACTAATAATTAGCTGAGATTTTAAAATTTCTGCAAATTTTAATACATAAGCAATACTATTCACAAACATAATTTTATAAATTCAGTTCAAAGATAAACTCCTATAATAATTACAAAATGACACTCTTTTTTGATGTGCTTACTCAGTCAATAATATATTCCATTTGCTCAGTTGCAATAAATATTGGAGCCATTCTGAAATAAAAACTCAAAAATTTCTCTTTTCATAAATTACATTTGAAACATTACACTACATTTGAAGTATAGTTGATCTTTATCTAAAGTTGCATTTCTTGAAAATTCTATGATAAAGATGAGCTTTTTGTGATGTTAAAGTAAAAACAATCATGGAAATATAGAAGTTGCAAATTATATGTGAGTTAATCTAACTTAGTGATAATGTTGGCATAACAAGAACCATAAAAATCAACTAGAACTGTAATAGTTTTATAATTTAAAAAAAATTTCCTTTTATTAGAAAAAATTTCAAACAATATTTCATTATTATATTAAACATTGTTATCAACATAGCTACATATTAAACATTCTTACATCAATATTTTAAATTTTTAATATTAAATTTTTAATTTTCCAATAAAATATTTACTTAAATTTACCGAAAAATAATTAATCTGACTAGATAAATATTACATAAATAATCATCAATATAAAAAATAAAATAATTTAAAATACACTTTGGGTTTTACAGCTAAGATTTTATTTACTGGAAAAGGAAATTTCTTATTCTATTCAATAAACATAATTTAAGAAATTTGAATACCTATACTCACATGAATTACATAGCATTACTATATCCATTATAAAAATATTCAAATCAAGAATCAGGAATTTAAGATTTTATAATTATTATCAATCAAAAATAAAAATGAAGATAATAAGCACAATTACTAACAAATTTCCAAGATGTCGCTGGGGCTATTAATTAATTCCACATTTTCTTACATAAAATTAAAAAAATCTAAACTAAAAAATAAGGAAATAAATCATTAAAAGATACAAATAGAAGAAGCAGCCTTCATATTCTTTTCGGCATTTTCATTTCCATAATTCTGAACAGCCTGTGCAAAGGATAGCAATAAATTCAAATAAAAAATGAAACATAAATATGGAAACAAATATCTCATTATTATGTTGAAAATTTTAAATTTTTTGTGATTAGATTCCATCATGATTAATTTTAAACAAACACAAGAAATCTAATTTTTTTTAAAAAAAAAACTGTATTTTACAAAAAGCAATTTATAGAAAAGAAATATTTAGTTAAATCGTTATAAATTCTCTTAATTAATTTTAATATTGATCATTCGTAATTAACAAATATATAAGAATTCTCAGTGAACCACCATTACAAAAGCGCTAGTTTACAGTAAATTTTTGCTACGATCTACCAGACAGTCGTCCTTAGTCAATCTCGAACAATTTGATTTTTCTCTGGAAATACTGGAACTATGTTCGTGTAGTACTCCACTCTTTAATGATATGTATTAAGTCGAATATAGAAGAAAATTTGTGATAAATATTGGTTATAAAACAGATTTCAATCAAGTTATATAAAAAGTGAATTGTATTTATGTGCTTTGTTAATTTAAACAAATTATAGTTAAAATGAAGCTCATTTATAGACATTGATTGGTTTGATTGAAAATTTTCTACCAAATGTACTGACTGCATCTTCCGTTAGATGTAAAGACTCATTTTCACAATCCGAGATTCTGTTACAAATAATATTTTATTTATTACATTACATCTCACATAATTACTATTTCTTTCCACTAGTGCTGAGTTGATTGCTCCTCTCCTTCTCGGAAATTGTGATGAAATAATAATTTCATCTGGAACATCTAAAAATATTTCCAACTTATTAAAAAATAACCAAATAGTTATTCGCTCCAACATCATAATATGATCTTATGGCACGAGAACACTCCTATGACCTATCCCACTCTTCTATGAATATATTTATATACTCACTTTATACTCATCGATTAATTTTGGAGGGTATTCTACTGGTTGTAAGCTCAAGTAATGATTACTTCGACAACGGAAATTTTTTTGCATTTAAATTGGATGAAGATTTAGAAACATGAAAGAGCTCGTCCGTTGCTCTAGATCAAATTTCAGCGAAAATACTGAAAGACATTTCAGCTTCTAATCTAGATTATCTCCTCTCTCTGGTAAATAAGTCATGGTTAACCGGTACTGTTTTCAGAGGAATATGGAAATCTACCGTGATTTTCCAATTTTAAAACCGAAAAAATTCCAATCTTGTGGCATCCTACCGTCCTTCCTTTTTGACAAGTGTTATGTGTAAATTAATGGAAACAATGATTTTCACGAGATTTATTGTCCACATACCTTCCATATCTTATTTTCATCTAAATTATCATGTATTTTTGCAGCATCGAGATTGTAACTACATTTTACACAGCATTTAGCATCACATAACTTCAATCATAATCTCGAAGAAATTACACTGCTGGCCCCATAAACTGCAACATCAAAAAAGACAAGAGATATCACCACAAAATTTATTTTCTGTATAACATATTGACCAAGTATCAAATGTATAAATTAATAGATTTCTGTGAAGTGTGGTTCCTGCCAAAATCAGTAGCCAGAGTAGCCGCCATTGTTGGAGATCACTGCTGCCACAGCCCTCGGCATTGATTCAAAGATACTTTGGATGAGTTCTTGGGGTACAGTAGATCAAGCAGCTTCCACACGTTGCCAAAGTTGATCTAGTGTGGCAGCTGGGGATGTAATCTGGGTCAATCGTTGAGCAACCATGGACGACATGTTTTCTATCGGCGAAAGATCCGGAGAGCGAGCCAGCAAAGGATGCAATTCAATGTGGCGATTGATGAAGAACCATTGGACAATGGGTGCCACGTGTGGTCGAACACTATTCTGTTGAAATATAGCTTTGGGCATTCCCTGAAAGTAAAGAAGGACAAGTGGCTCCAACACCTTGGACCTGTTTAAATTACCAGCAATGCGTAATACAGGAGTGCGAGTGTGATATCCAATACCACCCCATACCACAATACCCGGAGCAGGAACAGTGTAGCAGTGCATAACGCAGCTGTTCATTATCCTCTCTCCACGGTGTCTCCAGAAATGATTGCTCTTTTCTACGAGGTATAATTCATCGGTTTTTTTTTTTTTTAACCACAAGGATAACACATTAGCCGAACTTGCCAAGCCTTAATTAGCGTTTTGATGTGGCTCCACAAACGTACGTGATGTGCGTCTGCGCTGAAATTCTAATAGCCCATAGCCATATTTCAACAGGATAATCCAAGACCCCACATGGCAAGCACTGTCCAGGGATTCTTCATCAATTGCCAGACTGAATTGTTTTCCTGGCCAACTGTCTCTACGGAGCTTTCATCGATTGAAACATGTCGTCCATGGTTGCTCAACGATTGACCCAGATTACATCTCCAGCTGCCACACCATATCAACTTTGGCAACGTTTGGAAGCTGCTTGATCTGCTGTACCCCAGGAACACATCTAAAGTCTCTTTGAATCAATACCGAGGGGTTTGGCAGTGGTGATCTCCAACAATGGCGGTTAATCTGGCTACTTATTTTGGCAGGAACCACACTTCACAGAAACCTATAAATTTAATCATTTGATACTTGATCAACATGTTATCTATAAAATAAATTTTGTGGTGATATCTCTAGTCTTTCTTGGTGTTGCAAATTGGGTGGCCAGCAGTGTACTTCAGATTTTTTCATAATGTAAAATCTGACTTTTCGAAATAAATGTAGGCTAATAGTAATGAAGATGTATATTAATATTATAAAATCTAGCATCAGATTTTGCTGTATTGAAGGTCATTTTGTGATCGTTGGCAAAGTTATTCACTTTTTTGATTGAGAGATTAATATTATCATCAATTGTCTCAGTGTCATTTCCAGACTGCCAGAAGATAAAATCATTGAAAGATTCTCACGTTGTATCTTTTGGTATGACTTTTTTCAATACTGACAAAGAAAATTAAGAAAGGTATTGGTCTCAATATTGAACCTGTAGGACTGGTCTAAAATCTCTTGAAAGGATCTTATTAAATTTAACCCTTAAAACTCTGGCTTTTAAGAAATTCAAAATCCAGGGCAGTGCTTTTCCCTTCACATCAAAAAGTTTAACAATATGTTAATCCTGCCAAACCTTATTAAAAGTTTTTGTCAAATCCAAAAAGGTACCAAAGTGTGATTTGTAGGTCGCCAGTTTTGGGCATCTCTAACATTTGCAAAAATATAATATTTAATGAATGGTATGATGACCTTTTCTGAAACCGTATTGCTCCTTGGGTAGTAAGTAAGTATTAGAATATTTGACCAAAAGTTAAATGCCAGTATATTCTGTAATTTTTAGATCTTAATATTGGAACTACGGTTGTAGAAATTTAAGATAAAGAAAAAAACACAGTGTTTCTTTGTTTTATTTGTCAGTTTTATTAAAGGGAGTAAATATCCCAAAAATTTATAACTTTTAAATAATAACAATATATAAAAAATCACAAAAAGTGGAATAACAATGAATATTTGATTCATTTAAAACACAAAAAAATTTAAATTTCATAATTCAGGCTGTGGCACTATTACTAATTTTTTGAAATATTGTCTTAAATATACATAATGCATCAGTTGTTCTGTCATTAAGACAAGTACTTATTTTTGTGCAAATATTAAAAGCTGCCTAAATGATTTTTCAGCATCTACGTTAGTTGGTGGTACTGTAAGCAAGGCGTGATATACATTTTTTACCACACACACACAGAGTATTTATTTCTAAATCTCTCGCCTTAAATTAAATCAATTTCTCGTCGGAGAGAATTTCTCGTCAAGAGACAATTCCTCTTCACTGTCGACATTTAGTATCATCATCATCTTCGATAACTGTACCAAATTCTTCTGAATGTGTATTGGCTTATGCGTAAAAAATTTTATGGAAATTTACTATACACTTGATCAAATTTGAATTGGTAGGTCTCTTCTTTTTCATTTTCATTTTTAAAAATCAATGTAATTATAAAAATACCGGTAGACATTATCTATTTCTGTTTGTCTTTCTTCTGTGCGATTTCTCATTGTTATATATAATTCTCCAGATAGTGATGTCTACTGTTTTTTCAGAGGCTGCAACATGGAATTTATTGATGCATTAGCTATTAACAAAATAAAAACTCTCCGACATAATGCCACCCCAGCCAGTTTTATTGGAAGTAGAGCTGATAAAGTTCTGGATATTAAGTCACAATTGGAAAAATTAATTTACAGTTTAAGTCGATTGTTGTTTTTTGCATTGGAATTTTAAGTTTTAAAAATGATTCCATCGTTAGAAGTAAACTGCTGCAACGTTTTTTAGAATCCAATGTTAACATGTTCTGTTTTATCTTCAGTTAGTATATATTTTTATAATAAAGCACATTTTTTGTAGGGGAACGTTTAAATGTCTTAACAATTTTTTGAATTTTATTAATTATAGGAAGCAATTCTTGATAAACTAATATTTCCTCCTCATTAGCATTATCTTCTTCAACAATTACATTGCCATTATCTTTATTGTCAGTATCATTATCTTCAAAATTGGAATCAGAAGTTTCTGTATCTATAATATTTGAGTTTTTCTGTTCTTAATTTTTTGGTATAATACTGCTATTACTCCTAATTGAATTCCATGAGCTGATTGCTGATTTGCACCCATCACCTTTCCAACTTTTTTCATACACAATGCTCCATCAGTCTTTATGGATACAATTTCTTCCTTCAGGTATAATCCATGTTTCCCTTATTTAGATTTAAGCACTTCCACACATTTTTCGGTTGGCAATCTTCTCGAGATATGTGTAGGTCCTATATTTCAACATTTTTCTGAACGAATATTTATATTTAAATAGCCTCTATTTTATACACTTGTGCATTCATCAAATGTAAGACTAAAATTTTCACCATTTACTTTTAATTGTCTTCACTCGTGTTTCAAATAATTGCGAACACTGTTACTTATAACAGTTCTTATAGTGCTACTCGGTACTAGTAGACTTTTTAAACATCTGGTGGATAGTTATTTTCTTAATTTAGTAGAAGTGCAAAGCATTCAAAATGGAAAACCATCTAATGTTGTCATTTTACTTATAATTTCCTCTAAATTTTATCTTTATTTATTTTTTTTTTCAAAATAATCTAAAATCCCTGAAGATTTGGGCTTGAAAACTGTGCTTAAATATGTATCTTCATCGCAATCAGATTTTTTTCCTCTTCAACAAATTTGTGTCATGTTTCGTTTTTAAATGTGTATGGAGTCAACTTGTATGTCCTACATTCATTTTAATAACTCTTGAAAAATTTTCCCATTGTGCCTCCTAATTCATTTCATTATATAAGTCAATGAAAACGAACTGAAATATTATCAGCAGATTTTTTTATGTTCTTTAAAGTAATTCTTTTATTCATTATTATGGATTTATTAATTATGAGTATATAATAAATTTGAAAATTTATTTGAAACATTAAGTATGATATGCAAATACAATGTGAATAACAACCTCACCAATTAAAAAAATATCGAAATTTTTTGAAATATTATGCACGTTTTTCACAACTACAACCTTGTTCACGCTGATATGAATATGAAATTACGATTTCTGCGCTTGTGTAGTATCGTTATGAGCTGTAATAGGACAGTTTTGGTCTGCCTCCTTAGATAATTCACATATTGTATCATTTTTCTAAACTGTACGATGCAACTTTGTATTCGCAGTCTTACAGGAGGAGAGAAAAGGGGCTTTTTATCAATGTTATTGATTGAAGTCATTTCAGTAACTATTCAATAATTGTTGATTCATTGCATTGTTTGCAAAAGGAATCAATGATATTGTCAGATTCAAAAAGTACACTTCAAATCCCTTTAAATAGTTAAAATAGTTCTCAAGGGATCTTAGATTGTTGGCCTTTGCTTATGGCACTGCCATGCTGGATTTCTTTCCAACGCATTCCTGCCTATTGTTGAGTTATGGACAACAAAAAAGCTGATTCATTGGCTATAAAAGAATTTTTATGAAGCAACACATTAATTGACAATTATCTCCTGTAATGAATTTATACATAAAAACAAAAATATATACTGTTTTGCTTTGTTGGCTTCCTTTGAGCATATAGTGAGGAGAATTTAAAAGAAATTGCAAGTAAATACCAAAAATAATAATAATTAAACTTGGGAATATCAAAAATACAAAATTGTACAAATGGCTCAATATACCAGCATTCGATATCCTGGTATATCAGTAAACCCTTTTTCCTATATCCGAAACAAGAAATCCCTTTATCTGATGAACTCCAATATTTCCGGGAGATGTTACTATATTAAAATTTCTAAATCTTTTTAAAGTTTCCTCTTGAAATAGATTGCTTAACAAAGGAAGTAATAGTGTCTATGAAGAACCTCCAGCTAACTTTAAAGTTATTATTTAAACTCGCATTGCAAAAGCTTCGTTCAGTCAGTTTTGTGAACAAAATCCAATCAGTTTTATGAAAGCTCTAATAATTTTTCTTAACGCTTGGTGCCAATTGTATATTTTAAATTTCAATCAAGATAAACAGATGGTCACTACTCACATAATTCAAATTGTCCATTGGCATTTCGAATATGTATAAGCACCAACTATGGAGACATCGAGGGCCTCACCAGTGTCATAACTGAACGAGAAATGGGTAGGAGAGTCCATCATTAAGAAACATGAGCGATTCATAATCCACTGCTTTTAAAAGGTCCTCTATTATTATCATATTAACAACTCCGTAGTTTATGTATGGCATTGATATCATCAAGATAAATGCATGAGAAGTTTCCAAGATCTTGGTCAGAGGATGAATTGGGTAAACTGCCTTGGTTTGGTGGATGGTACATATTAAGATTTTTTAGCTTCCACTTGTTTCAATTGTTCAAGATATCTTGCATTTTGATATTACTATTCATAGACGGAACATCTATATATTGGTAAGTCACGTCTCTAATTAAGAACTATAATTCACTTCCACCTCTGTTTGATCTGTCACGCCGAAAGATGTTATAGTTTTTAATATACAATTCTCTGAGTTTCGTCTCCTGTAAGGAAGTAATCTGTATAGTGGTAGTTTTAGCCAAATCTAAAATCTGATCCTGTTTTACTTTCATGGCTATAGAAGTTAAACCATTGATATTACATTGGATTATCTTAAGAGATTTTTTTTAGTAGGTAGAGACTGTAACTTACTTGACAAACCTAGCCATCTGCTTAAACCAAGAACGCGCCTCTGTTTTTTCTGCGCAACTCGTGATGCAGAATGAATATTAGAAATAACTAAACTCATGAAGATAAGAGAAATTTTACAGCTTCTGTGGGTCACAAAGCCTTTAACACCTATGGTAGAAGTCTGATTTACACCCGGTGGTTCCCTTGATAGCTTTAGTTGGGTATAATGAAAATAGAATTATAATGGATACATGAAAATTGAAACCTTGGAACTTTCATTTTCTACCTGCAATTGTCCTCTTCTACAGTTTTTGTTAGGCTGACCAACCTTCTTTTACTTCGATACATTTTCCTTTGAGTTTCCGCCGTATGATTAAAAGATATCAATCATATTTTGTCAAGCAATGATATTCAAATTGATTATAAACCATTTTCTTTAAATATTTTCAATGTGAACTACAAGTACCTTAACATAGAACTCTAAAAGTGACCAACATAACCTATTTACCTACCTTTGTTAATGATTCTTGATTATTTTTAATTTAATGCGTCCATAGGACAACAAATATTGGAATAATTTGTAAACCTCTGAGAGTTAGAACAAAGTTTTCAGTGGAATAAATAAGGTTAGAACAAAATTCATTTCTGTTATCAGTATTGAAATATTGAAGAAAAACTACTGAAAATTTATAATTGGCAAGAAAAATAACACGTAATTTAATTTGAAAATAACATATACACGAAAAAGTTGAAAGCATTATACATTTCAAGTTCATCTGAATAATTCAATTTTTTTATTTTATGTACCTTTTCTGAATTTTTTTAAGATTTCGTTCATTTATGGATGTATTTAATATAACATAATAGATAGAAATGAAAAGAAAAAAAATTATTTTCACTTCTTTCTAAGCAGTATTTAAAATATAAAAAAATAATTGTATACTGTACAGTTGAATATAACTGCATATAACGTTTAATTAAAAAATAAATCATTGAAATACCACTTAAATTTTTTTCTGATTTTTTGTATTGAAGATTATTTTTTCTGTCTCACTCACAATAAGTTGCAAAAATTAAGTTCCTTGAGAGAGAGAGAGACTAGTTCTCTTAATCACTAAATTAATACATAACTGGTAGTAAGTACATAAATAAATTTGATTTTTTCATTTTCTGATGAATTCTGTACATTGAATGAATACTGGGGCTAGTTTGTTACAAATTGCTTTGAGGAAAAAGTGATATTTCTTTTCGTAAAAAGTCTATATCCTTTAATATTGATTTTATTTGATTTTTTAGAAAGTTGCCTTGCATAAGCATAGATAAAATTAAAACTATTAGCAAAGTATGTGAAAATCATTAGAAAAAATTTCATAAAATAATAAATATTTAATCAAAAATGGCGCATTACCATCTTGTAACTATATTGGCAAAATACAAAGTAAACAAGAAAATACTTGCCATTTTTAATGACTCAAAAGAATATAACCTACAGAAAGTATAGCCTGTTAGTAGATATAAAATGAGAGTTCAACGCCACGCGGAGCGCGGAGCAGTGGAGCAAAGTCTTATCAATGTTGGGGGTGGAGCAACGTCATAAGTTTGTAGTCTTACACGAGGGTTTAGAGTGACGTCATATGTTTGTGATCTTATACGAGGGTGTTATTACTAATCAGATTGTGTGACGTCATTGAATAGTGCTGCCATCTATTGAGAAATTTTCAAACCTTAGTTTTGATGCTGATGCTGCCCTCTATGGGAATAATTTTAAACTGTTTATTTTTATTTTAAAAATTGAATTTTGCCATCCGCGGGGACAGAACCTCGCACCTCAGCGGTGGTAGTCCGTTATCTTATCCACTGAGCTACTCGGACTTCGCTTGAGAAAGGGTTTTTATGGTTTATTATCATAGGGGTGATTAGGACTTTGAATTTTTATTGTAGTGACTTTCTTATGTTAAAGGATTATAATATACTTTAAAGTGTATAATAATATGAATTTATTTTTTAAAGTTGTAGAATTTAATTTCAAAGAGAATATATTTTTCTTGATTTAAAATTTACACACATTTTATTTTAAAAGAAAATGGATCTTCAATTAAATTGCAAAGTTGAGAATTTTAGAATATTAATTAAATTTTATTGGAAAAGAGATAGAATTTATTTTTACGATAAAAAGATTAATTATTTTTTCGAATACTACTGACAGAATTTATTATTTAAAAATATTAATGGAATTTAAAACAAATGTTAATTGAATTAATTTTAGTTTAGTTAATAAAAATTTGTAGAGTGAGACTCGAACCTAGGATCTAATAAAAAAGACTTCGTGGCATGATGATAACGTTGCTTTATCGATCATGCCACGAAGTCTTGGGGTCTAAGTAGTTTTTAAGTATTAAGTATGTTTATCTATAAAAACGAATGATTTTATACTCACCATTCATATGTGATTATGCTTTCCACTGTAGAGGTTACTATTATTATTTTTGCCTATATTTCTTTGTGTGCATTTGTTTCTTTGATTTATATATTCACAGAAAATAACAAAATACCCATTGACTTTACATTACATTTCAATCAAAGCGCGAATTTAACTTTACGTAGTTAATCATGAGATTTAGAATAAACATATCGAATAATAAAATTTCATGTTGCAATGGAGGAAACATATCAAGATCCAAGTCTGCCGGGAAGCTTCGGTGGATTAAATGCATTATACCGTGCTGCTCGAGGAACAATTCCGAAGAAAACAATTCAGAAATGGTTGAAAGGAGTAGACGCGTATACTCTACACAAACCAGTTCGTAGAAAATTCCAAACTAATAGAGTGATTGTATATTCTATTGATCAACAATGGCAATGTGATCTGGTAGATTTGATTAAATTAAGAGAACATAATCAAGGCTTTCGCTACATATTGACATGCATTGATATTTTATCAAAGTATGCATGGGCCATACCGTTAAAAACTAAACGTGGTGATGAAATCGTAGAAGCGTTACGAACAATATTTTTAGAGCGACAACCGTCCTCTCTGCAATCTGATAATGGTTTTGAATTCAAGAATACTAAAGTGCAAAAATTTCTGAAAGAGAATGGAGTTCGATATTTTACTACAAATAATATGACAAAAGCATCGGTAGTCGAAAGATTCAACAGGACCTTAAAAACGAAGATGTGGAAATATTTTACAAAATATAACACATATAATTATATAAATATACTCGATAAATTGATGTTTAGCTATAACAGAACGTTTCATTCAAGTATAAAAAGATCACCTATTGAAGTGAACTCTAATAACGAGAGTGATGTTTGGTTCACATTATACGGAGATATGGAAAATATCAAATCAAAATCCCCTAAATTTAAAGTTGGTGACACTGTAAGAATTTCAAAAAATAAATTGACGTTTGAAAAAGGTTATGAAACGAATTGGTCAGAAGAAATATTTGTGATTACAGAACACGTTAAGCGAAATCCCCCTGTTTATAGGGTGAAAGATTTGATGGATGAGCCTGTTAAGGGTACATTTTACGAACAGGAACTTCAAAAAGTGGATCCAAAAACGGTATATACAATAGAACGTATTTTGAAAAAGCGTAAGAAGAATGGGAGAGAGGAATATTTAGTAAAATATAAAGGATATCCCCCAAAGTTTAACCAGTGGATAAGAATAGATCATTTGTTGTCCCTATAAATATCGATGAATGATGCATATTAACTCATTTATCAAGATGAGTTTCTATCTAACACTTCCGAGTGACAGCTCAATGAATTTTTTCCCCGAGAATAAAATCTCTCATTTTATTACGCGTTTGCCACAAGGTATTGAGTTAACAGATCATTGGGAAGTCGCCTTAGTTCAATTTATGTACCCGCACACTTGGTATAATGTAAATAATCAAAACAATTTAATGGGTTTTGATTTAGGTGACGGTATCATATTTGGAAGAAGAATACCACCTGGGTTTTACGAGACTGTACCAGATATTTTAAAAGCAATAATCACCGAAGAACATTTAAAAAAATTTCTTTTAAATTTAATGAGGTAACCAAAAGAGTTACTATTAAATTAAGGAATAAGGCGCGCGTGATATTATATGACGGTTTGGCTCAATTGTTAGGCTTTGAACCAGGAGAAATCGCCTCTGTTGATTCTGAAAAAAGTTTGAGAGTAAATATGTGGCGGATCCGTGTGCAAACTATAGAGTATTATTAGTTTACTCGGATATAGTAGAACCTCAGATCGTTGGTGATGTATTAGCACCTCTATTACGCATCGTGAATGTCACAGGAAATGATGGTGACATGATAAATGTACAGTATGATAGACCCCATTATTTACCGGTAAACCGAAAAATTATTGATACACTGGAAATATTTATAAGGACGCACACTGGTGAATTAACCCCATTTGAACGCGGACGATCATACGTGAAACTTCACTTCCGTCAGAGATACTTATCATAATGTATATTCCATATCAATGTTGTCAAAAATCTTTTGAGGATTATTACGTAAATCAAACGGGAAATGGATTAAACTATTATCATGGTGCTGCATTTCAGAGAGGATATGGCTTAGGAAGTTTATTTCGTTCTTTTTTCGCGCCGCCGTACCCATGTTAAAATCAGGTGCAAAAGCTGTAGGTAAACAATTATTTCATAGTGGTGTAAACGTTTTAAATGACTTATCGAAAGGTGATGATTTAAAAGTGGCAACGAAACGTAGGTTAAAAGAAGCCGGCCGCGAATTAACTGATAAAGCTGCTCATAAAATGAAGACGATGATTGGTTCTGGAAAAAATAATAAAAAGAGAAAGCAAAGTAAAAAACGCATCAGTTCACGGAAAGCAAAGAAAGTTAAAACACACGATATATTCTCTTAAGATGTCTACTCTCATACACAAAGACTCAGTTGCATGTGCTAAATCTGAACTGGATTTATTTGTCATCCCACCTACCCAAACGGCTATAGAAAATGGACATTTCATCGAATATCATCCACTGTCGAATATTCGCGATGGAGCACCTTTAGAATTTAATATTTCTGGAAATGGACAAGATTATATAGATTTAGCTTCTTCCCACCTGTACGTGAAAGTGAAAATAGTGAAGAATGATGGATCACCCTTACCGGAAAATGAACCTGTGGGACCCATCAATTTATTTCTCCATTCTCTCTTTTCACAAATTGATATCAGTTTAAATGAAAGAATGATATCATCGTCTAGTAATACTTACCCGTTCAGAGCTTATATAAAAACACTTCTAAATTATGGAGAAGATGCAAAGAAAAGTTTACTCTCATGTGAAGGATTTTACAAGGACACAAATTTGAAAGTTGTTGATCCTCTGTTGGAATCTGGAGGAAATAATGGATTGAAGAAAAGATATGAAATGTGTTCTAAAAGTAAAACATTAGACTTAATAGGACGGTTACACTGTGACATTTTTGAACAAAGTAGACTTTTGTTGAATATGGTAGATTTAAAAATTAAAATGATTCGTTCCAAATCTAATTTTTGTTTAGTATCTTCTAAAACAGATAGCGAGTATAAAATAGTGTTGGACCATGCGTCATTTTTTGTACGTAAAGTAAAAGTGAGTCCGGGAGTACTCTTGGGACACACCAAAGCCTTAGAAAAATCAACTGCAAAATATCCTATTAATAGAGTGTTGTGTAAAACATATTCTATTTCTAAGGGAAGTTGGTCATTCATGCAAGATAATGTATTTCTTGGAATGCTACCGAAACGTATAATTATTACTTGTATCAATAATGGAGCTGTCAATGGGGATTATGGACTAAATCCCTTCTTTTTTCATCATTATAATTTGAATTTTTTAAGTATATATGTAGATGGGCAGCCTGTGCCAAGTAAACCTTTGGAATTGAATTTTAAGGAACAGAGCTATATAAGAGCTTATCACCGATTATTTTCATATTTCAATCATGATAAAGGAATTTACTTGACAAGAGAAGATTTTGCAGAAGGTCACACCCTCTATGCATTTGATTTAACACCTGATTTATGCGATGGTTCTCATTTAAACTTACAACATCAAGGAAACTTACGCTTAGAAGTAAAGTTTTCCGAAGCTTTAACAGAAACTATCTCCGTATTGATTTATGCTGAATTTGAAAATGTCATTGAAATAACAAAAACACGTCAAGTGTTATGTGATTTTCCTAATTGAATAACATGAATACCAAACAACTTATGAATGCGTTATCACATGATAAATTTACGAAAAAAATATTCATTGGTGTTTTTCCTAGTAATTTAATACCTAAAAAAATTACAAAGTATCCTGTTTGCTTAGTGGTGAATGTTGATGCATCTAACAAACCTGGAAGTCACTGGGTGGCATTCTACTCCCCTTGTTCAGAAGAAATTGAATTTTTTGACTCTTATGGAAATTCTCCAGATTTTTATAATGGAAATATTTCAAGTTTTGTATCGAGATATCAGCATGTTAATTTCAATTCTATGATTCTACAAAGTAATGTAACAGCTGTTTGTGGACAGTATACTATAATGTACCTTTATTTTAAAGCTAGAGGGAAATCCCTCATGAAAATGTTATCTTATTTTGTAAACAAACATATTTGTAATGACAAACGAGTTTATAATTTTGTATCTAAACGATTTCATGTAAAAGCACCTTTTTATCAATAAAAATATATTTAAACTATATACAATTTGTGTCTGTCTTCATTTCTCATGGAGTTTCCAAAGTTACAACACCCTTTTACGATGGTTCTTAGTGGACCCACAGGATGTGGAAAGAGTTATTTTGTTCGTGATTTATTAAAATATAAACAAGAAATGTTTTCTATTGTGCCTGATAAAATAGTTTGGTTTTACGGGATACATCAACCGCTATATGATAATATACCAGATACAATTTTTGTGGAAGGTTTACCAAATAATCATCATGAATATTTAGGAGAAAACACATTATTTATAATTGACGATTTGATGAGTGAATGTGGGAGTGATAAGAGATTAACACATCTTTTTACTCGTGGCAGTCATCACTTGAATTTGAGTATAATTTTTATCACCCAAAACTTTTTTCACAAAGGAAAAGAAATGCGTGAAGTAACTCTCAATGCACATTATTTATTATTATGCAAAAATCGACGCGATGTTAGTCAAATCACACATCTAGGACGACAAATATTTCCTAGGCATGTTAAATTTTTTCATGAAGTGTATGAAGACGCGACTAAAAAACCCTTTTCTTATTTATTTATTGACCTACGTAGTGATACTCCTGAAGAAATGCGATTACGTACTCAGATTTTACCCAATCAGATCCAATATATTTACCAAATAAAACATAGATGATGCCTTAAAATACTTTAGTCTGCATTATGACGTTAAGTCGAGAACAACTAAAACAATTAAATCTCTTAAATATTTGTCCGAAAAAACTACGCAGGAATTTGTTAAAGAAATTACCTATTTCTTGTATTAAAGCCATATGCGAATGTACTTTGAATGTTTTACAAGGAAACATTCCCTTATCAGATCAAGAAAAGAAGCAACTAAGAAGATATAAAACTACTCTTCGAAAAGTGAGCGATAAGAAATCTTCTTTATTTACAAAGAAAAAGTTAGTCATTCAAAAGGGTGGATTTCTAAACATATTGATACCAGCAGCACTGAGTGTTTTAACATCAATAATCAATGGAGTTTAAGAAATTCGCCTTAATTCCAGAAGAAACGTTATCTAGACACGTCCCAAGTAATCAACACATGTCTCAATTTGATAAGGAAATGGAAACTATATTAAAAAGTTCGTTAACTGATTATGAAAAGATTAAAAAATATAACGAGTTATTACAGAAGAAAATGAATATACAAAATTATAACTTACCTTACAAAGAAAAAATCGAAGAAGAAGAAATAAAAAGTCCTCAAAAGTCTAAGGAAGAAAATATTTATTACACAGACACTATATTAAATTCAGTTCCAAGTTCTCTCAAGAAACAAGCTCAAAACTTGTTGCGGTTATTACAAGGGGATTCTTCAGAAATACGCTGGAATCAAAATGGTGAAATGATTTACAAGGGACATATTTATACTAACTCTAATTTAGCAGATTTGTTTAATTTAATATTTACAAACCGAAAACCAAATAATGTTGTTGGATTGTATGAATTTTTAAATGGATTATCTGAATTAAATATTCCCAAACATTATATTAAAAACAGACATTTGTTATCATCACCTGCGAGAAACGAAGTTGTTAAACAGGAAATTGTTAAAAAGAGTGTCTCTACTAGAAAAAAATCTCCATATGTAAAATCATGGTTATCTTGGAAATAAATAATATATTTTAATTTAAATTGTTTTTATTCTAAAAATAATTTTGAAATAATATTACTATTATGTAATAAAAATATTACAATGTACTATTACGAAATAAATTTATTATTTAGAAACAATTGGGATAAAATAATTGACAAACACATGAATATAAAATAATAATATTTATTAATATTTACATTTATAGTTTCTAAAAAGTCATTTGTAACATATCTGCAATTTTGCCTTTCACATAAGTTAATGACCAATCATGAAAAGTAGAATCATTTAAATTACAAATACAATAATTTGTACAAAATTCATTTATAACATTAAATGGATTAACAATTAATAAAATATTTTCTCCTAAAGTTAAATATTTATTATAATCATCATAATTTAAACAATCATGCTGCCTCTGTGAAGGGTGATCTATTTTACATCCATAGCATTTAAATTTCTCATTCACTACAGAACGAGTTTCTAATAATATGCACTTTAACACACTTTCTATAATGTCCTTATTGGGACAATCATTCACTCCTTTACATTTTAAATTAATTTTCGATTTTTCATTTGTTAACATAGTTGGAAGAATTTCACAAAATTGAGTAGTTTGTATACACTCATTTATTTCATAAATGAAATCTGTTAATTTGTAAATATCACATTGATGCAAAAAAATTTTACTTTCCTCGACATTAAATTTATTTTTATTAATTTTTAATAATTTTAAAATGCATTTTTCATCTATATTCATCACTAACAGTTCATTATTAGCCACAAAACTGGTATCTTCATATTTTAAATAAAAATCAGTAAATTTTTCACAAAATTCATACCAAGTTCTTAAACTCATAGATAGTCCATTTTTTGTGGGTAAAAGCATATCGGCATTCTCCATAAATTCACGAAATTGAATTTTCAAATTATTTTCATAACAGTTTAGAGTGATAAACATACCGAATCCCAAATTCCACCGACGAATTTCTTTGAAAGAGGGTTTTTTCTTTTCAATTAACGAAGAGTCCACTATGTATTTTTCTAACCAATCTCCGCTAGGTAATTCATCACAAGATTGCTGTGTGAAAAATAAATATTTTCAGCATTTTGAACACAATAAATTTAGTACACAATTACATTCTATAAGATTAATACTTACATTAATTTCTCCCAAATTGTGAGACTCTTCAGTTCGCAATCGCTTAGACGGTGGCATGCAATTATTAGTAGTCTCTTCCTAAATAAAATTAAATTCATTTTGAATACTTTGATACAAAAAATTAAATAAAATATAATAATAATATTCTATAAGATTAATACTTACATTATGTGTTTCCTTATTAGACTCCATTGTTCGTAGTTTTCTAAAAGTTAAGCTGATTCTAGGACTCGTAATTTCAGGTTGTGGTGCTATTTTATGACTATACATCTGATTCGTAGGAGGGTACATCACATAGAGATCCCCATGCGAACTTGAAATACTTCTTTCTAATTTACCTTTTTGGTAAAACTCCACGTTTCTTTCTGCTCCGAAACTCACGCAACAAATTGGTGTAGACGAATCCAACTCTTTCTCGTTGTCCTTATGCAGACCAATCGCTGACGAACCATCAGGATACAAATTAATTAAGCAGTAATTGAAACTGACTCCAATTTCAGCTTCAATATCTTTTTTGATTTCTAACATTAATGGCGTCCAAGGCTCAGCAGATAGAGTCATTCCAGAAAAAGAATAATTGACTCCTTCGTCCCCGTAAGCTAAACATTTACGTTTCGGAATGCAAATTCGATTATTTATTTTTAATTTCAAATCATAATAATTTAAATTCATTAAAGATTTTAAAATAATATCAGATTTTTCAGTGGGGTAAAATCCCTTCTTTAATATAACATTTAAATTCGACATAGTTGAGGCTTTGGGAGATACAGTGAAAATGAATCAAATGTGATTAACGCTTTCAACCCCTTGCTCTTGTAATGTCTCATCGTCAGCACTTGAGATTTGAAGAGCCTCTTATGGAGAGGGTGAGTAACGAGATGGTTGGCGCCAGAAGTGGTCTGAAGAAGCTGCGATTTTCTCTTTGTTTTGGAGTGGCTTTCCATCGGCACTTCGATTTCGAGATCCTATTTTTTTTTTAATTTCAGAGAGACTCTGATTGTACGCGAAGCAGGCGAGTGAGATGGTCGCGAACCCAAACATGGCTCCTTGTAAATTTTGTTCAATTTTTTAATTAAATGTGTATGTTTCAAAATTGGAGTCATTTATTTGTTTGTTTGTTTCATAACAAACTTACGTTTTTGGTGGCAGCGGTGGGATGCTTTTTTAATGCTTTGCATTAGCATCCACTATGGAAATTAATTATGTGCACTATAATGGATTACGTGCCGCAATGTTGGAATACAGGTAGGCCATTTTGATCAATCTTTCTCTGGCTACTATTGAAAATAAATAGTTTGGAATGTTATATAAATTGATAGAATATTTAGTTCCAATGTTATTTACGTGGTTTTCATGTTATATCAATTAATTTTGTGTATAAGTTTGTAAATGGTGTATTCCATATTACAAAGCTAATTTCTGTATTTCGTGTATTCGAATTTACAGTGTTCATGCTATATCAATTAATTTTGCTTATAAGTTTGTAAATGGTGTATTCCATGTTACAAAGCTAATTTCTGTATTTCGTGTATTCGAATTTACAGTGTAATATTTTTTATAAGAAAAGTGTATCTTATTATAAATTTGCATTTCATAATTTTTATGTGGTTGATGTATTTCAATTCACGTAGGAATATGTTAAAATAACTATGTTGTTATAGATTAATGTGTAAAATCGAAAGTACACTTATATTCATAATTTTTTGAATGTTTCACTGAAAGTAGATTTTATGAAAGTAATATATACTTTAGAAAGGTTTTGATTTCGTTATGTGAAAACGAAAGTACATGATTACAAATAGGTTTGAATTTAAAGTAATGTGAGATTTATTGATGTGTTTTTGATTTTGTTTGCAAAGTATCAAACTGGTTTATTACATATTTAGAAACGCATATGTTTATTTTCATTGATAAAGATTTGAAAAGATATTTTCTTACTGTTTAAAATATCGTACGTTATTATCATTTTTATGTCGTGTATGATTAATTAATTAAGTTTATTGATTTGAAATCGAAAGCTGATTTCTGGTTTAGATTAGTTAAAGCTTTTAATTTATATTGTTGTTAAGAATTGTAGTGTTTTATATTTTGAATTAAATAAGGATTCAAAAATATGTATAATTTCATTTCTGATTTAATATAGTAGTATTTGTATAAGAATCTGATTTTATAAAATTTATACATTTTGATTAATAATTCAATTTATCTGAGTATCAAGTATTAGCTTGGTGATAAAAAAAAAAAATGTTTTTTATAGTAAAATGTGTCTATTTGTAAGTTTAGTTAAGATTGAAAATTCTGTTGTGTTAGATAATTATTTTGTGCTATTTTGATATAATTTTATTTTATATTTAATATTATATAATTCCATATAATTTTGTGTTTCAGCCAGAGTCCGATTGATCAGGGCTATCTGTAATACTAAATTTTGCTCTTTGTTGTTTGTGTGTGTTTTTTTTCTTTTTTATTTGCAGGTTGATTTCCTTAGAATGAGAAAAAGAAAAAGAAAAAAAACCCCGGGGAAGGAAGGAATAATTTAGTCTGTAATGTCTCATCGTCAGCACTTGAGATTTGAAGAGCCTCTTATGGAGAGGGTGAGTAACGAGATGGTTGGCGCCAGAAGTGGTCTGAAGAAGCTGCGATTTTCTCTTTGTTTTGGAGTGGCTTTCCATCGGCACTTCGATTTCGAGATCCTATTTTTTTTTTTAATTTCAGAGAGACTCTGATTGTACGCGAAGCAGGCGAGTGAGATGGTCGCGAACCCAAACATGGCTCCTTGTAAATTTTGTTCAATTTTTTAATTAAATGTGTATGTTTCAAAATTGGAGTCATTTATTTGTTTGTTTGTTTCATAACACTCTTATCAGAACCTCGTTATCATTATCTATGAAATGCGCATGACGAGTGAAATCTGTTCTTTGGAAATAAGATATCAGTTATTTACATAGAAGCTGATCGAAGCTGATAGAACATGGTAGAATGTTTTAACCCCTCACTCTTATCAATAATTAATCATAGGGGGCGTTATCTACTAAAATATTGTATCTTCTGTATCATGACGTGTCTCATGTGAAATACGCTTACTTCCAGAAACTGATAGAACATTCTAGAATGTTCTGTCAGTTTCCGAAAGACATTTGATAGAAGCCAATAGAAGGAGAGTGATAGGATGATGGTATGTTACAAGTTCTGAACATTCTTCGCTGGATATAAAAAGGAGTGAAATTTTATCAACATTTCATACTTACTCTCATCTGCTTAGGTGAAAATAGTCTTTTAGTTCAATCGATTATAGAATCTACTCAGAATCAGAATTCAGCTATGGAATCTTCTCAGAATTCAGATATGGAATCTTCTCAAGTAAGTAAATTTTTTCTTAGGTTGAATTAATATTTAAAGGATTACATTTATTGTTATTTATGTTTAGTGTTTATATAGTTAGATCAAATTTTTAATATAATTTGTATAGTTTACAGATATTCTAACTGTGTATATAATTCTCCAAATAATAAACTGCAAATATTTTTTTTAAATTGAGATTAAATACATTTAACAAATTTCTATGTCAAATATATTTCCACTCATATCATTTCAGTGTTTCTTAAATAGTAATATGTGTGTGTGTGTGTCAAATGATTTCGATCTTAAAAATTTTATCGATTTGTCAGAATTTCTTAATTTTCAAAAATATTTTGATGAGTTTCTTACAAATGATGAAATGCAAGAATTGTTTTATGTTGTAATTTTAAAAGCTTTTGAAAATAATTTTATAATTAATTATAAAAACTTATCTAGTTTTTAGAAATAAGTCCTTTAAGTGCTTGCACAATATCTTCCCATTATTATAGTATAATATTTACAACTATGTAAAGTCTTTATAATAAAGAGAAATGCTCTACTATTATGATATAGATAAACTTAAACACAGTAAATTAAAATACTAGAATTTCTTAACAAGTTAAAACAACATTGATAATATTTAACGTACAATAAAATGAAAAAGTTTCTTTTTAAAAATCTAATAAATGAAGTATTAAGGGAGCTATATTTATTTTTAATTAGAATAACAATATCATGATTTTAAATATTAATGTTTTCATAAAAATAAGAAATAATACATCCACTTACATTTTAAGAGCTGCTTTCTCGTTGGATACATTCAATTTAATACATAGCTATGCGATTTCACGTTAAAGTCGAGATAAATATATAACGTGATCCTACAATTGCGATAACTCTAATCAATGTGATTCGTTGTTTTCGCTAAACAAGAATCATCACGTGATTGCTGTTTATCAATTCTTACTCATAAAATGTGATAGCAATCTTATCAGATATGTGTACATATGACTGTACTGTATAATGAAATGGCTGCTGATTTAGATTCTATTAAAAGTGATCAGTATTTAACAGTGGTCAATTATATTTCTCTTGTCACTAAATAATCATTTTACTTTCAACAAGAATAAGCTAAGTATTGAATTTAAATGAAAAAAACTATATTTGCCTTAACTTTATTACATTTATTTTAAATTATTCCACTTATTCGAACTTATACCCAAATAACTTAGAAATGTTATAATAATGAATAAATTTTAATTTCTTTTTAGTAAAAATGTTAAAAATTTCTAAGTTATTATTTTATTATTATCTCTTGTTGAAAAATGGGACTTGAACTGGAATACTTTCGTTTCTGTTCACAAAGATCGTAAAAGTATTCGCATTCATTTGCGTGAATATGCCCAAAATGATAAAATGGATTATGTAGCTACAAAACGAGGGGTTATGATAACTCCTGAAACATGGACAGAGCTGTTGTCTAAACTGGATGACTTTAATTTAATATACAATGATAGTTCCTGTGTTTGCAACAATCAACTTATTATTTTTAATCATGAAGGAGACTGTATCTTTCAGCAGATTTTTAAAAATGATATAGGTGGGTTTATGATGAGACCCACTTATTTAAAACTGTTTGAAGATCAATTGATAAAGTTGAAAGACTTGTATGAAGATATATCCACTTGTATACAAGAAACATTATTGTGTTCAGCTCTTCCTGATTTAATCATGGAGGAAGTATACCGCAAAACGAAATGTAATCAACAACAACATTGTGATGTGGAAGAAGCGAAAAAAATTTTTTTAATGCTGTTAAAATTGAACTTACTACCAAGATAAATTATGTATACAAATGTAAAGGATGTTTGTTTAATCATCCTTCTCAAAGAAGAGCATGAATGCATTATGGATACAGAAGCAGAGAAGTTTTTATGTGTCGGTGAAAAAGCACTCATGATGATAAATGTACGAACTATTGCTTTAGATATTTTAAAGAGATGTTGTATATGTGTATATACAAGAGATTTTTTTAATGATTTATCATTAACAGATTTTAAAAATTATTTTGAAACTGCATATAAAGTATAATATATTGGATGTAGCATTAAAAGTGTTTTAATGTTTGTAAACTTGGTAAAATAGACCTACTGGGGAATCTCACCAAGTATAAAAAAAGAGATAATGCGCCAAATGTGCTGTACGCCTTGCGTGGTGTGGAAATCAGCATTATTTTAACTAATATAAAAATTTTACAGATGTGACCATAAAGGTAAGTAAATAGAATTCAGTCATTTATTCTAAGTTCAAATCATTTACAAAATGTCTATAATTTTATTTAAAAAAATAATCAACTACAAAACAATTAACATTTGTTTTAAATTCTATTAATATTTTAAATAATAAATTCTGTCAGTAGTATTCAAAAAATAATTCATCTTCATATCGTAAAAATAAATTCTAATTTTTTCAATAAAATTTAATTAATATTCTAATATTCTCAACATTGTAATCAAGTTGAGGATTTATTTCCTTTTAAATCGAAAAATAATTAATCTTTTTATCGTAAAAATAAATTCTATCTCTTTTCCAATAAAATTTAATTAATATTCTAAAATTCTCAACTTTGCAATTTAATTGAAGATCCATTTTCTTTTAAAAAAAATGTGTGTAAATTTTAAATCAAGAAAAACATATTCTCTTTGAAATTAAATTCTACAACTTTAAAAAATAAATTCATATTATTATACACTTTAAAGTATATTATAATCCTTTAACATAAAAAAGTCACTACAATAAAAATTCAAAGTCCTAATTACCCCTATGATAATAAACCATAAAAACCCTTTCTCAAGCGAAGTCCGAGTAGCTCAGTGGATAAGATAACGGACTACCACCGCTGAGGTGCGAGGTTCTGTCCCCGCGGATGGCAAAATTCAATTTTTAAAATAAAAATAAACAGTTTAAAATTATTCCCATAGAGGGCAGCATCAGCATCAAAGCTAAGGTTTGAAAATTTCTCAATAGATGGCAGCACTATTCGATGACGTCACACAATCTGATTAGTAATAACACCCTCGTATAAGATCACAAACATATGACGTCACTCTAAGCCCTCGTGTAAGACTACAAACTTATGACGTTGCTCCACCCCCAACATTGATAAGACTTTGCTCCACTGCTCCGCGCTCCGAGTGGCGTTGAACTCTCATTTTATATCTACTCCTGTTGTTATTCCTCGAAGTAATCACCATCGGTCTCCAGCACCTTTTGCCAACTTGTCTCCATTTGTGCTATCCCCTTGCTGTAAAACTCGGAGATTTTGGACGCAAAGAGGTCCATGAGTGCTTGGAGCAAGTCTGATTCAAGTTGGAATTTCCTTAAATTGGTGAATTATTTTCCACGAAGATGATTATCCAGGGAATGAAAGAGGTGGTAATCTGGCGAGGCAAAATCATGTGAGTAAAGAGGATGGCACAAAGTCTCTCAACCAACTCACTGGAGGGTATTTCTGGCCCTCCACGTGACATACGGCCGAGAGTTATTGGTCAAGAACGATACACTCTTGCGATTAACCAGTGCTGATTCCTTCTGTTGCAATGCCGTTGGTACACATTCCAATTGCTGCTAGTACAGGTCCGCAGTGACCATTTGGCCAGTTGGTAGCAGCTCATGGTGACACTTGACGACTAGTTCACCAGACACAAAGCATAATCTTACATTGGTGCCTTTGCTGCTCCTGACAGTGCCCTGTGGTGATAACCAATGTTTGGAAAGCTTGGGAGTGTCATACAGGACTTACTTTTCATCACTGGTCAGTACTCAATTGAATATGGATGCGCTACTGTGGTGAGAGAGCAACGATAAATAAAATTGCCACTCGTTGTTGCTTTGGACTTCCAACAGTGTGTGAAAAACCACTTGCCCGCTTACCTAAGCGATGCAGATGAAGTCTAATCATTTCACCGGAAATGTTAAATTGTCTGGCAAGTTCACCACACATTTGACTACTGTCTTCCTCAATGGCTGCCTGGAGGGCTTCGTCATCCAAGGCCTATTGTCGTAAGCTGCGAGCTTCTTCACAGAGGAACAAATCTCCGGTCCTGAATTTATGAAACCAATGTCTGGCCTTCCATTCATTCACAGCACTATCCCCAAACACTTGACATATTGGTATTTTGATGCAGCAGTTTATAAACCCACTTTGAAATC
This sequence comes from Latrodectus hesperus, assembly GCA_037975125.1. Taxonomy (NCBI): domain Eukaryota; kingdom Metazoa; phylum Arthropoda; class Arachnida; order Araneae; family Theridiidae; genus Latrodectus; species Latrodectus hesperus. Next base: position 69,418,264 of record CM075859.1, on the reverse strand, counting down.
GTAAATCAAGCGACACCGAATGAGCTCGTTCAACACGTCCATTTCTCTTCATTACTACACGATTTACGATTGATAAATGTGCACGATGGACCTGCTTTTATAGCGACTGATATTCCTACTCTCGATTGATTGGTGTCTCTTCCACATCATACACTAATTTGCATATTTATTCTCCCTTCATTCAATGGTAAAGCGAAAACGACAAGAACTTTCTTGTTTACCTTGTACATGCAATAACTATAATTCCAATAAAATCTATAACTTTTTGAAAGAAAAATAAATGCTTTTGAAGATATAAGCAAATGTTGAATTATGTTTATGATAAAATGAGATTTCAAGTACTCGACTTATCTAAAATAAATTTTGGACAAAAATCTATATTTAGTTTATAGCAAAACACTTGATTATACGGCAAAGGCTGCCAAACATTAGAGATGCATGTGATTGGAACATAAAAGTATAAAAATTGAATCTCAAAACGACAAACTATAATTAACATTTTAACAGTAATAGTAATCTGGAAATAACTGTTAGGCATTAGTTTTCTCTTTTGAGGTTAGAAGATAAAGAATTCAAAAAAAATTTTGGAGAAATTGCTTGGACGGTGAAAAGGAGTTTGAAAACATATTACTTCTGAGTTATATTTTTATAACAATAAGTTGTTCAGTTGTAATTCCAATATTTCGAGTTCTACATAAATATTTGTCTGAAATGGACCAAGAGAAATAAAGAATGAAAAAAGCTGTGAATGTACATCATCTCCAATTTTCTCGAAAATGAATATAATAAGAATTACAGTACAAAACAATTTATGCATAATTTTCATTTATTATATTAATTACTCAAAAAGCTGAGTCAGTGAATGTAAATTAGGCAATGACTTTTGAATTTTATATTCAATATTTTTTAGTAAAAGAATAACAAGTAATATAATGCAAAAAATAATTATAAACATTTATAATTATTTAGTAAAATTTTGATTTAGAGTTGTGTATTCAGTAGATAAAGCTTATGAACTATGATACAGCTAGAAATGAAATATTAAGTTACTTTTTTCTTAACAAAGCTCAGTTTTCATTTCCTTAGTTTTTAATTTAAAAAGAACTCATAACATTTATGGTAAAAAATTTATTCATTTTAAAATGTTCCCTTCAATCTTTACTTATTTACAATATTATTTTTTTTACTAAATATGAGCATTTAATTAAAAGCATTTAATGAAAATTAAACGCAGACTAATAGAATAAAGATGTTAGCCGTATCAACGATGCCACTCGAGATTTAGTTCTCGTCACTTTCCATTTTTATTTTCATTTTTGATTTGATTAACTTTTAAAATATGTTTATACACTAGATCAAATAGTACAATAGACCTATGGTCACATTGCTAGGTTCTTTTGGAACCACCCTAATTTAAATCTAATACTAGATCATTAAATTAAGAGCTAATTTTTATTATGAATTATTTTGAAAATAATTTTCTTATATATAAAGGGAATCTTTTTTTAAACCAAAATAAAAATAGGTAAAGATTAATTAGTAAAGATATTTCTAGTTTTTTTTTAATGTTTAAATAAAATTTTCATAATAAAAATGTATAATAATTATGGTAAGCACCGTTTCTTCATTATTCTATAAAATGCTACCTCTCTAACAAACGAAACTCTTTATGAATTTAAATAATTAAAGTATTATAAAGAAGCAAATCTATAAAAACAAAACCATTATTCTGCTTATATGCAAAATTCTTGTGAGGGTTTGAATTGAGAACAACTGCATGGAATAACTTGAAACTTATATCAAGATGTTCACTGGCTAACTTAAAACAAAAACTATATTTTATTTTCAAATTTTGATTAGAGCGTGTTAATCAATTTAAACATGATAAATGCTGATTTTAAATGACTGGAAAGTTTATTAAGTTGCGATGGAATTAATTTCAGTTCCTCTCCTGGTTCCGCTGTCTCCAAGAAAGAAGCAGGTGTTTCTGTTCCCCTTTTTAAAACTGTCAGTAATGTCTAATCGTTTGGAATAGACAAATTAACAGCATTGGCTTCTTTCTCTTCTTTCTATTATATTCTTACAGAGTAACTTTTCTAGAAAAATAGTAATATATAATAAAATAGTTCTAGAAAAATAGTAACTATTGTTTCCCTGTCGCTTCTATATTTTTGGAAAAGTATTGAGTCTTCAACAACAAATATAAATTCACCTTCCCCAATTAGTTTCTAAACGGGAAATACATTGAAAAGTGAATGAAATGAGCCCTGGTGGCTACTTGCTGCATTTTTGATCCCTGTTGATTGTTAACAACAGAACGTACTCTCAGTGTCAATTGAAAATTATTTTTCTGGTTTCGTTTTTGTGTGTTATGACAGTAGGATAATTATTTTAATAAATGACTAACGAAAACACCCAATTACTATAAATTCCATTAATATAATAAAAAATTTTATTTAAAAGTTAAAAAAAATACGTATTTCTCCTTCTCGATTTCGGTTTTCACTTACTCATATTATAAAACGGTGAAATTTTTCTATAATGGTGAAATTCGTTCAATAATTTTTAGAAAAAAAATTATTGAACGAATTTTCGTGAACATTCTTTTATTTAAAAGCATATTTTTATTTCCTTCTTATTTTAAGTATCAGCACAAAGAAAAGAATAATATAGACTAAAACAGAAAATAAAATGAGGAATGGGAAGAAAACGTACTTTTTTGTCATTCAAAACGCAAAATTAATGTGTTTAATTTGCCGAAAAACCATTGCTGTATCTAAGGAATACAATGTTTAAAGCATTGTGGAACGAATCATTATGATTATTTGAAATTCGACTTAGAAATGAAAAAGTCGAAGTTCAAGGAATTTAAATCATAACAATAAAAGTGTTTGGTTGAGCATTACAGCAACCATTCAATGTTATCAAGTCAAGATATTCTGTTTCCTTTTTAATTAAAAAAAATGGATGACGAATTTAAAAAAGAATGTTTGGCAGAATTTAAAAAAGATATAAGATATTTTACTAATTAAAGTAACTATTTTCGAATTGGCGAACTGTGTATGATCAAATTAATGACGTTCCAAACAAAATTATCGCCTGATTTTTTAGAGTCTATCTAGTAGTCTATAATCTAAAATATCTAGAAGCTGATGGAATTCGAGATTTAAAATATTTTCCCTTAGCATTTGATGAAAATACGGACATTTCAATGACACATGGGTACATTTGTGATGTATGTGTGGAAAAGAATTGCTATTAAAATACATAAATTAATAATTATTTAAGATTGTTCTTGATTTCACTTCCAATACAATAATCTATTTAGCATGATCTGAAAACTAATTATTCTAATCTTGATAATTTGGTTATTTTATTCTCAATCGTTTTCACCCTTTGATAAAAAAGAGCTGAATTGAAATCTAAACGGCAGTAGAAGCGTAACTTTTATATCAGCAACTCAAAAGTCTATGAAATCGACTCTAATATTTATATTTTTTGGTTAGTGAGTGCTAAAAGCAATTTTAGAATTTTTGTCTTGAAATAATTTTAAACCTCTTATTGAAAAAAAAGTAACAAAATTTTACACTAAATTTTTATTCTATTTTTTCTGTTTTTCTACTTTTGATTAGAATTTTCATTGAATATCGTCCATCATCAAATATAATTACAAAAACAATGAACGTTTAACGATATTTATCAAGCTAAAAGAAGTATTAATTTAAAATGGAAAAATATATACATCAAAATAGAGTTTAACTGAAGAATTAAATGGCTTCAAACAAAAAAATTCATTCTTCATGTTGTGTACAAATATTTTGGTCAAAGGACATTGGTAATAAGAATTTTATTCAGAGGAAATCTTCTCACGAGTATGAAAAAATATTAGACTAAAAAGCTCTTATAAAGTCAGAAGAAAAATCTTCATTCTGGAAACTAATAATTCCACAGAGTTTTCTTAATTCACAATAAAAACTATTCTTTCTATTGAATTTTTCAATTTAAAAAGTGGGAGTAAGATATTATAAATATCAACACATTTACATGATTCTTTTAGAATCTTAATTAAAAAATCTATTATTCATTTGTTTTAGTAATTCAGTCACTCTCTGCATTTTTTATTTCCTACGTACTTATTTAGCTTTTTCCTTACTTCCTTCTATACTAAAGGAGGCAACTGTCTTCAAAAAATGAAAAATTTTAAGTCAAAATTATTAAAAATATTTTCTATATATTCATTAACTTCATTGTTTTTAGTTAATATTAAAAGGAAATTATTCTTTAACTTTAAGTATAGTTAGAATTTTACTGTGAATTAAAGATGCAATCGTTTATGAGTTGATAATAATAACAATATTCATAAAAGTAATTCATTGAGAGGTTTTTTGTGACATGAAATATATTACACACATTCATTCATTTTATTGAGAACGAAATTTTTTGTTGGTTATATCTCATATTGATTGTTGAGAATGCTGATTGCCTACTGTGCATGTCACACAATTTAACCATTATAAATCCAGCATTTATTAACAGATATGTTCAGTTAATATTGAAATGTTGTGTTGAAAGTTTTGGAGACATTACTCCATAGAATAAGTTAGCTTTATTATTCTTAAGAATTTTTTTAGAGAATTTTTCGTATTCATTCAAAAATCCCGAAATACTTTGTTAGGATTATTTTGTGCCCTTCGAAATTTTTATTCCATCTCGAGACATGAAACACTTCAGCGAAACGGATTTTAGCAATGTTGAACCTTTTTATTTTTCTGTACTCCAGTATTTTGTTGCCCATTTCTCAAGAGTATGCTACAATATGAATTGTTGCTCAAAGACATGAAGAGTCTGTAAAACAGAAAGATTGACATTAATCGATGGACCAGGGTTTTTTGTTCACAATGATTTATCAATCCTTTATGAATGAAACTGATTTTCTTGCATGAAATTTTTAATATTAAGAGGCCTACTCACCACAGTTGCTAATACCCGCGTTCTTATTCGTAAAAAATGCCCTGTAATATTTGGGTTCCTGTTATATTTTTCTAATAAAACTTCTCTTATTGCTAATCATGTTTATCAATTCATCTTAATAATAAATTCAAATTCTAAATAAGCTTACCTTGAGCAGGTTTTTAATTTCTTTATTAACATAGGACATACTTAAAACAGGACAAGACATGGAAAAAGAACAAAACATAGAACAAAGAACATCTACATCGCTGGGCGCAGAATCTTATTCTGTTTGTAAACAAAGATTTTCGTGCAGTGCGCCCTCTATAGACATATAGTTGCAACATCCTCCCCCCCGATGAACTTCAAAAGTTCATCAAGAGTAGAGTCTAAATTAATCCTAAGTTAATTCACAGATTTTCAAAACAATAAGACCAATACTTAATAATAATCATATAATAATACTATGTTCTAGTAATAATAGCATATGCCTTTGTAACAACATAATAATGTAAAAATCAATATATATATTAGCTTTACATATTAATTTCTAAAGTTAATTTCAGTATCAAAAATCAAACCTAAATAAAGATACATACATACATACATATACCGCTTACAGTAATTATAAAGCTACTCATTATTTCAGCAGCAATTCTACTACAATTCTGTAAAAGAAAAAGAAAATATAAAGTTAAACAATGTTACTAAATGTATCATAAAGTTCAATTTTCATAAAGTTCGATTGGATACAGCAACTGAATTGGACGTTTCAAAAGAGTCCTAGACGGAAGTCTCACTGTACAGGATCGTGTCTTTCCATCTCTGCCAACATGAACGTCTGTGACGATACCACACTTCCACATAAGCTTTGGCACTTTATCCTCGTGAATTAGAACAATTGAGTCCTTCTTTATTAAAATAGGATTTTTCTTTCTCAAGGTGGATTGATGAGCAGACCTTAATTCCAAAAGATAGGATTTTTTCCATCTGTTCCAAAAGGCAGTCACTATTTTTTGTTGATGCTTATATTTTCTGGTGAGGACATCTTTCGTTGAAAGGGGTAGTACGGATTGTCCAGGAAGAGACAATATTCGTCTACCTATCAGGAAGTGAGCAGGCGTGAGAATCACTGACTCATTTTCTTCATCTATATAAGTTAGTGGTCTAGAGTTCAAAATGGCTTCAACTTCTACGACCGTGGTTTCAAGCTCTAAATAATTTAGAGATGTTTTTCCTAAAATTTTCTTGAGGGAGGTCTTCACAGAGCGAACAAGTCTCTCCCAAAATCCTCCCCACCAAGCTGCCTTTTCTACGATGTTTTTCCAAGTTATTCTTCGTTCACTAAAATAATTTCCGCATTCTTCTTTGCTTAAAGTTTCATTTAAAAGATTAAAATCTCTTTTCACTTTAATGAAAGCTTTCGCATTATCTGAATATATTGTTTTATATAGTCCTCGACGGGATATAAATTTTTTAAATGCTCTCAAAAATGACGGTACTGACATATCAGTTGTCAGCTCTAAATGTATAGCACGTGTTACTGCGCAAGTAAATAGCAAAATATATGATTTCTTCGTTTCTGAATTTTCGAATATGTACAGAGGACCTAAATAATCTAATCCAGTTATTTCGAATGGAAATGCTTCCCTCACACGATCTGGGGGCAAACAAGACATCTCTTCAGTAGCAGGCTTAGCTCTGAATTTCCTACATAAATTGCACTTGAATATTAAAGATTTTACTCTTTGCCTGCCTTTAGGGATGAAAAACCTTTCTCTCATTTCTGATAGTGTCTCTGATAACCCAGCGTGCCCAGTGATTTCGTGACATCTGCGAATAATTAATTCAGTGAACTCGTCCTTACCAGGCAGCAACAAAGGATGTTTTTGTTCATAACTCAAGTCTGAAAACTGTAATCGCCCACCTATTCTAATCAGTCCATTATTATCAAGAAATGGTTTGTACAAAGCTATTTTTGAAGAAACTGGTAACTTTTGGTTAGAATTTAAACTTTTTATTTCTGTAGAAAATTCTTTCTCTTGAGTTGTCTTAATCCAGTAAATTTCGGAATCATTCAACTCTTCAGCTGACAGTGGTCCTTTTTTATTCCCTTTATTTTTCAAGTTAAAAATAAATCTTTTGATCCACGCAGTAACTCTAAGTAATTTTGTAAAATTATTAATTTTACATATCTCCAATAAGTCCTTAGTATTTGACTCAATACAAATAGCTTGTAAAATTATGCATTTTTTCTTCTTCTTTTCCTCTTCAGCTATCTTCATTTCTGGGTCTGGATATGCTATAGGCCAATGGTTACGTTCCTCAGAAAGCCAATAAGGTCCATTGAACCATGCTCGATTTTCTTTCAACCTTAAAGAATTTTCACCTCTCGTTAAAACATCAGCAGGATTTTCTTCCCCTGGACAGTAGTTCCATGATGAGGGATCAGTGATGCCTTGAATTTCAATTATTCGGTTGCAAACAAATGGTTTCCATCTTTTAGCATCTCCTTTCACCCAATGAAGTACTATCGTAGAATCAGTCCAATAAAAGCAGTTATTTACTTCCAAATTAATTTTATGCAAGATATATTTCATTAACCTACAACCTATTACAGCACCCATTAACTCTAAACGCGGAAGAGTCATCTTTTTCAAGGGAACAACTCTAGATTTTGATGAAACAAATGTAGTTTTTATTTCATTATTCTCAATAAACCTAATATAAACGACAGCACCATAAGCTTTAATACTACTATCGCTGAAACAATGCAATTGAATGTCAGATATTCCCTTAATGCTGTTACTTTTAAAGTAATGTCTTTCGATTTGAATTTCCTTTAAATTAGTTAAATCCTCACACCACCTTTTAAATCTTTTTGAATGTCTGATGGTAATGGTTTATCCCACTCATATCCAGTAATCCAGCATTCCTGAACAAGGATTTTACACGTAACAGTAAATGGATTAATAAATCCTATAGGATCATAGAGTTTACCAATTACTTTTAATATAAATCTCTTTGTAATTTCTTCATCTGGATTCAGTATGGTAACCTCTGGTACTGGAATCTTTAATGTATCTTTTCTACTATTCCAATAATATCCTAAGACCTTGCTACAATCTGCTAATGGCACCAGACCAGGGTTTTCTTCTTCGTCCCATTTCTGCTGTAAGGAAACACAGTTTGTTTTCCATTTTCTCATGTTAAAACTAGCCTTTTGCAAAACCTTTTTCATGTCTTGTTTAATTTCTATGGCTTCTTTTTCACTGTCTGCACCACTTATTAAATCGTCAACATACATACAATTTTCAATTAAATCACTAACAACTGGATAATTATCTCTGAAACTTTCAGCATGATTCTTAAGTGTAGCTGCTAACAAAAATGGGCTACAAGTTGCTCCAAAAATAACTCGAGTCATTCTGAGAATTTTATATTCTTTTTCTAATTCCCCGTTTAACCAAAGAAATCTAACTGCATCTCGATCTTCAGGTGAAAGTAAGATCTGCAAAAACGCTTCTTCAATGTCCGCTGTAAACGCAATTCTATGTTGTCGAAAGTTAATTAATATTCCTAATAATTCTGGATTAAGATTTGGTCCAGCATCTAAGCATTCATTTAATGAAAGGGAATTTGTGGCATGAGCAGAAGCATCAAATACCACGCGGAGTTTTGTTGTAACCTTATCTTCTCTAAGTACTCCTTGATGTGGGAGATAAAATGATATTTTCTTGGGATTATCAGAAACTTCTTCTGCTATTTCTCTTTCAAGGTAACCATCGATAATTGTTTGATATCTTTTGAAGAATTCTGGATTTTTCTTAAATTTCTTAGTTAAACTATTTAGTCTGTTAAAAGCTATTTCATAGTTGTCTTTCAACTCCTCAACCTTTTCGTTAAAGGGTAGTTTAACTTGGTAACGGTTATCTTTTAAACTAATGGATTTTTTAAACTGATTTAAAATTTCGTTTTCCTTATCAGTATTATCACTTTCGTTTTTAATTCCAATTGATTCAATCTCCCAAAATTTACGCAATATCATGTTAGATTCAACATCTAGATTGCTTCCTATTGTATGAACAGCTACTTTCATAACGTTAGCAGATTGCTGTGTGATCATCCTATTTGATGTAGCAACTGAACCATTAATCGTCCAGCCGAACATTGTTTGACATGCAACTAAAGTTCCTGACAATCTACGAACTTTACCAGTCACAATTTTCCAGTAATAATCACTGCCTATTAACAGAGAAAGCTGTAAATGCCGTTCATTGAAGCTTTGATCCGCTATTTTTATTCTGTTTTTCTTACACTGTATAATTATATCTTTTGCAGGTGCACTTATATGAGCATTGCTAATATTCGGTGTTTCTAAGGCTTCGATAACTAAATGTTTTCGCATAAAGGGACAATTTATTTCAACTCTCACTTTATTTCTTTTTTCTATAACTGGTTCAGTAGAACCAAACGTATAAATTTTTAACTCTTCTTGTCCTACTATTTTTGAATTTAACTCTTTAGAAACCCGCTCAAGGATAAAAGATCGGCAACTACCATTATCTATCAAACATCGAAATTTCTTATTTCTATTATTTCCTACAATATTTACAGTTGCGGTTTGCAAATAAATATTATTAATTGTGTCCTCTTCTGAAACAGAAGTGACAGCAGTATCCGATTTCACATCAATTTTATTAATATATTCATGTAATAAACTATTATGTTTCCCCTTACAACTATTACATCACATTTTCGAAAAACAGTTATACGCAGTGTGGTTTCGTTTAAAACATAAAAAACATTTCCCCTTCTGTTTTAAGGCGTTTTTCCTCTCGAGAATAGACTTAAGACATTCTTTACTAGTATGTTTATTTGGAGTGTCACTCTCGCAAAATTCGCATTCCCCCTCCTTTTCTGCGGTTCCGACATTTAACGCCAGCGCCGTCGCATTTTGTTGTTTGTATTTTTGTGTGGGGTGAAAAGAATTATGACCTTTCGCTGCGAAATACTTCGGGTATCCCTTTGAGTGCGACTGGTCTTTCACTTCATTCGTATCACGAAATAAAATTGTTTTTTCCCTATTTTCGATTTCATTTCTCAAAAATTCTAAAAGTTTTAAACAATCCCAATTATCATTTTTATTATATCTATTGTATTCTAAAACTATATTTTCTGGCAACAATTTTAATAAGATAGGAAATAACAGGCTACCATAATTATTCAATTGTATTCCAGCGGCTTCAAGTGAGCGAACTTGAACATAACATGTATCGCACAGCTGGCGTAATTCTTTCAACTGGCCGCATGATTTTACAGGGCGCATATTTAACAATACATTTATATGAGCTCTAACAATGATATCTTTTTGCCCATACCTTTTCTTTAGTAACTCTACAGCAGTATAATAATTATTTTCTGTTAAAGTCAAACCCTGAATCGAAACTAAAGCTTCACCTTTCAAAAACGATTTTAAGTAGCTAAATTTATCCGTATTTGACAAATTCTTATTTTCATGTATCGATCCCTCAAATTGACTCCAAAATTCTTGCCAATTTTCGTATTTACCATAAAATGGTTCTATAGTTAATTTTGGTAGTCTTACATTAATTTCGTTTTTCGATGTTACGGGTACATTAGCTACTCCTAATAGTTTCGGTTCCGATTTCAAATAAGTATTTATTTTCGATTTAGTAGAAATTATCTTTTCTCTAATTTCCTGACTCGAAATTATTTCCGATTCTAGCAGACATTTAACGCCAGCGCCGTCGCATTTTGTTGTTTGTATTTTTGTGTGGGGTGAAAAGAATTATGACCTTTCGCTGCGAAATACTTCGGGTATCCCTTTGAGTGCGACTGGTCTTTCACTTCATTCGTATCACGAAATAAAATTGTTTTTTCCCTATTTTCGATTTCATTTCTCAAAAATTCTAAAAGTTTTAAACAATCCCAATTATCATTTTTATTATATCTATTGTATTCTAAAACTATATTTTCTGGCAACAATTTTAATAAGATAGGAAATAACAGGCTACCATAATTATTCAATTGTATTCCAGCGGCTTCAAGTGAGCGAACTTGAACATAACATGTATCGCACAGCTGGCGTAATTCTTTCAACTGGCCGCATGATTTTACAGGGCGCATATTTAACAATACATTTATATGAGCTCTAACAATGATATCTTTTTGCCCATACCTTTTCTTTAGTAACTCTACAGCAGTATAATAATTATTTTCTGTTAAAGTCAAACCCTGAATCGAAACTAAAGCTTCACCTTTCAAAAACGATTTTAAGTAGCTAAATTTATCCGTATTTGACAAATTCTTATTTTCATGTATCGATCCCTCAAATTGACTCCAAAATTCTTGCCAATTTTCGTATTTACCATAAAATGGTTCTATAGTTAATTTTGGTAGTCTTACATTAATTTCGTTTTTCGATGTTACGGGTACATTAGCTACTCCTAATAGTTTCGGTTCCGATTTCAAATAAGTATTTATTTTCGATTTAGTAGAAATTATCTTTTCTCTAATTTCCTGACTCGAAATTATTTCCGATTCTAGCAGATCTAAATCATTGATATAATTTTCAATTTCTAGGTCTAATTCATAAATTAGCTCTGACTTTTCGCATAATTGTTGTAAAAGTTCGTTTAGAGTCGCTTTATCAACAATTTCTAATTCCAGCTGCTCATTAACCTTATTTAATATTCTTGTTAACAAACCTCTAATTGTTGAGCGTTTTCTTTTCAATTTATCAAGATTCAAAGCAACCGCTGTTTCGTTCGAATCGACCGACATATTTAATTTCAAATATATTGAGCAAACAATAAAATAATTAAATATATTTTCATACAAGCCAAAAAACAAATAATGAAATCAAATACTGCTGTATTCTGTTACTTATTTACATTAAATACAAAATAAAAATCATAATCTAAATTCTAAAGGCTAGTTTCCCGGGTTTCGGCACCATGTTATATTTTTCTAATAAAACTTCTCTTATTGCTAATCATGTTTATCAATTCATCTTAATAATAAATTCAAATTCTAAACAAGCTTACCTTGAGCAGGTTTTTAATTTCTTTATTAACATAGGACATACTTAAAACAGGACAAGACATGGAAAAAGAACAAAACATAGAACAAAGAACATCTACATCGCTGGGCGCAGAATCTTATTCTGTTTGTAAACAAAGATTTTCGTGCAGTGCGCCCTCTATAGACATATAGTTGCAACAGTTCCCAACTAGGTTCATTCGACTGTTCTACTTCACATAGTTATAAACATATCAAAATACTTTTCAACAATAATTTTTAGTCATCATTAAGTCGTCATTTTTGATTTCGGAAAACATTTCGACCAATTTAATTTTTAATCACATATTTGGAAGTGGAGAACCTAGAAACATTAAAGGTTGCAATTTTTATATATTTAATATTATTATATATTCCTTTATTTTATATATCTTAAATCCTAACAATTAAAAATCATAAAGCTAATTAAACTAGTAGTAAAGTATATTTGTGCACTTTGGCTTCTTAGAACTAATTGAATATATTTGTAAAATATTTTACTTATATTTTTCAAAAAATGAGTTAAAACAAGTGTAAAAATGATATTGTTTTGACAATAATTCTCTTCTTTGGAATTATTAAAAGCTATGTAAAAATGTGGATAAATTAATCTTCATTTTTAATATATTCTTTTTATTAGGGGAACGAAAAATTGAAAGGATTTTTTTTTAAATAAATCTTGTTACTTGTTATTAAAGAAAACACATTTTTCAAAGATAATAAAGCACCGATATCTCAGCCGAATGGATTGCGCTCTACTTTTCTAATCAAAATCTCGTAGGTTCGAATCCCAACTCAGAGTCTTGGGTGTTCCTAGTGGTTTGGAATTCATTTAACTGCAGGAACCGGTTTAATAAGCCATCGTGTGCGAAAATAGAGCGACAAGTTCTTATCTTATGAATGAATTAATGCATTCAGCTGCATTTATATTGATTAAATGCTCTTTTCTGCTATTTGTTTACCAAATCATCTTAAAAATTCAGAGCATATATATATATTAATTTTTCTAATGCTTTCGTGATCAAAATGTATTTATTTACTGAGAAAATAAAGTCTCGACGTTAAATTATATCAAATACTTGTGATTAAATTTTAGTAATTTTTATACTTTATTGTTCTGCACTTTGTTTCAAAAATTTATTTTGAAACATGTTCCAAAAATATTTTATAATTTTTGGACTGTAATTTAACTTAAATACCAGTTTTGTATTAGCATAACATTTATACTTTGATCAAATTTTAAAAAATTACAACATGCCAACAAATTTTAAGTTCCAAGTAAAACAACGTTTTGTTATACGTTCATTAAAAAGTTTTTGCATAAAATTAACTAAAGTTAATTAAATATAAAGTTTTCAGGAAAATTGCATAAGTTTAATTTTTTTAAGTAATAAGTCTTTTGTAACATTTATTTTGATAAAAAAATTTGCAAAAAGCTTAATTCTTTTCATTTAAAATGTCAAAAATACGTTTATTACTTCACAAATAAACTTAATAGAAATTCAAAAAGAGAGTGTAGAATCCAATGGAAGAAGGGAATTGATTAAGTTTTCATTACACCTTAAAACAATTTACTTCAATCAGCAGAGGGATATCCCCTTTCGATGCAATTAAAATGATGAGATTTAAATCCACTCACGAAATATTTTTTTACTGAAAACTGAAACAAAGTACACAAATATACATGAACAAAACGTGCTAAAACTGGTTTCAAAAAACCAAACACCATTAAATAAAAGAAGCCCATTGAGAAGTTGAGAAAAGTAATGCCAAAGATATCAATCAACTACGTAATAAGGAACCCGGATTACTTAATGTTCGCACGCGACTAACACGCGCATTTAATAAATTGTAGAGGTCAGATGGAGACTGTTTTATTGGGGATCATCTCTACATTGACATTTTTAAAATGAAGGACAGAATTTCAAATTGTAATCAATTAACCATAAAAAGGAATTTTTTCTAGTAAGTGCTTTTGGTTGTTCTGAAGAGTTTTGCACACTTAAAATATAATAAAAAAATCTTTTTTGATAAATTAACGATTGTATTTTTTGCAGCTAATATTTAAAATCAAAAGTTTTTTCAACGATAGTAAATCTAATAAATTAAGTTAAAATTGCAATATTTCTGATATTATTATTTAATAAAAAAAATTAATGGCATTTCTGAATATAAATTATGTTTTTAAATTTTTATGCTATAAAATAATGTTTTCTAACCTACTTTAAAACTTGATAAAAATAGTCAGTAAATTTAAGAATATTTCAAGTATAAAATCTACGAAAGCAATGAAACATGAGGTTTCTTTTGAATAGGATATTTTTTGAAAAATTATGTTATAGTTGTGAGCTAAAATAATTGTACTATTATTAAATAATCCACTTTTTGTTAAATATTTGTATCTTATTACGAAAGAGTTTCTAGGAAAATGAGATATCAAAATACTACGTGTTTGTTTTTCGGTAAGAGCTGTTATGTAAATAATCTACACTTGTATTCCTATCACAAGCTTATAGTTTAAAAGCTGAGCATAAATTAATTTATTCTAAAATTTACCACACTACAGTGTCTCATATAAGATGTAAACAATGGTTTTTTCTAATATTAATCATAAATTATGAACCAAATGGAATTCAGAAATAGTGAAAATTAATTTTTCTTTTAAATCAATAATTATATTTTTTTTTAGCATTATTTGTGTTTTATACTTTTACGTCAATGTATAATTGCTTGTCAACCAAGGGGAAATTTCATCGATGTCACTAATCGGAGAGTAAGCCTCACCAGAAATCTAGAATATACTTCTATTCAACATATTTCTTATCCAATACCAAATTTATCGTACCAAAGCGCAGCACAAGCATACGTAGATAGGAGAAGCACATACATAAGAAATTCAAAGTAGTTCCAGAGGCACAAGATATTTTTGTTTTATTAGCAGTTGCATTGAATTAAGCGCGACTCATCCATTTAGCATAGATATTTATGCAAAAGCATCTAACTTTCAATGCTTTTTCAAAGAAAATTAGATTTTGGTTTTGTGAGAATTATCATTCATCGTTAGCTGCATCTCATGGTATCATTCATACGAGAATTCTGTTGCAGAGAAGAAAGTAAAAACATGTGTGCATTACAGCTAGTTAATCATAAGATCTACTCTATCAATGGAAATTTGAATAATCAAGACTTATTAATAACAGGTTTGTTTGAAAGAAAATTTTAAAAGCAAAAATATAAATCATTGAAGATAAACATACATAATTGTTTTATTTTCTTAGGATTACGTAACTTTCGGGTTGGGACGCTGGAGAATTCATCATCAAATGAATACCTTTTCCGTTGGTTCTTGCATTTTCAGATTTTCTCTTATTGGACAATGTTTAATTTTATTCTAAAGTTTATTAAAATCGGGAATTAAAAAATTCATTTCTTGAAACATGTTTAATTTATCTGTTATAGAATGTATGTTGTTGCATTCCCTGAATTCTCCTTTCGATGCCAGTTGGAAGCAGTTAACTTTCAACAGACTATATGAGCAAAAGCATTCTATCTTCATTAATGCTCATTCTTGCCAATTTTCATGAAAAAAAGGTTTTAAATTCTTTTAACATACTTGTTATTACACTACCAAAATGTGATTTCTTGTAACAATCTAAAATGTAAATTGTAGATGAAATTGATAAGTGAAATGAAATAAATTTAAAAATAGAATAAGACAACGTTAATACAGCCTTCCATTTTTTCGAGATAAATACCATATATACTATAAAAATACTCACAACTAGAAAAATATGAAGTGAATTTTAAACAGTATTCATACAAAAAGAAACTGAAAAAAAGTTTACATGAGAATAATAGCAACAAAAAGGCAAGTATATTTGATATTTTTACTTTTTCTCATTCTTCGTTCCTTATTCAGCGTGCTACAAGCTCATGAATCCTTTACCTATCTCAATTAAAGCGGGATTGCTAAGAGTTGTCTGCAGTGATGGTGAGAGAGATTATCATTGCTGCCAATAGACCGGAAGTATGCAATGATGAATCTTGCTTCTCTCTTGGATGAAATAACCATCGAATTCGTGTATTGAGGGTTTGGAGCCAACAACCTCATTCAGTTTTCGTTTTACAAAGGTATGAATCCTTATCCCTAGTTTGACTTAGTTGGTTACTCTTTCCTATGACAACAGGTTGCTTCCAATCATCGTACAACGTTAACTGTGCAATTATATGTTGATTCCACCTTACGGTCAGTAGCATTACTCTTCATGAAACATTATCTTGGAATCATTTTTTCAACAAGATAGTACTCGACAGACCTCAGCTCTTATATCGAGGAATTGTCTCCATGTGGTTAATGCTTTCTCTAGGAAAGGAAGGTGTATAGATCTTTCAGCAATAGAAAATGTCTTAAACATGATAGGATGCCAAATTCAGTCTCCCCAAAATGACACCTATGTGGAGTAACGTTCGATATATGAAGGACAGACTATATGACAAGCTGAGATTATAGGAATCTTTATCATATTTTACCTTTATGAATACAAATATGCTTGGCTGGGAGAGTTGATTTCATCAATTACTGTTTTGAATATTCAAAGGGCACTCTCTCGCAAAGTAAATGTTTGCCGTTGATTGGTCTAATAGTTTTGAAGTTTTAGACATTTCATTATTGTATTAAATCTATACATATTTAGCTTAAAAAGAAACAGAAAAAACGGTATTTAAGATGCTTAGATTTTTTCCCGTAAAAGAGTGTAGCTTAAGCATTTTAAGTAAAAATATCGAATTACTCATCACATTTTTTTTTTTTGCTTTTAAATATGCAAATATTTTATATTTAATCTAATGTTATCCTTGAATCTATAGAATCGACTTAAATTCATAAATGGGAAACGCATTAATTAATATGCATCGTGTATATATAACAGACAAATTTTATACAGATTTCTTATAAAATATTTTTCTATGCAGAAACGTTCAGTCTTGAATACGTTTCATATTTTTAAATTAATCTAATGACTTGTTTATTTTGCTACAGATAATTATATTTTGATTCAAAGGAATTTATTTACATTTCCTACAAATAGTATATGAAACCATTTTATGATAATTGATTTTAGCAATTAAAAAGATTCAAAAGTTTAATGTTCAATATATTTTTCCTAAGAATATTATTTCATATGGAAAGTTACATTCTTCATAAATATTTAAAGTGTTTTATGGAAAACATATTAACGAATATTATAAATATTACTTTAGATAAGACATTGCTTTTTATACATTTAGTTTCATCAAAAAAAAAAGACTAATCTTAAACAAAATCTTAACAAAAGGCTAATCATAACAAAATCAAGCAATCTTAAACAAAAATATATTGAACATTAAACAATATATAAATTTTTACATTTGAACTTATACCTGAAATGGTCAAAGCATTCAAATAACCCCAAAAGAACAAATTATATTAATTACATTTAAGTTATATTCTCAACTAGATTCAATCATATATTTTATGTATATTTACGGGATGGTTTCCATTTTTTGAAATGTTGTGTTTTAAATTTTTTCTAAAACAGCAAGTGCATGAATGATTACAGTAGAATAACTTCCTTATTTTTACTTGTGAGAAGGTTTCTTAAAATGACACATTTTAAGTATAGTAAGTAAAACTCATAAATTTGTATTAATTTTCAATTAACTATTAAAATTCCCTTTTGAAACATTTAAAATTTAAAAAGATTGAAAGCACTCATAAAAATAGTGATATTTTATGAATTCAATTATTGAGCAATAAAATGGTGGTATTTTATCAGAGAATACTCGCTTTGGTATCCCAACTCACAGCAATATTTCAAAAAAATTTATTCTTGTGATATTTTTAAATTTATTTTCCGATACAACAGTTTTGAGAATCAAAATCCATTTCCTCCATCTCTGATTCCTAGACTATGATATGAGAGAGTAACTTTGTCTAGTAATTTGTCTATTCTAGGATTCCCTGAGCTTTCTTCTTAAAGTCTCATCGTACTAATTTTTATCGTGGCCAAATGTTCAAAAGGCTTTTATAATTTTAAGAAAGATGAAAACTTCTTCGTCTATTCATAGTACTATTTTTTCATGCCTGATTATTTCTTTTTCATAAAACTTGCCTTACGAAACCAAATTAGTAAGTTATCTCTGATTGCTAGACTATGGTCTGAGAGAGTAACTTTGTCTAGTAATTTGTCTATTCTAGGATTCACTGAGCTTTCCTCTTAAAGTCTCATCGTACTAATTTTTATCGAGACCAAGAACTAGGAAGACTTTTGTACTTTTAAGAAAGATAAAACTTCTTCGCTTATTTATAGTACTATTTTTTCATGCCTGATTATTTCTTTTTCATAAAATTTGCTTTAAGAAACCTACTTATAGCTTTCGGCAAATATCATGAAAGGGAACAAACTAAAAAAAAATTATAAAATAAACTCTTACCAAAAAAAAAACTTGCGCAAAGTTTATTATTTTTTTATTTATCCTCTTCCCTTTTTTTGCTCTTTTTATTTTAGTTTTTCACATTCTATATTTCCATATTTTTTTAAAAGAATTATGTTCGAATTTTGATTCCCCCTCCCCCAATAACACTTAACGCTTCTGCCGTCTCTTTACTTTCACATATTGCGTCTGTTTTCTACACTAGACAGAAAAGCTACTTACACTATATCCAGCCAATGACAAGCTATAAGTAAAAATTTCCTTGGAGGGAAAAGGAAAAATGATTTCCTCAATACTTGTTAAATAAATAGGAGTGGACTCGTGCTTTCACAATCCTTTCCTAATCTAAAGCTTGACATTATTTCATTTAAATAAATTAATTTCATATTTTTGAAAAAAAGTAAATTCAACAAATGACGCGGAGGTCGAAATGATATTCCCTATCAAAAGTCCTTGCTCTTACTTATTTTCTTAGTCACCAAACAGTTGCTCAAGGCAAGACGTTGTAAAAAAATGTTGTAAGTAGACGCTGCGTCTCGTAAGAGAGTAGCGAGTAATTTTTTCATTCAAAAAATATTCTTTGCCGCACCTGCTGCCTTTTCGGTCAATACTCCTTGCTTCTACGTTTTAAACACTTGTGGTATTTGATGCCATTGAGAGTAGAAATCCCTGAGGTATTTCTGGTTGTGTGTGGCTTTATTAAAATAAAAGAGTAACAAAAATTTTCATGGAGATGGCATTTTTTAAATTCTTTTTACGTTTTGCGCATTTTTTATTTGTTTTCTAATTATTAAGTTGTGTTAAAACTACTTTCTAAAAAATAATTTTTCTTAACATAGATTATATTAAGCAAACACAAATTAATGTTCGAATTTTATTCGAAATCAAAACAGCTGTTTCCAGTGCTCGGTATTTTGCTCTCTTAGAATTAAGAAACAGACTAGTCGAGCGTACACGTAATATTATTAGTAAATGAAGCATAAAATGATAATTAAAAAGATAAAAACATGGTTAATAAGAGGAATTTTAACCAATATTCTAATTACAACATAAGAAAATGGTAATATGGATGAAGTGACAATTAATAGTTAAATTTCCACCAAACAAAATTTTTATAATGTTAAAAATGTCGTATTTATGAGTTGTAGGGATAGTTTCAATGATAGCCTAGTTTAACAATTAGGCTATCATTGAAATGTACGCGAGAGAAAATAATTAAAAATTAATGGTCTAAAATTAGAAACACAGTCCCCCAAATTCAGAAAAATATTCCTTTCTGAGAGCATAGAAATTAAGAAGTACCAGCTAATAAAATTCCATGCAAATCAGTAAAGATTCTTTGCTCTTGAATTCGAGAATTGGCTAACTGAAAAAATCTTGAGAACTCCCCCGACTCATTTATCTATTTTAAATTAACATTTAAAATTTATAAGTCAGTTTGTGTTAAAAAAGAACAGAAATTTTAAAGACTTCTTCTTTCTTCTGAAATATCGTAACAACTTAATAAAGGTCTTAGCTGCCTCTACAGCAAGCCTTTTCCAGCCCAGTCTGTCCAGAGCGACACAATTCTTAACTTTCAGTATCTTGAGGCCATTTTCAGTGTCAACGAGCCATGTTTTTGGTAGTATTCTTCGGGGATCCTTCCGGATTCTTAAACGTTGATATTCCAGTGGGATTGCTTTCCCGGTTTCTCCAGATATGGTCAAACCATCTTACTCTGTTGCTTCTGATAACCTTGGTAGTCTAGGGTTGGTTATACAGCCTATACAATTAAAAATTATATCTGGTTCGCCAGCAAACCTGTTTCTGTACAGGCCCATAGATAGTTCTTAATACCTTTCTTTCAACTGTTTCCAGGGTTCGCTGTATATCAACATTTAATGTCGACGTCTCACTTGCATATAGCAACACGGGTATTATGAGTGTATTGTAAAAATTTTAAAGACTAATTTGTAGAAATTTTAAATGTTGTAGAAATTATTGTATGAAATTTAATGAGATTATTCGTGTCTTATGTACACTCTGCCTTAAAAATAAATGCAGATTTACCAAATGTTAATTTTACTAGAAGCTTTTCAGCATGTCCGGTTTTCAATCTTCGTAGTTTTAAGTAAATGTGTACATATATTTTAAAAACAATTTAATGTTCATATACGGCATAAACTCTATTTATAGATGACTTTTCCAAATTCTTCTGAAAGAAGCGTAACTTATTTATGGATATTAACATTAAAATATCGTTCGCAATTACATTATTAGAACTTATCCTCGCTCAGTTCAAGATTTTTTCTTTTAGATTTTATTCTTTGCCAATGCATAGGAATATTCACTCCTTATAACATTAAAACATGTACACTAATAGAATCTGTGTTTGCCCGAGATCTGCGTTTTCAAATAATTACAAAATAGATTTAAAAAATAATAAATTTAAATTATAGAAAAAAATCTGCAATTCATTCAACCGAAATTTAAAGAATATGTAAATATATTAAAAAGTGCCAACTGAGGGAATTTCATTAATGATAATTTCTTATTTACATATCTTTTAATTTATAAAAATATTATAATTAAGAAAACAATTAGCATATATATTTTAAGTTTTACCTAATTAATTTATGTGTTATTCTCTATTATGATAATACAATAGTATTAATTTATGATAATTCTGGTATTTATCCTACTTATTTTATTTATTATGCACTATTCTATAGTTAAAAGAGCGATCATTTAATAAACTTTTTTTAAAAGAGTTGAAGAAGAGATTTTATGTATTTTGTAATAATAAATTCAATTAATTCCTAATACATTTTTAATGACAAATTTAAACTAATGTGTAATTTAAATTGATTGCCGAAAAAAAAATTGTAAATGTAGA
The DNA here is from genome assembly GCA_037975125.1 of Latrodectus hesperus. Classification (NCBI taxonomy): domain Eukaryota; kingdom Metazoa; phylum Arthropoda; class Arachnida; order Araneae; family Theridiidae; genus Latrodectus; species Latrodectus hesperus. The sequence continues at coordinate 69,396,885 of CM075859.1, read as the reverse complement.
AGAAATGTATGTAAAAAAGCATTTTCATTTTCTATAGCATGCATTTATAACGCATTCACATTTTAGACAAATAAATATTTTTCAAACGTATAATAGCTAATAAAAAAATAAAAAATAAAATTAAAACGTTATATTTATCAAATTTCAAAACACAAAGGAATACACAATCGTATTTGAAGCATAATTATTCTATAGGAAACGGAAACACATGGTCTTCAATTCACAATACCGATTTATTTTTAACATGGGTAATCAAAATAGCAAATAACAAATAAAAACAGATTAAAAAATCCCACACATATCTCGTTTAGTTAAAAAAAATTAAATATAAAATTTATTCTGTAATTTAACTGTGAAAAATATATTTTTTGAAAATTAAATACTTTAAGCTGTGATTTTTTTAAAGCTTTCTGAAAGTAAAATTAAGTTATAAATAAGTGAAATATATTAATGATTGTATATAGTGTTCATCTGTATCTGCAGTAAGATTGCAATGAAACGTCTTTTCCTTTAAATATCAAATCACTTTTTTTATAAATAAATTTTTATTTTTATAATAATTATTTTCTGTAAAAAAATTTGCCGAATCCATTGAAAATGTATCCAGACGAGTGATACTTATTTTCAACAAAAAGTTAGCCGTATCTATTAAAAAGAGTATCTAGACGAGTGATACTTAGAATGAAAATAATATCTAATTAATCATAGCAGGAATCTAATTGAAACTTTTGGAATGTATACTGAAATCAAGATTATATTAATGTAAATTATTTCATTAATTCACAAGATTTTTCCTAGTAATTAAAATTTTTTAGAGACATTTAAAAGCTGTGGGGTACTTAAATGGATAATCTTAGAGAAGACTACAGAGAAGCATACTTCCAATTCGATTTTTGAAAATAGCTTATATGACAAGTGTTTTAAAAGAGGTTAATGAATTTTTTTCATCAAAATTTCTTTTTAAAAATAGACTAGAGAATTTATACTTTGTAATTTAAATAAAGTTAAAAAGATGTCTTAATATTTTATTGATATTATAATATATTAAATATTGGATACATGCCTAACACACTTTGGATTAAACTCATTCGTCCTTAGGACACCTTGATTATAAAATTACTTTTATTTAGTCTCAAGAGATTATGTTTTCTAAAAATCTGACTATATATATATATGTATATTTAGAAATTTTTTAATATTAATTATTTTAAAAAAATGCATTATATTAAATTTCTGTAGATTTTTTTTTTTAACCATTTACTCAGACATGTTTGACAATTTATGTTCAAGACATTTATACAGTATGCAAATAATGTTCTATCGGATGACTAAATTCCATTACAAAATTTATTTGCACTATTTATAACAGCAGGAAATTTTCGGTACAACTGATTCTTATGACAAAATATTAAGAAGTAAAATTTTTCTCAAATAGTTCTTTAAAAAACGTGCTGAAGTTTTGTTTCAATAGAATTTAAAGTTTTACATTTTCGTACAATTACTTTTTTAACTAAAAAAAAAAAAATTAATTGTCATTAAAAAATTAAGAATGACCCTAGCAAAAATGAGAACAAAATGTAAAAAAGCTACAAATAAAAGTAATATAATTTCGTTTTGCAAGTTTTAATCTGGCTTATTTTCATTCTTCACTCTTTATGAAGCCAGATGTAACTGAATTACAAGTTAATGTTTTACAATCAAAGAAAAAATTTGTTCATTAATTACAAATATGACATTTTCATTGTAATATTTATTTTCAATATTAAGTTACTAAAATAATATGATAGTTGCAGTATTAAAAAAATTACATGACTAACGTAATAATTATGAATATACTAACTGCAATATATTTTTCCATGTATATCAATAATATACAATATTTCCTTAATTTTAGAAATGTGAAGTGCTAAGTTCATATAAAAACTACATAGTCCCTACAATATAAATAATGGCTTAATTTTTCAGTTTTTATATATCTTTTACTTTTTCCTAATATCATGAATTTATTTAATGCTTCGTTATTTCTTTATATTGTGTTACAAATCACTATTCCAGAGTGTCTTAAGGAACATTTTTGCTTGTAATAAATCGGAAAAAATAAGATGATTGTTGATGTATTGTTTCAAAAATTTATTTTTAGCGGTGATAAGTTCATTATAATATCTGAATATCCCATTTGCTCTCTTACTCAGTTAGCTTTTTCCACTCATTGTGATAACAGTTTTTATTCTTAAAAAAAATAAATAAAAAAACACTTGATGTCTCATTTACAGATGTCCATTACACTTAGAATAATGTCGACACGATAATAATCCAAATTGAGAGTGTTTTGAGACCTGTTTCACACCCTCACACTAATTAATGAAGTTTTAGAAATAAAAAGAAGATAAATTTTTTTCCTGTTATCTCGAAAAAAAAGTTTCCTCCTCACCTGCTCCATGTCGTTGAATCCCACCTGTATCGCATAGACGTTTAAAGAACCAGAAAGAAAAAGGAATGAGTAGTTATTGACTAGTCTTCTACTTCCGGCGCACTTCTAATCCTTAACTGTAGCTTTTGAGACTGTAAATTGTAGATGACAAGAAGACTGTTTCACCTGTCTATGTAATTGGGGGCATGCAAGTTATCTGTGAGGCATTAAGACAAGAGAGCTGCTCTGAGGAGTAATGATATTCATTTTATTTATTTGGAATGTATAATGCGGGAAGAAAGAATCTGCCTAATGCCAGATCACACAAGATTTTACTTCCGTTAATGGGTGATACATGTATATATATAATGCAAAATTTCATCATTAAATGTATCAGGTTTTTCAGATTAGAGTTTTGTTAAAATTGCAACATTTTATTATTGCAAATTAAAAAAAAAGTATTTAATAATAAATCTAACTTTATTAAATTTTTTATTCGTAAATTTTGAGTATTTTAAAACTATGTTTATATATAAAATATGTTAGCGTAATAAAAAGTGATAAAATAAATTACGTCTAAAAATTATTAAATTTAAACTTACCGTAATATTTCCCAGCTTAGTAGCAAGCAGAATCTTAGGTTATAGTAAGAAAATCGCTTGACTTCATGAACATTTTAAAATACTAGCAAATTTCATTGTTGTAATAGAATTTTAACTCACTCAGGAACAGAGGGAAAGAGAAAACAGAATTTGTTTTTTAGAAAGTAGTTAGACTTTTAAAATATTCTGATATTTATGAATATTATCGGCAATTTTTATCCTCTTCAAACTATTTTGTTAATATCATATCAAGTACTGTCAGTAAGGGATAGTATTACAAATAAGTACAGTGATATAAATACATAGCAAAACACGGATGAATTTCATCACTGATTAAGATATTACCTTGATATCTGAACTTTCGTTTTCTTTTTAGTTTCTCACAATACTTGAGAGAAAATACACAGTTACCAATTAACTAAACTGGTCGGATATTAATTATTTGTTTAATACGACTCTATTGCTGTTTTTGCTATTATTAAAGTATTCCTTTGCAAGCATAATTTGAGTATTTAATAAGAGATAATAATAGCTAAATAGGCATGCTTAAGGTTAAAATGCTTAGTAAATTGGATAGTATTTCAGTATATTGGTGATTAGCGAATTTCAATTGTTGAAGAGATGATACAAAACAAAGTACAAGAGCTACAAATTCTATATGAGAACATAATAAATTTGTGGCAATTTTCCTCGAATGGAATATCAAACGTATTTATTATGCCAATTTTTAATTAAAAGTTATATACACATCAAAACTTTGAAAATTAAAATCAATTTCCTAAGCATTTTTTGGAATATAATGTGCAAATAAAAATACGTGTGAAAATAAATTGAATTTACAAATACTCCTACAAAAGCAAAAGGGAAAATAAATTCATCTTTCACTTCCTTTTTGTATATCATAATTTTTAATGAATGATGAAATATATTAAAACATGACACAGGAAATATATATATGACACATGAAAAATATTAAAACAACCAACTCGATTCTTCAATAATATTTAAGAAAAAGATTTCAGAATGCAAAAATTGATTTGGCGTTCATGTAAATTCCATGTATTCAGAAACATATTGAAATAACATTTCTATTTGTGGATTAAAATATTTCCTTTCTACTAAAATCGTATAGAAGATTCAAAAGTATATAACACTCACTGGAAGAAATTTCAAGAGATTGAGGATGAGAGAAGCACAAAGTAGGTCAAATTTAGTATATCGGAATTCATGCTTTTCCAATTTTCGCGGATATCAAGTTCCGAAATGTATACGGACAAACTTTGGGGAAAGCAGCTGTTTTTGCATCAGACAGTGAAGCAGGTGGTTGCACTATCACGAAATTATTATCCACCATAGTGCACCCTAGCCGAAATCGATGAGTGGCAGTCACGGGTGAGACCCACCTTCCGCGCTTTGTTTTAGATCAAAGTCATGATGCACCCTGGGGTCATAAGATTAGGCGAGGAATCATCAAAGAAAGGTCATCTTCGCCTGAATCAGACGGAACATCTTTCTCCGCATCAACAGCCATTTACATTACAAGAAAACAAATTGTTGCTTTTTAAAGTGGGATTCAGATAAAAAACTATGCTTTTAACGATATGTAGGGAAAAACAAATACTAAGAAGTTTTAAACATTAAAGAAAACTTCCTATTAATCGGATTAGAACAGAAAGTTTAATTTGGAATTTATCAGCATCATGATGTATTAAACAACAATATGAAATAAGTTAAGATGCTATTTTTATCCTTTTACTTTATTTCCAAAATACGATGGCTTTCACATATTTTTTACTCAGAATATTATCGAAATAGTGACAAAATTGTAACAAACAAAAGAGTAGGAAGAAAGCTTTGAGAAAAGGTCAAATTAATGCACAAACTGAGGTCCTAAAACATAAAGATATATTTTAATAATTTATTGGAAAAAAATGTCTTATTGGCCAATTGTTTCTCTAAAGGTACTAAAAAGAAATTATATTAAAACATCCAGTAAATAATTAGTTCATTGAGTGAACTGAAAACTTCTTTTTTAAAACTGATGCTAGGATTTTTGTTTTTCAAATACTGAAGAAAGCTTAAAAATATAATTCGAATTAAACTAGAAAATTTAAAAGGCAGATAAATGGTTACATTTTAATGTCAATTAACTTTTTTAAATTCAAAATAATTTCTCGACTTTCTTCAAAGAGTATCTTTAAAAAATTATGTAAATAAAAAAATTAAAAATATAAGCACTTTTTTTTAAAAAAAAATTGCATAAAAGAAATTTTAAATAATCTGTATTAGGAAATAAAATGTAAAATAAAAAGTTAAGTTTAAAAATATAGATAATGTGTTAGGAGTGTTTTGATAAATTTCTCCTAAATTATGACTTAATTTAAATGAATATTAAAATTTATTGAATGTAAAAATTTTAAGTGAATTTAAAATTTATACTTTTTTATGAAAAATAATATTAAAAATGGTATTTTAAATATATTTTACTTTAATTATTCTGCTTTTTAATAAATATTTTAAAAGTACTTTTTTATTTTATGAAAAAAATATTTTGTAAAATATAAATCATGAATTTTTTGCATAAATTACAATAATTTCTAATAAATCAAGAATGAGATATATTAATGATTTGTTCTACTAAGACCTTTTTTCTCAGCATTATGGGAAACCTTGTTATGAATGCACTATCTGATAAAAACCATAGCTCTTCTTCCACCACCTGCTCTCTATTTTGACTCGCCTTATGATGTATAACTCACGCTCTTATAGTCTGTATTGTTAAAAAAAAGTTTTAAGCTGCTGATAAATATAAATGGACCTAAAAACAGTTTGTAGTGACTCATGATTGAATTTTCTAGATATTGCTTGATTTTTCGTAAATTAATACGTGGAAAGCTGAACGTGTAAAGGTATTGATTTTTTAAGCAACGAATTTAGTAAATTTAAATGAAAAATTAAGCGTTCATTTAATGTATGTAAAAAGAAAAAAATATTTTTGATTATTTAGAAGTAACAATCACATCTCAATTTGCTTCGAAATTTCATTACTTGTTTTATTTTGAACGAAAGTAATTTCAGTCTCAATAAAATTACAAAATTATATTCATTTTCTTAAATATTTATTAAATGTTTTTATAAATTAATTTTTATTAAGTAATTAAATGATTAAATGGGTACGTATGTGTTAAAAAAGAATTTATTCATAATCTGAGAGAATTAAAAATGAAGATATATATATATATATAAATAAATATATATATATATATATATATATATATATATATATATATATATATATATATATATATATATATATATATATATATATATATATATATATATATATATATATATATATATATATATATATATATATATATATATATATATATATAGACAGAATTGTATGTGTGTGTGGAAATTAATGAGCAAGATAATAAAATGAACAGGATAGTAAAATTTTGCGAATTTGAAATCAATATTAAAATTTTGCAACTTAAAATAGGTATTTCAGACAGAACAGCACTTCAAACAGATATCAAAGTTGTTAAAAACTGTTGAAAACATCGTTAGATCGAAATTTTATATTTCATATTTTTCCATGTCTCAAAATAATTTTACTTCCTTCAAGCTATTGTTAAACACATTAACATTCTACTGGTAAATGCATAAATGATATTTGATGTCTCAAATTTTTTTCCGCTCTTACCTCAAGCTTCATACATTGATATTTGTGCAAATTTAGCAAAATTCGAGATTTTAAGCAATAAAATGTTTCAAAAATGGAACATTTGCTTTAAGAATAAAAGATGAATGTTTTCCCTTTTTCAATTATGACGATATCATTACGAAAATTGGTAATGTTAAATTAATTTCACTTAAATATTCCTAGATTGGAACTGCAGTTGTTGAAAAGTGTTAACACTGCCATTCTAAATTAGTAGAGTTAGAAATTAATTTAGTTGCTACTCTGGATATCGAATTAAAATAATTTGTTCCAAATTATAAGCTTCCGAATGACAATACTAAAATTTTGCTTTGAGAAAATGGCAATGCAGTATAGAAATAAATTGCAAAGATTAAGCTCCAGTAGGAAAGGACATGTTAAATGATGATAAGACAACAAAAACTACATTCATTTGATTTGCTACAACTACTGTTTTTAAGAAAATCATATTTTATACTGAACGTTGTGTTTTTATATTGTTTGCACAGTATCTGAAATTTATTATAATTTCAATCAGTTGGTCTGAATCCATTATTAATCTCGTCTAAAGTCTTTAAAAACAAATGAAATCAATTTAATTTTATAAAAACAGTGATCTATCTTAGAAACTGCCTATTCAAAATTCCTATTGTAATATATTTATATATATATATTTTACGTATTACCAGAATCAGGTTCTTTTATGAATTTATCAGCTAATACATTTTTTGTGAAAAATTTTTTTTATGTAAGGTCATATATTCATTGATAAATATCTAGTTACTTAAAATGGAATCCAATGCAAACATTTGGAAATAAGGGTTACTAATTGAAAGAATTGATTTTGAAGTTAGTCGATGCATTTGAAGGATAGCAACTGAAGAAACACAAAAGTAATTGACTTAAAGTTTAATAGGACAACAAATAACGTTTTTGTTGGTTATCCTACATATAGATTATCTTCAGCGAGAAAGCAAGTTACTAGCTTAAACCAAATTTATGCTGATAATGCTATAATAAAAGCAATTTTCTTTTACTTACAGTTATAAAAAGAACCTAACAATTTAATTTAATCAAAAGCTATAAATGAAAACTCAGTTTAATAGAATGTAACTAATAATTACACCAAATAAATAGTAATGATGCTAAATACAAGAGATAAAAAATCAGCACTTTATTTGCAGCGCAATGTTATTAGTCTATTAGTAAAAAAAAGTTTCCGAAAATGGGACAATAGAGTCATTTTTAAATATGAAATAATAGGAAAGACTGCAAATATTTTCCCTATTTCCAATTTTTGAACATAACGGAAAATGAAGAAAGAAGGTAAGTTAAAGAATCTGGCAATTACTATAAATAACATAGACAATTTTTTTGGACAATTTACTTTCTAGTAAACTTTTTATGGATGTAATTACCAAATTTGAGTATCTTAAGCTAAAAATCACTTATATTTGACAAATATAATTAACATTGAAAATAACTAAGCAAAATTGAAAAAAGAACGTCGCCAATTTAAATATTGTCTGTGATAATTTTTCAGTTCACCAAATATGATAATTTGTCACAATTGTACAAAGAAAATATAATTTAAAATTTTATAGATAAGATAAATTCATGCGAAGGTACAGGAACTTAAAATAATCCGAATGAAATTATAACAGTAGAGATACCAAATAGAATGGCATCGATAACATGAAAAATGATTTGTTGTGTCCTATATACCGGAATTCCCCTAATTATGCTTAAACACATTTTCTTACTTATGCGGCCTCTCTTGTAGATCTCCCTAATCTTTTGTGACCTACTTCACAGTGTTCAATGGAATTCCTTCTTCAATTACTTTTTAGAGATCCTGAAAGACATCCAGTGATCAGCTGTCTCGTCAAAACGTGAGACGAAAACCTAAAATTTGGCGACTCATTTTAATCAAAGAGTACATTTGGCAGGTGATAAAGTTTCTTTCACGTTATTTTGGTATTTCCAAGCGCTTAATAGCCAAATTAACCTCACAGCACGCTTCCTGTCTTTACATCGTGAGCTGAAATAAATCCAACTTTTCAGAACCTAAGAACTTGCCGTGCTCTGTCTCGAAGAGATTGAACCTGCCGAGTTATATTTTACAAGAATAGAGTATTTATAAACTAGCCAATGAACTTTCCTACTTTTTAAGCCATTAAGTAACTGGTGCAGACTGATATGAAACTAATTCATCATTTTAAAATATTCCTTTAATTTTTTTTTCTAAAATGATGTAGCTTAGGACAAATTCTGGTATACAGTTTTCTAAAATGTGGTTTAGAGATTTCGTAGAATTAGTTAGGAGCTCATACAGCCTTCCTTATGAATTTGTATGAAATATAACATATTCAAAACCTATTTTAATAGGCTCAAGTAAGCCAGTCTTTAAAGGTCGTTTTCTAATGGGAAAGCAAATCTACCAGAACATCAATATTTTATTATTTACATGCACATATATAGTAAAATTTGACAGAGAAATAAATAAATAAATAAATATATATATATATATATATATATATATATATATATATATATATATATATATATATATATATATATATATATATATATATATATATATATATATATATATATATATATATATATATATATATATAAAAAAGAATAATAATTTAAGGATCAAAATGTGAATTCCTGCTTTTAATTCGGTCATGTAATGTAAAATAATTTTTGCATTAGAAATAATTTTTCCACATGAATGTTAATGTAAACCTTATCAAATTATAGTAAAGATATATAAGCTAATATTTTGCAAATATTATTAGTAATAATTTGGATTCAAAGGAGCTGAAATTATAGCCTTAAATAAATAAATTGTGCAGCAAAAAATGATTGTAATGAAATTGACATATTTCGATTATTTAGTGTATAATTAGTATCGGGATTTTCTAGATCTTTTTAGTTAGGATAACGAAAAATCAGATTTTTATGTCTTCGTGAGTTACAATTTTCTATAATTATTTTAGCAAGCAAAATATAATTAAAAACTACTTTCTTTCAATCAATTTGATAATTTTGTTACGATATTTTACAGCCTAAAGTACTACGATATTCCTTTTACATATATTATTCATTTAATAATTATTTCGTTCTCAATAATTATACATTAAATCAAGTATTATCGCAATGTCTTTACAATGAGAGATTTTCCTTCCTTTAAATTGTAATTTGAATGTGTTAAGAAATTTCTGTTTCGTACTCTATCGTTTTAGAAGATTTCTTTTATCCATCCAATGCATACAAAAAGCTTGTTGTTTGAATGTATTTTTGTTATGTGCTTTTCTACAAAGAAACTTGAAAAATGTTTAAAAATGACTTCCATTATATATGCAATTTTCCTAGCCTTTATATACTTTTCCTGCTATAAATTAACTTAAATTTGTTCTCATTTTCAATTTAAAGAAAAGAATATTTCAGAAGGATTATGGAAATTTTAAAAATCAAAATTGTATGACACAAATGAGTTTTTTTTTTACATTTAAAAAATTTCTAGAAATTATGTTTAGAGCAACTTCATGGATATGAACAATTTGTGTACTAAAGGCAAACAAATAAATAAGTATAAATAAATAAATATTTAAGGAAGCTTTCTTAAGCGTTTGGTTTCATGACCATATTCACTCATAGAGTTTAGTCATAAGAATTTTGTCTTTAAAACAAATGAGCATTTTTAAAATATTTTATCAGAAAAAAAGTATATAAAATCTCAGTTTATATTTTTTGAAAAACTAATTCCAACTTTTCTTCGCATAATTGCAAATATTTCATACTATATGTAACAAGCATTCATAATATTATATAATATATATAACATTAGTTCATAATTAGTAAGATTTTGTATTACAGTGTAAATGGTCTAAAGAGTGTAATCTTAATAAACATGAAAAAAAACACTAAAAAAGTCGCTAATATTTAGATAAAGTCACAATTTTAATACAAATTACATATTTTTGCATTGTCGAAAATGACTAGACTGGCAAATCTTAAGCTTTGGTCTAGACATTTCATCCAACAATAATCTTCACCTTGGAAGCTCTTTGAAAACCGAATCTGTCTATGTTGTATTTATGAAAAGGATATAACTAAGGAGCTTTCTGATACTTTGTCGTCTGGCTTTTTCAATATTACCCTACTTTCCACAGACAAATTTTATTTAAATTTCTGTTTTAGAAACTTGTCATAAGCTTATTCGTCTGAGTAGCACAAAAAAAAAAATAAATTTAATCCCTTTTAAATCCTTTCTGTTTATTAAAAACATTTTGTAAAAAAAGATAAACATTCAAAAAATTGATTAAGATAAAAGATTTTCTAATTTAACTTTAAAATATGCAAAAGTTTTACTGTAAAACATTCAATGCACATACTTCTTCAAAACACTTATTTTTAAGTGACATTGAAAATGCAATTTTAAAAATGTTTTTTTCGCCTTGGTCGAACTCAGATGTGAAATTAATTATTAAAGTGCAAACTTTTCTGAGTATCTTTTTTAATTATTCTAACTGGAAAGGAGAAATTTAATTCTATAAAATCCATGCAAACAAAGAACTTATTCTACTTCCTGAAGATTATTAAAAATTTTAATCACATTTATTAAATTTTACATTTTGATAAAAATTTTTAATTAAATATCTTTTGAGCGCTCAAAAATTTATATTGATTTTGCTGTACGTTTACTAATTATATGCTAGTATTTATTAATTAATTGCGAAGAATGAGGAACTGAATGGAAATTATTAATTGGGAAAAATGAAAGTAATTATTGAAATTAAAGCTGTTAATTACTTTATTCCATTTGATTTTGAAATTCAATCTTCTTGAAATATTTGGCAATGAATTTGATAATGACAATGAATTAACAATAATTTCAACTAATACTGTTTACAAGTAAATTACAATGATTATATTTTCCTTTTAATAAAAGTTTTGAATACAGATGTCAGCAAATTAATGTCCCTAAATTCTCGAGTCAAAATGTTTAAATATGTTTGTTAGAATTCGGAAGAACTGAACAATCTAAGGATTTCGCTAAAATAAAATCTTTTTATATTTTGTAAGATATTCTGACTTGTGCGAATCCATCGAGTTTTGCTTGTAAAGTATGTCTATGAGTAATATTTAAGAAACTGAAACTGTGACGATGAAGTTTTAAGAAGATTTCCTGTGAAAAAAAGAAAAAACTAATTTTTTATGTGTAAATACATAAATTTTTACTAAACATCTTACTGCTTAAGTTATGTATAAATATAAAATATATGAAGTATACAGTATTAGTTAATATAAAATAATAAGTAAATGGTTATCCAGACATGCATAAATTCTTTTTTAGTTTTGTCAGAGAAAGGATTTTTCAGTTTAAATTTAAAAGCTTAATATCCCTGTTGTTAGCAACCATTGTACATTATGTGTTTTTGCTGATGATGTGTGCTCTGTAAGCTTGAAATAAATGTACATTCAGCTATACGAGATGCAGTTACTATGGATTATATAATGTCAAAGCTCTCTCCAAATACTCTTATGACATAAAAAAAAAGCAACTGTTACTCCAGAAATGAGGGGTGTGTTCTAAGAAAACTGTCCTATTAGAAGTGGCCGTAAATAAACTCAATTTTGAATAAGCCTTCAGCAAGAAGACAACTGGAGGCATCGAATTTTGCTTCTTTCTTGTCCAGAGGTCAACACACGTGGACAGGATCAGAAAATAAGTGATTGTGGAGCGATGGCAACCGGTCCGCGAGCGCGTGCCGACTCGAGTCGCGTGCCCTTCACGGGGCCAGCTGCCGCTTGCACTTCCCGCCGCCAGGTGCCTCATTGAGAAAGTTAGTCACGCGCTAATTACGAGCTTCTTTTGGCCCAATGATCATTTCTCGCAGGCAGGCCAAAAAGTGAAAGACCCGAGCGAAAACTTTTTTTTCTCATTAGACTGCTTTAACAAATCATTCAGAGCTATTGAGACTTTTGCGATATATTTCTTCACTTGCATATAAGTTAATTTAATAGGATTGTTCTCACAAAAAAAAAGTATTTGATATTCCTTATGATTAATAAGTTTCGCGTTTCTTCGAGCTCTTTATATTTAATATCCCAAAATTCCTCATTAATTTATCTTAAATCGTATGTGTTAATTGAGCTTATATTTAATAACTGTAAAATTCCATCTCAGAATGCTTATATAGTTTGATAAGCAAGCAAATATTTGGATGTTCAAATTTTTCTCTGTTTTTCCAGTAAATAAATATTTTTGCATTTGTAATGGAATATTCAAGTACAAAAAAAAAAATTATTAATATGGTATAGAAGCTTTAAAAAATTAGAGAGTAGTTTTTCAGTTTGCTTGATTAATAGGAAATAATTTTCTACTATTTAAAACAAAACTTTTCAGACTAATGTTTTTGGTTGACCCACCCATTAGAACTATATTTTTCTTATTAACAACAATAATTGGAATATTTTATTGATAAAGTATATGTCTTATGTTGCATTACGCATTTAAAATTGTAGAACTTTTGGTAAAAAAATAACTAACAAAATTATTTAGATTATAGTAATATGAGCGTCCGATATCAATTTACGTTGATGCAAAACAAAAAATACTTTATAATTATAAAATAACTTAGGTTGTATGACCACAAAATGAAAATACATTTTAGCTTAGTAGTCCTAATGACTAAGCTTTAAACATGAGATTTTATGCCATAAAAATATAAAATAGGTAAAAATTTGACTTTCTACGATTTAAGAAATACAACAAATTATTGTATTAAGTTGATTTATTGTATGTGTCACACACTTTCTTGTCAAAAGAGATTTAAAATTGTGGTAAAAAGTACTTTAAGTGAATAAGACGATGAAGCAGTGATTAATTTTAGATACATTTTGCTAATTTGGATGAAAATTAAATTATTGATTTTGCAGCCAAATATGATCGGAATACTTTTTTTAAATCTTAGAAATTTTTTAAAAATTTTTGCAAGGGTGATTATATAAAAGCTGAAACAGCTTCATAAACTGAGGAAACTGATTGCTCCAGATTTTTCAAGTGTTTTACTTAAGTACAAAATATCAAATAATTTTTTTTCTAATGAGTTTTTTAAATTAACTTCTCCAAAATTGTAATAAATCTTCTTGATTTATTATAATAAATTTATTAAATAGCTTTCATTTGTTTTGAATTTTCAAAAAATGTATTAAAATAATTTCTTTAAACATTATAATGCAAGGGTTTACAAAAGAATAAAGAAAAAGAAAAACACGAAAATATTTGGGTTCTCAAACTTCACTACAGTTTTATAAATTGTAAAAAATACAGTTGCAATAAATTATTCTTAAGACAACAGTTCTCTTCTGTAATTAAATGTCCTTATATACTTACATGTATACAAGCTTTCTATTTAAATGATAAGATTTATTAACAAGAAAAATAAAAATATTTGTTTTAGAGAAGTCCTTGGTTTTGATATTTTGCTATCAAATGTTACTAATGAAACAAGCAATATGTGATTGTAATATAACTGACAATTATTTTCTGAAGTGTTGTAAATTCTCTACGTTATCTTATTATTATACGAATATCATTTGTTTGGATATGAAAATTTTTTTAATATCACATATATTTCTTTATATAAAAAAGGAACTCCTACTCAACCTTAATCGTCTCAGCAAAAAATTCTTGAAGTATTTTCTCTTAAATAAAATATGCGTATGCAAGAAATAATTCATAATTACAGACAATGAAGAACACAATTGTCATTATAAATTAATGGATCATAAAATTCCATCAAGTTATTTCTTGAATCCCTTCCCTCATCCCAGTAGGACTAAATATTTCTAATTAAATAAAAGTTAGGTAACAATTTATAATGATTTTGGATCAAAAATAAAGTTTATTCGTTATTTTAAATAAAATTGTTGCCAGTTTAAGCAAAATGTGTCAATATTTCATTAAAATTTATTTTAGTAACATTTTTATTTATTTGTTTTTAATAAAAATAAGTTGTTTATTTTCTAAAATGTTTTTAGTAGTGAAACCGAATATTTAAAAACAAATAAAATCTGTTTTCAATTAAAATTTCTTGTATTTTTGTTGTCTCCGTTAAATTTTCTGCATCTTTTCATTTAAGCTTAGAATTGTCGAATCAATAATTTGACGTGATAGATTAGGTGCTCAACTATGCTCCGATTTCCAATTTTTAGTTTTATGCTCCGTCAACTATTGTATATATATATATATATATATATATATATATATATATATATATATATATATATATATATATATATATATATATATTGTTACTTAAACAATACACCCAATCACATCCAAGACATATTATCCTTATATGCTCAAGAATAAGTAGTTTGCATATTAAAAATTATAGCAAGATATTTTTTATACCTATTAACGCTTCAAATCTCAAAATCATGAAAATTATTTACCTGTGGAAATATTTTTAAGTCTTAATTGGGCACAGAGAAAATAATAAGTCAATACTATCGCTCAAAGATCACTGAAAAATTCGAAAGATAATTTTTTTAAAAAAAGGTATTCAAATATAGAAGAAAATAGTTTTTCCTCCTTAGTTGAGTCTCATCATCAGAAATACCTCAGAATATCATCAAAGAATCAATATTATATCAGAATTATCACAAATAACACGCAATATGAGTGAGTTATGGAAAACGCAAGTCTTCACCAAAAGTTTTGAGAAAACAGCAAATTTATACTAAAAGCCAATGGAAAACTGTTTCTTTATTAATAACTACGATGGAAATGCCATCAAATCTTTGTTCAAGTATGTTGAGAAAACAGGTATTGAAATTTTTAACAAGTTAAATTGTTGTTACTGGAAACAGGAAACAACGGTTTTATTTTTTTCAAAAGTATAACAGAAGTAGATTCTTTGTCAGGATGGCAGTGGCGTAGGGAGCATAATTGGCTCCCGGGTACGATACCTTTTTTGGCACCCCCTTGAAAATAAAATAATAATACGATATAAATATGGGAATAAAATGTATTTAGTAATAAAAGATATATAATACATTATAATAAATAGAGTGTAATAAGAATACAATATAAATAATAACAGAATGTTGTACCGACTATAAAATAATCGAAAATATATTAAAGTATCAAGCTCAGTTTCAAATTTAAACAAAATTCAATTCTAATTTAAAAAAACACTTATATTGAATTCGGAAATGTGTTATTAGAATAACCTGAATTATGTAATTTAGAATTAATTATAAAAAGATATAATTGATTTTATATACTGATACAATTATTTTAAGAAACGTAAAAAATGTTTTAAACGGGAAATAATTCATTACATATTATAGATATAAGCAGATCATAGATATATTCGCAATCTAATATACTACACTATTCACATTTTTCGTGTCTTTACTGAAGCAAATTGATCAATTAGTTGATTATTTCAAATTTTTCTTTTTCTATACTTAAAATTGTTAAATCACTTAGACGGTTTTGACTCATGGTGAATCATGAATAAGTCAAAAATTAATTTTATTTTGCTGAATGTACGTTCACAGCTTGCAATTGATGCAGAAATAGTAAAAAGTATTTGAATGGCAACTTCCTCTTCTCACTATCTTCCCCGTTTGAGATAAGGCATGTTGGAAGTTCTAATAGAGTTTTTGATTTCTTTTCTACTGCTGAATAACATCTTTCAATCCCACATTTCTCTATAGACTTCTTTCTCATGGAAATCTGTGTGACAAAATTCCCCCAAACTTTTACATTTGTTAATCACGGTGACTTAGCGCTCCCAAGCTACAGGTCCGAGCTTCGATTCTCAGGCTAGGTCAACTCAGCCTTTCATCCTTTCAGTGGATCGATAAACTGAGTACCAATCATGCTTGGGAACTAAACACCAAGGATTTAGCTTTGGACTGACCACCTAACCGGGACATATGCTTCTCATCCCAGGGCCCTCGGTTAGGAAAACAGATGAGCATTGTAGGCCTTGATCCGGATATTACAGTTTTGAAGTCGGGATATTTATTGATTTATCAATTAATTTTTAACTTTTAAGAAAATTGATTTTAATGATTCAACATGTACTTAACAATGTCTTAAAATTTTTAAATGTATTTTTTCTAGCTTGTTAACTATTTGAAGCAATTAAGCATTTTTACTCCCTATTAATTGTGCATTATCTTTTTTATGAAAGATTCGACAAATTGTTGATTATTAGGTGTTGAACTTATCTTAACAAATCTATAATGCTATAACTTATCTTAACAAATTTTCAAAAATTCTATAATGTTACTAAGTTTCCAAACTTTAGCTATTTATTTTAAAATAATAATTGGGTAAGACTTTATTCTCCTAATTTAGGATCAGTTCACCTAATTTTTCACAATGATATCTTTTTAAACATTTAAATTATATCATTAAGACCATTAATGTAAACCAAAATTATATTGTAAAAAATTTAAATCACAAAACGTAATATTGATAGTTTATATTATTTCATAAAACATATTTTTCTGATTCAAAAATTAGAAGACCTTGTTAATAAGTCTTCATCTAATTTCAGTTTAGATAACTAAATTATGCCATAGCATTATCAATGCAAATATCTGATGAGCAACGGAACGCCAGTACAGACAACAAAAATATTTTTCAAATTTCTAAAATCAAAAATCAAAACACACATAAATTCAAGTAAAATTATGTATATTTTATCTTATCAGAAATTTTCAGCCAAACAATATATATTATATTATTAAAAATACTTTTTTCTCAACACTGATGCACTCTATATTGTTCTTTCAAGTTTTTCATTGATTCAAAATATTATCAAAAATTACAATTGCTGAGAAAAAAATATTTTTAACTGTTGTATCGCTTAATTTTATTTAAAGAAATTTTTTCAGTCATCGTAGTAGTGAAAATTTTCTTCGTATTGTAAAAGCATTTAATAAAACTGTTTTTTAAGATATTAAAATATATTTTATTATTAAAATAAAGAGTAATTTTTATTAAAATTAAATTTTATTTCTATTAAGAATCATTTTGGAAGTGCTGCTCATGCAATGGCAGGAAGTTTTTTTTCTTTTTCAATAAATTTATATCATTTAAAGACTATCTTATTTTCAGAATTTTACAATGTAAAATGAGAAATATGTACGATTTCTTTATAAATTTCTTGAACGAATTTTTCAAGTTAAAATATTTATTTAAATTTATATAAATTGAACTAATTAATTAAGAAATATATTGTCAATATTTAAGGCGTGCTGTAAAGGCAGCTAAGACCTGTAATAGGTTGTTACGCTATTAAAGAAGATTCTGTTTAAGCATACAGAAAAGAAAAAAAACATTTATAAAGGAAAAAACATTCATAGCTTTTTAATTTATACCATTTGAAAAAAGAATTTTTTAATATAAGGTGCTAATGTAAAGCCAAAAAATTACGAGTTAAATAAAAATTATTTCCCCAAATAAAAACATTTAAACATTAAATAAATTACTTTTAAATGAATAGTTTTAATTAAGTAATTTAATATTTAATTTTCAAAACTCTGCAAGCATATGCTAGTAAATATTTATATCAGCAAAAATATGAAATAAATATTCAAATTGAAAGAATACATAGTAGACAGAACTTACGGTAATAATATTTTAAATGTCAAAACTCCAGATTTTCAAAAGTTTACATTTTTGTTTCCGATGAAGTGATGTTTTGGAAGAAACGAAATAAAAACCGTATGAACAATAAAAAGGAAGGAGAGTTTATGTGTTTTCCTAGAAATTGGAGATAATTAGTTCTCGATCCCCTCCATTTCTATTCCAGGAAGACAATTCCCTACGCGGCATACTGTAGTGTTATTTTAGGAAAAATTTCCCCCCTTTCTTGGAAGGTCAGTCTGGTGCCGGACACAATATTTTGGACAAAAGGAACCGCTAATATGAAACACGTTTCAGCAGGAATTTTCTCACGAGTGTAACGCGACACTAGACTGAATGGCTACTACAGTAAAAGCTGAGATAAAAAATACAAAAGTTTTATTTTTATTTTGGGACAATGAATAATACAATTTCACTAAGTCTCAATAACTACTAAAACTGATCTTTCTATATTGCTTCTTGATAACTTAAGTATATATATATATATATATATATATATATATATATATATATATATATATATATATATATATATATATATATATATATATATATATATATATAAAATCGGACTTTTCTGTTATTAATAGTACATTTAAATTCTTACAAGTTTCTATTAATAATATTTCAGTTATATGAATTTCTATTTTTGCGCATTATTATTTATTACGTTATTATAATAAAAATAAGATTAAATTTTCACATTTTTATCATAAAAGTATATCAAAAATATTAGTGAAGTATTGCTTGTTAAATAAAATTATGTAATCTGTTATGAGAAATTAAAAAATAGCACGACAAATAATATTGCAAAACA
Organism: Latrodectus hesperus; assembly: GCA_037975125.1. Classification (NCBI taxonomy): domain Eukaryota; kingdom Metazoa; phylum Arthropoda; class Arachnida; order Araneae; family Theridiidae; genus Latrodectus; species Latrodectus hesperus. Next base: position 69,377,658 of record CM075859.1, on the reverse strand, counting down.
CTGAAATTTCAACAAAAAACTTTTAAGTTTTGAATAATTATAACATCCAGAAGGGTCCAGAGAAAATAATATTCATTAAACGTTTTTACTTTTTTATACTGAGTAAAACAAACTTATTTGTTTTGTTAATATTATTGTTATGACTTTTTTTTAGTATATGACTTGACTTAGATAACCTGTATAACGATTGAGTCATAAAGGACATTGTGAATCTTGGCGTATTCACAATATTAAATAGGTGTCTTTCATGAGCTTACCCTTCTGTAATCTCGCTAAGTTAATAGATCCAAAAATTACCACATAACATTAACAAAAATAATTTAGTAAATAATTTTATACTGAAATGAAAACCTCTCATATGCATTAAAATGAAACTGACCAATCTAATATTTCAGATATTTTATATGAAAAAAAAATTAAGATATTTTCGTTATTTACACATTTACAAGATTTGTAGTACGAAACAATAATATCACAAACTTTGAGCAAACTGTGAAATTTAAAAAGGAAAAGATTAAAAGAATGAAAACCGAAAATCTAAATAATTAAGAAATGAAAATCGAAAGCATGGTTAAAAGATCATATTTTTTAAAAGGAACTAAACCATGCAAAATTATTATTAATAAAGAAATATAAGAGTAAGAATTTCGCTTATGGCAAGCTCCTGCAGCTCTTCCTCATTTTTCATCAGCAACTTCTTTTCTTTTCCAAATCTGATTCAGTATTTTTTATTTTTCCCTGGACATGACACAATAATTATAAAATGCAAAGTTTATTTCTTCAAATAAAATTTATATTATGATAATACAAATACTGAGAAATTTTCTGAAATTTTTTTTTAGCTTTGAAATGATTTTGCGCACCTCTGTATGCTGCACCCGGGGCATGGTAGCCCCCCTTGCCCCCCCTGTCACTATGCCTCTGCAGGACGGAGCTCTTTTACTCACTATGGAGCTTCTAAATCATAATTAGATTTAAAAAGATACGTTTTATTGAAAGAAAAAGGAGACTGTGGAAATTTAACATCGAGTTCTAATGGTAGGAAAAAAGTTCGGAAAAATTTCGATGGAGACAATAAATGCAAAGGAGTTTCAGAAATATATTTGCATTTGGTACCTAGTGTAATTCCCGAATTTAAAACAGTAATTTTAAACTTGAAAATCAATTGTATGTCATCAGGGAAGATCACGCCTGGAAGTTATTAAACAAGCTTAAAAAAATTAACTAGACAAATTTTTGGAAGTAATTTCCAATCTTTATCCGATAAAGAAAAAAGAAAAACAATTATTTTTCTTTCATTTATATAAACGTATTTTTTTTAAAGTAGAACTAAAAGTTTTTGATAAAAGTAACTTTACTCATCAATATATAGCTAATCTAGAAAGATTCGATCTGGCAGGCCAATAAACTCTGAATTTCATTTACTATTAAGGCTTGAATTTTATTTTTAAACTGATTCATAGGTTAAAACTGAAATAGGATTCATTGAGTTATTAAAATTGTAATTTTTATGAAGCAAAAATTTTTCGCAAAAAATATTGATTATAAGATATTTTAGAGATGAGTCTGAGTAATTTAGATTTTACTAATCCGGACGGCGACTGCGTCTGGATTAACAATTCTTGCATTATCAAGAGCATTAAATGTGCTCTGATAATTCAATTCTTGTTTTAAAAAATTGGTCACAATTATACGAACAAAAAAAATTCTCCAAATAGACAGAACTTAAATTCATCGCCAAGGTGTTACATATCTTTAACACTGTAAGAAATCATTAGAGGAAATGTGCATTCTAAATACTCCAATTTTGAAAAATATTTGGGTACTTACCAAAAATCTTCTCAATGTTAAAATGTTTGAAGAAATGCAAACAAATGTATTTGCATTTCTTCAAACATTTGAACGAGATGATACATAAAATTTTGAAGTATGCCATAACAAAAGCAAATGACAAATCTATATAGCAAATATTAGTTAACCCATATTTTTCTGAATAAATTTCTTGGTATAAAAAGTAATTTTTAGATTATGTTTATATTTGAGTTATCGGCACTTTTCTTCTGTCTGACCGCGATATCGTAAAAATTCCTTGAAAAGAATAAACCAGAATTTTTCTACGTTGTTATTTTAAATGTGAAAAATATTAGTAAATCATCAATGTTTTCTTAGATTATTTTTTGAGATCCCTTTAATTATTTTTTATTCCATTATAAAGGCATCAGGAAAATATTATTCATCTAAAATAATCGCTAACAGACATGAGCATAGCACTTAGTATCTTTTTGTAATTGTAATGTGTTCGTATATCATTTTATTTGTTATATTATTTGATATATTTTTGTAATTTTAATGTGTTCATATATCATTTCATTTGTTATATTATTTGATATCTTTTAGCGATTGTAATGTGTTCATATATCATTTTATTTGTTATATTATATGATATCTTTATGTAACTGTAATGTGTTCGTATATCATTTTATTTGTTATATTATATGATATCTTTATGTAACTGTAATGTGTTCGTATATCATTTTATTTGTTATATTATATGATATCTTTATGTAACTGTAATGTGTTCGTATATCATTTTATTCGTTATATTATTTGATATCTTTTTGTAATTGTAATGTGTTCGTACATCATTTTATTTGTTATATTATTTGATATCTTTATGTAATTGTAATGTATTCGTACATCATTTTATTTGTTATATTATTTGATATCTTTATGTAATTGTAATGTGTTCGTATATCATTTTATTTGTTATATTATTTGATATCTTTTAGCGATTGTAATGTGTTCATATATCATTTTATTTGTTATATTATATGATATCTTTATGTAATTGTAATGTGTTCGTATATCATTTTATTTGTTATATTATTTTATATCTTTATAAAATTGTAATGTGTTCGTATATCATTTTATTCGTTATATTATTTGATATCTTTTTGTAATTGTAATGTATTCGTACATCATTTTATTTGTTATATTATTTGATATCTTTATGTAATTGTAATGTGTTCGTACATCATTTTATTTGTTATATTATTTGATATCTTTTTTGTAATTGTAATGTGATCGCGTATATCATTTTATTTGTTTTCATTAATGAAGAATTACCGTATTTTGTTACTTACTTTGGTGTAAGATTACAGCCAGATTAAAGAAAAGTACCGAATAATGTTTATAATTTTATTATTCACTGACAAAATTCTGATTTCTTCATGGACAAATTAGTCATTAACCATGGATTTCACTGACTGAGGATTTACCAAAAGCAATTTTTAAAATTTTTTATGTTTTATTAAGTGTGTTATGTATTCTGTAAAAAGTTTATTGTTTGCAAATTAATAATATTTAGACATCTTGGTTCCATTATAATGTAACCATCAAACTTTTATTCCAATTATTTATTAAAAAAAGCAATGTTTAGTATTGGTATATTAGAAAGTGTATTTTTATCAACACTATTAAGTACTTATATCTTACGTACAAAGTACTGTCGAGATGAAAAAACTGATGTTCCGATTTACCAATGTCTGTTCTGATTTCAAGAATTTTCAATTTAATAATCTTATTTGGATCCTGTCATACGTCAGACTAATAATCACGCATTTTTAAATGGACAGTTTTTGATTTGTATTAATTATTCTAGATATCTGTATTTTTATGCTTTCGTTGAATTATATGGTGGAGATAAATAATAACTACACAACTGGGGTCATTAAAATTGCAACACCAGGAAAAAATGAAAATAACGAAAGGCTTTCATTGGATAAATATATCATACTGGAAATAACAAGTGATTAAATTTTATAGAAATTTTGAAACATAGATCCTGTGAAATCAGTACCTGTAACAACCACGCCATGCTGCAAATGAATGGTTCAGTCTTCAATTCAGTAGTTCGGGGGTTTGATTCTCATCTCGAGAGTGAATGTTTCTAGCAATCTGGAAACCATTTGAAACCATAAATCGTGAGCTGATTATTTTTCGAAAGCAAAAATTGAATACAGAGAACAATCCACCCTAAACAACCATCTTTGAAGCAATAACAATATCTTCATCTCTAGATAATAAATCAAACTGACATGTAAAAATGCATGTGACAAAAATACATGTAAAAATGCAGCTTCAACAAAAGTCATCGACCATAGTCACTGTCATACATGGATGAACCGGTTTTTTGGAAAACATTGATTGAACGTTCTTTATTGTGGAGATACCTGGAAAACTTGCTGTTCTAAACAATGACCGAAATTTTTCTGTATCAAGGAAGATCTGTACAATAGTGCTGTCAATACGAAAAAGAAGTGACAGAGGCATATAATAACCCCATATTTGTCCAGTTTATGGGCCAGTATGTTGTATTCGATATAATGACAAAAGAACTCAGCATGTGCACTTGATCCGAGCTGGACCAACCAACGTTGGGCGTGTTATGCATTCTATGGTATGGGCAGCCAATGAATACATGATACGCCCATACTGGTTGCTTTTGATCGCTTCATTTCTGACATCTTAAGACCAATGGTTTTGTCCTTCCTTCAAGGGCAGCGAAATGCAATTTCTTTTACCAGATAATACAAAAGCACAAGCTGCAAGTCAAGATCTGACCTTCCTTTCAGTCATCTAAGCACAAATCAACTATAAGTCTAACTGGCTAAGAGCCATTTTACTATAATTTCACACTTTTTATAAATAATAACACTTTGCAAATTTAATAATTTTATCTTCATCCCATATTGTTAATGCTCAGTAAATACCTCTCTTTTATTTTCTTCCTTTAATGATGTAGCAATTCTGTTGGCCAGTAGTGTGTATAAATAAATTACACTTTCAAATTTGTAAAATTTTAGAATACAACGAAAATATTACGATCAGAGTAGTAAAGTTCGCTTAATAATGTGTCGCAGATTTCGCGATTCATTTACCCTCAAGGATCTAAGAGCATAAAAATGTTGAAATCATTACCCATGTTAACATTTTAGTCCTCTTTATCATTAATTTCTCGGTAATAATGATTCTTATACTTTTTTATTTTGTAGGATAAAAATAATCAAATAAAATCATTTAATTAAATAATAATTTAATAAAAAGGAAGTATTGCATGCTTTTTTATAGTTTCTAATTATCTGATGTGCAGACATCTTTGTACTGATTAAAAAAATATCTAATTTTGGAAGTCAATTTTTAGTCATTTGTCTAACTCAGACTGAGAGCAACTATTGTTTTTTACTTCGCTTATACAATCAAAATGACCTGAATAGCTGAAGCGATGATGTTATAAAGTGGTGATTTTTAAGTGATTATTAATAGAATTGCATTTGGAGTATTTGGAATTCGAATGAAAACAAAATTATATGATTTATTAACCACTGAATTTATTGAGCAGTTTGGAAAATATATTAATTATGAAGTATTAACTTCAGTTACTAATAATGTATATAAATTATTATTCAAATGATAGACATAAATTTTTTATACAAAACGATTATATTTTCATAATATAGAAAGTCATGAATGTCGTATAGGTTTCTTTAAAGAAAGAAACTTGCTTTTTTTTGGAAATTTGGTTAACATTTTTAAATGTGTCATAGATTATGGATTTATCTTTTAGCGCACAAGGTTCTCTGTGTGATAAGATTAACTTTTCAATAAACTTAAGAAAATCATAAAATTTAGCCGTTGAAAGAGAAATTATCACTCATAATATTTAATGACTTTTGAATAAATGTTGAATAATGCTTATTATTTTGATTTCGGGTCTTAATAAATGAACTAAAAACTGAAATGTGTCAGTTGGAGTTATGAATGATGCTGTTTTAATTACTTCCAAGCTATTAGAATGGATAGTAGGTATCTTTTTTTTAATCTAACACACTTAAAAATCATGTCAATTGTTTATTATAAGTAAAATTTATGAATATGTCCAAGTTTATAAATATAAATTATAACAAAATTATATCGCGCGAGATCTGACTTTTGTTTTTTTATAAATTCCTTTTAGATTTTGTTTAAAAATATGGTGAGCCATTATTAAACATTTTTTAAAAAATTTCCTTAATAGTCGCATTTTTCTACTCTAAACAAGATCTTTTTTATTGACAGAAAACTACTTAACCAAGAAAATTTATTAATTAGTTTAAAATTGCGCTATATGTTTTCTTGAATCAAGACATTACTTGCGTCATAAGGGATTGTACTTTTATACATTTATATCCATTCGTATAAATCTTATTGAAATTCAAACTGCTTAAAACTGAAGAAACTAGTTTCATATTGTCTACAATATTACAATGTCTTACAGTAATCTATTGGTTATTGATATATTTGACAAATTGTCGATAAAATTTCGAATTATTGGAGTTTTGGAATTTAAAGATGTATTTTTGGCTCAAATTATACTATGGGAAAATGTGTGAAAATTCACTTTAGACTAGGAGGAATGAACTCAAGAGGCTTAAAATAAATATATTTCTTCATGCACTTGTCTTCAGTATCTATTTGTGGCAACAAGTTTTTTCTTGTTATAGCTCTTTTTTTTATTTATTTTCTTTAAAGACATGGGGCAGGAAACGGAGGGTTGGAGAAAGTAGACATTCCATACACCAAACTGAACTGAAATGACCCCTCTCGAAAACTTCAAAGAAAGAGTGAACAGTAGAAAGCTTTGAGAGGTCAAATGGGTATGTCGCGCGGGAGGATGACCTCAGTAACCTTGAAGACAGTAATCCTATATCCAGATCCAAACCTTGCACTAGCACTACAAGGAGTAATACCATGAGGTGCCACTATATAGAACCATGAGGATATAGTGACTGGTTTTTTTTGTGAATGAATGTAGAGTAATTGATATCATATAATTAGAAGAATACTTATCAATTGGACATTTTATAAAACTCATGCAGACTTATACGAAATGTTGTCCCCATTTTTTATTTTTCATTAAATAAAGCAAAAGTTTTGAGATAATCTTTCAATGAAATATTATTATTATGATTCAAAATTACATAAAGAATTCAAGATAAATAAGATGATATAATTTAAAATTTTACATTTTGATTGGAACTTTAACATCCATCTTCGAAATTTTAGCATTTATCTTCTACATTAACTAACTTATTAAGATTAAATCACTGTAATAACTTGTAAATGGTGATTGTTTCAAGATTACCTTAATAAATCATATCCGTTCTATCATTTTGTTAGTTAAAATGAAAAACGTAGTTGATGCACGTCATATGTATCATTTTCTTGTAATTATTTGTTACGTCATGGGCTATACAATGCTTAGAAGTCATTTTGAAAAATATGAGCTAAATGCCACTCTTCATTAAATTCTTGTGTTTAAATTTTTTTTCTATTTAAAACACCTTCTGAAAACCAGTAATTTGTCCATCATTTCAAGAAGCTCTTCAAAATTTTAGAAATACTTTTTAAATTATACACAAATAATATGAAAGGATTTTGTAAAATAAAGTTCCAATTTCATTTCGCAGATTTTGGGATAATTTAAACTTCATATAATAAAGAATATAGTATAACTAATGATTTCTACCATTACAATATGAATTTTAATTTTAACGAATATTTATTCAAAATTAAAACTGGCATTTCATTTTGCATTACTTAAACATTAGTCTTCTAAAATCTCTGTTTGAATCATTAAGATTCATTAAATTACTATTCATTTAATACTGACAATATGCCAAAAGTTGGAACTATAAACTGAAATTGAATAGGATATCAATTTTATTAAATTAAAATTAAGTAAATTTAACTGATTTTTAAATGCTGCTTTTTGTTCTTCGTAATTGTAAGACACCATTTCTTTGAATCTTATAGAAATACGTGGTTTCAAATAAAATATTACAGAATTTTTTAAAAAAAGTTTGGTACCATATTAAATCGGCGAAAAATATTGATCATATTAAGCACGTTGTAAAAGAAAGCTTGTATTTCATACTAACTCAAAACAATATTTATTGAATTTCAGTCTTTCATTATAGATTGTCAATTTTGTCATTACAGATTTTATAATTAAATAAACAATCGTAAATTTCTGATGCAAATATATTTAATATATTTCTTATAAAGGAAAACTTCCTTACCTATGTGTAATACAGAAAACTAAAAAATACATAAAAAATTAAAGAAGTTTACTGTTTTTTAAAGTCCTATTTATGACTGATATTTTTTTACTTTTGGAAATGATTTGTTAATTTTTTCAAAATAATAGAAAGTATTATCCATTAATTAATTATTTTTAAATATGAGGATAAAAGCCTTCCGAGCTTGTTAATGATAAACCAAAATTATGCATTAAAATATTCTGCAGTGGAAATATTTCGAGAAGTATTAGTATTTTTACTTTCGTAATAAATGTATTTTAAGCGATTTTGAATGTCACGAAAGTTGAAAATACTTTTTTTTCGGAGGCTTATCACCTGTCCGTTTAAGCCCTATTTGACGGCCTCAACTCTCTTGTACACTTTTGATTTCGTTAGACTCTTATTAGCTTCAAATTTAGGTCATTCGCTGAATACTGATTCCTAAATAGAGCTTAATTACTATGTTATCCATTGATATACAGTTTCTCAATATCAAATAGACCGGAAGAGCTGAATATCATTGAATTCCTTTCAGATTTTTTTTTTTATACTTTTGAAAGCCTAAGGGATTTGGTTTTGTCATATGAACACTTTCTGTGTGTGCACATGAGTTCTAATTGAACCACAACTTATAATTCTGGTAGAATTCTAAGCGAAAGCAAACAACCCATGAGATATGATGACGAATCAGCTACACATTCGGTAGTAATATGATGGGTATACTTGGAAGAACTAAGAATTGAAATATCGAATGTAAAATTAAAAGCAAAAAGTATCTTCAATATTCGAAAGTGAATGTCTTATTAAAATAATATATATATATATATATATATATATATATATATATATATATATATATATATATATATATATATATATATATATATATATATATATATATATATATATATATATATATATATATATCCTGTTTTATTCCAAGTTTTTGCTTAGATGCATACTTTTCAAGTTTTATGTACAGCAAAAGTATGAAATTAGCATGTAAACTCTGAATAAAGAAAATAGTTTAATGTATGATTTATAATAGAATAAAAAAGTCTACATGTAAACACATACATTAATAACTTTCTTTAAAATCGTAAGCACTGTATAGTACTTATTGAACCAAATAAGTGAAAAATAAAAGAAAACATTTTTTTTTGAAATTGAACTATATAATGTTACAAAAATCAGATAAATGAATTTTTTAAAATAATGAAGATATATTAACGTATTTTGATGAAAATACAGAATATATACTTGTATTCCGTATTTTTGAAGAATATCTTCATCAAAATACGTTAAGGAATTATAATTTTTAAGTGAGAACCACAGAAAAATTACGACTGATTATTTTTTCTTAGTAAATTTCCTCAGTCTCTACTAAATATTATAGAGACATTTATGATAACGAATTTTAAACTTACATTTAAAAGAATTCCCTATGATGATATGAACTGTGAATCTACTTTTTATTAGCGAAAGAATTATTATTAGTATATAATACACTCTTTTTCCTATATCAAAAAATGTGTTAAGAGTGTAAAATAACTTATAGTAATCAAAAAGGAAATTCTAACATGTTCGATAGTTTTATAAGGTGTCATATATAATGAATTGTAAAATAATATACAACCAGAAATAACAAAACCATGAAAATGCTCATTTTTATTAGTTTAAATATTTTTTTTTTCTAAAAGAAGACATTTTGAGTTAGGGTAGAGAATGCGCGTCTTCTTTGGAATGCAAAGAAAGGGGCAACTTGTACCACCTTGGGTTTCCGGTGGCTCTCCCTTTATACCCTGCTCTCTACAAGTTAGCAACTTCAAAAGGGGTGGGGGGAGCGCAGATCGTACCACCTGTCACACAGTGCCTTTCCTCTATTACTGCTAGTTGTGACCTGGACTGGAGCTTGTCTGTTCTCCCCTCGCAGTCGAAAATGGGGGAAATCTGGAGGAAAAAAAAAATGTTTTCAACCTGTAAAAGAGGGAACAGTGCAAGAATGTGATGTGTTTTAGATATTCATCTTTACCTGCTAGGCGATTATTTGTGCCATGAACTTTTTTCACTTATTTATTTATTTATTTACTTATTACTTTTTTTTTTTTTGCTTCTGTTTATCATCTTATTTTTGCCAAATTCGAACGATGAGTTTGGAAACTGTAAGCTCATTGCTTCGGAATCACGAATCGCTCTTTGAACTTATAAATAACTGATACAATTTCGCAGGTTACATATAATCAGATAACAGAATTACACAATTACAAATTATTTTTTATGGATGTCTTTGTAAGTAGTTAAGGGATGGGATTCTCGGAAGTGAAATAAACGTTAAGCATTTTTATTTCTCTGAAAGTATTTCTCTATTTTTTTTTTTTAATATAACATTGTTGGTCTCATACTTTTATTACGAACTACAATATATATTTCCTAATAATGCATTATAAAAGTATGAATTTAATAATATTATTTACGATAAAAAAATGATTCATTCGTACAAGATTAAATCTTTAAACTTTCTTATGGTGAAGAGTGTTATTTTAATGTATAATCAGCCAGAAAATAATTTTTTAATTTAGAGATTTTTTGTTATTTAACTTTTTAGCCAATTTCTTAGAGTCGTTTTTATACTCTATAGAAATAGGAGATTAAAAAAGAGGATAAAATAAGAAAAAATTATAAAATAATATTTTTTAAACGTATTTTTTTTTTTGGAAGGGAATTTTTTTATGTTCTTGTGTGAAGCGGGCTCTGCAGTTAAAAGTGATTTCACAGTTTTTTTTATAGAATTACTTATACTGGAATACATTTATTTAAACGAGATAAAAAACATTCCATTCCATAGACTTTTTCTAGCCACAAAATATTTTTAATATACATATTCAAAATATTTTCAGTTTTTAATACACACACATGAAAATATATATATTAAAAAATAACAATCTTTACCATTTTTTTTATTGATTTCTGAAAAAAAAAAGTACTGTGTGTTTTACGCTTTTCATAATACTCCACTGATTGAGATTATTTTAGAAAAACCAGGGAAAGAGTCTTCAATATTTAATGACTTCATAGTGAAATAATAAACTCAGTAACACAACAGCTTTATGTGAGGGCCAAGGTCTACAGTGCCCACATCTGTTTTCATGACCGAGAGCCTGGGGGGCGAAACATATGTCCCGATTAGGTGGTCAGCTTAGCGCGAAACCCCCAGTATTAAGTTCCCAAGCATGCTTAGTACTCAGTTTTATTGACCCATAGATATAATGTAAGGCTGGGTCAATCTTGCCCTTAACAAGGATCGAACCTCAGATCTGTGCCTTTTGAGAAAGAAACGCTACACCTATGCCACCGGACTTCTCATAGTGAATGTAAATTTTTAAATATACAGTACCTCATTCGATTTTTTCTTTTAGAAATGAGATCTTATTTCTAGATGTAAAAAGGAATTTTGCACAAAGTTAAGTAAATAGTAAATATCGTTAGTTTTTCAAGTTGCGATTTTTCTCGAAATCTGTATATGTTTTGCACTGGTAGCTACGACCCTTGATATATAATGAATATTCTTTATGCACAGTATGTATTCCATTGCTATGATAGACTCAAATACAAAGTGGAGGATATTGAATAACTTTATAAGTTGTCGGTCGCTGATGAGTCGTGATTTAATTATCTCACATAAGGTTCTGCTTAAATTGAAGAAATGAGGATTTTTTTTAATTAAACGTTTCAAACGAAAAGAATTTGATGTCAATCATGCAAAAATTTGTATAGGAAGCTTATTGATGCAGTTAAATTGAGATACCATGGTGAAAGTGAGAACTCTTGGAACAAGTTATTCCGATTGAACTGTTTAATTATTTTTTCAATATAATGATTATAATTAATAACAATTTCACAATAAATTTTACATTATATTATGCTGTTACTATTTACAGGATGTAAAAATTTCATTTCAAGTTGAACCTATTTATTACTTTCATCATCTAAAGTGAATACAGTTAAAGAAATATCTGCTTGGTGAAATCAGCAAATTAGTTTAAAAACCCGAACCGCTTGGAACACAATAGGTTCGACGGAGAAGACAACCAGTCTTAAATACCTGTATCTTAGCATGTTCAGGACAAAAGCTTGAATAGAAATATCCCCTTCAGCTTCCCTTATTCAAAGATTGGTCTCCCTTTCTTTAGTTTAAAATCCTTTGATAAAGCCTTCTTTGTTAGATGCCCATACTTCATAGAAGTAAACCGTGTTGGCGGAATTTCCAATTCGTTTTACTCTCCAAAAGAAGGCAAAATCAGTTTTTGAGCAAGTAAATCTCCTACACTTGAAATATCATTTCAAGTTTAGTAAAGATTGGCTTATTACAATTAATTCTGAGTTCATATAATCAGTGACATTCAGGTAAATACTTTCTGGGATTTACAAATCGCATTATTAAATGAAAATTTATTATCAATCATGTGATTAATGACAAACAATAACCAAGAATGCCTCAATCTGATGAAACATATTTTTATGCAATTTATGTTTTTTTTTATCGAAATTCTATAAAAATGTTTGGTAATTTTCTCTAGATTCTGACTTTCATCTATATTATCAATTATAAATTTTTAAGGGGTTTTCAAGACTTATTATTTTATATTCTTATTTATTAGATTACATATGCAAATTCGTTGATAGTATGTATGTGTGTGTACAAATAGTTTATGAAACTCATTTTCATGCATTTTTTTACAAGCTAAACATATTTTGGCAAATTATATATAGTATTATCTCTTCTAAAACTGATAAAAAAAAATCAAATCAGGCAACATATGAGTGTGCAATTCTTTAGTATAATTCAATTTGGTAATTTAGAGATTTCAAACATGACAATTTTGTTAACTGTGAGTATATATTTTTAATATTTAATAAATTAATATTTCTAATGTATGGTGTACTTATATATATATATATATATATATATGTTGAATAACATAATTGAATGAATAACAGGCTCTTTTTTTAACCAAGAAATTATGTTACAATTTTATGTCATCACTGGAATTTTCATATTATCGTTAATTTTTTAACTATAGCTTTTTTTAAAAAAAATATTTGCATTTTTAGGAATAAAATTCATCGTGTCTAAGACTTTTTTTTTTTAATTCAACTAAATTTGTATTCGTTGAGACAGATTGATTATAATTATAATTTCAGAAGTTACGTATGATTAAAAACTAAATTAAAGATACTAATTATTTTTTTTCTCGTCGAATTAATGGAAATTATTACAAAATGTTTCCGTTATTCGGAATTTACTCTATGAGTATTCTTCGCAAGACAGGAACACAGAAAACCTTTATGTGAAGTCGAGAGAAGATGGTGCGAAACTCGACAGAAGTATTCCTTGCAGCTTAATTTGGTTTTAAATATCTCGATATTTTCGAATCCATGCTATTTTCTCCGACATTTTGCATGAATGACACTTGAATGGTTTTGGCTATTGATGAATAGCTTTCCCCTTATGGTACAGACTTTGTAGGAGTAACAGGGTAGGTCCATTCGTCTTGTGGCCACAAATCCCTCGTGACCTACAAAAGAGCGACCTTGAAATAAACTAGGCGGCCATTTTCAAAGCTTTTAAATCCAGTCTTACTACTTTGTAGAGTGACCACCTCTGGTAGCAGGTGAGGCTATTGTGCGGTATACATTCAAACTTGAAGCATAGCGTATTTAATAAATGAAAAGATTCTATTCAAATAAGCAAAGGATAAAAACGGTATTTTCCTTTAGTCTAGATGATCTTTGTATTTTATGATAAGTTATTGACAACTTCGCTTTTTAAACGAAAAAAAGAAACTTCGTTGAAATGCTTTATAAAGTGCTTTATGAAATATTGTGATATACAGTCGAAATTTTCAGTGAGAAGAAGGAAAAAAACGAGATTGCATTAAATATTAGCGAAATTAAACTGGCTAGTTATGATAACAGAAATGTCTTTTGAGGAGAGCGGAAAATTTATTTTATATTCATCTTATTATTTTCATCGCTTACAACCTGTTCCCACTCATCATAATGTATCATTAAAAATTAAAAAAAAAATAATAAATTTGAAAATTTTATATAGATAGTTATATTTTGTATTATTGAATTAAAGAAATGTAATTCATTCTTCCTTATTCTCTTTTTATAAATACATGAGCTTAAGAACTAATTAGTTTACACATAATGTTATTGATTTAAGATTCTTCTTTTCTTTCTTCTTTCCAAGCGCTATCACCGATTGGATATCACGGCGGTTTCTTGATCTATTCAATATTACATTTTTCCATCTGCTAGCTCCCTGGACATCTACAAAGTTTAAGAAATAATTTTTAAACGAAACAGTATTTGTCAGAATTTATTTTCAAGATATTCCAGTTTACTTGTCCAAAAATATCGTCAACTTACACACTGAATTTATAGAAATTCTTGATTAAGTCTGAATCAGCTAATGTAGATTTAAATTAACATTAAAATGATACACTTATTTTATTGTTATGGTCAAGCTCTTTGTGTTTGTTTTTTTTCTCGAAATCTGGCTCTATATAAATTATGCTTTTGATTTTATACTGTTTTATGAAAAGTTTGGTCATGGGAAGAATGCTTTTAATTACTTCTCTTATAATGAAATAAATGCTTGAAAAAGTAGTTCAAATAGTTTCGGTGCTTGTGTAAAATACATGGTTGCTACTTTGATAAGCCAGCTGTATTTCTTTAAACAAAAGGGCATTTCTAAAAGTTATTTCTCTGCTTTTACGCTACAAAATGATAACCATATTAAACCTGCCCGTAGCGACATCTGTTTTTAAAAAGCGCTAAAAATTTTATTTGTATTTCAACAAATTATATAGATTTCGAATTCTACCCGGAATTACTGATATAAACTGCCAAGGAAAATCTCTTCGTAGTGTTTTGTAAAAACTTCATATGTTGTTATTAGTTTATTTTTTTAATTATGTGTATTTAATAAAATATCTAATTCAATAAATCCATAAATTGATTTCTACGTATATCACTTTTGAGTCACATTATGAAGGAAATATACCTGCGCAATTAGAATTCAGATTTTCATTCCATCTGATCATTTTCTTTAGCATAAAAAAAACTCACCTTTTACCAGCTATTACTGTTTTAAGCCGATATACTTACATTTTTCTTCGGTATAAATTCATTAACCTTTTTATTTAACAGCTGCACATAATTAGCTGAGAATGCTGCATTTTATGTAAATTTAAGCCTTTGACTGAGGAATGTATTTAATACTATGAAATAACTGTACATTTTATAAGACTATCTTGGATCTGGGAAAAGGAGAAATACTGCGAAAGGAATTTGCAATTTTGCCACATTCAAGAAGTAATTCTCGATCTCCTCAACTTCAATTTCGGCATAAAACTCTGTTCTAAATGACAGACTGTTGGCATTACCAAAAATTTGTGAATAAAGCTATAAAATGTATAAAGCCTAGTGGGGTTTTTCAAAAAACGCACATTACCAAGAGTAGTGATGGCATACTCCTCACCATCTAGTTCAAGTTAATGTTTTTTCATGACAGCAAGCCAGACATAAATTTTCTGGTTACTACTGGACGTAATGGTCCAATTCAGTCAATAACCATCGATGCAAAACAATAGAAGTAAGGTTCTGGAGCTATGCTGTAAGAATTTCTTAGTGTTATAAAGCCTCAAGGCACAAATCTTGTTAAACATTCAGTGATGCATCTCATTAAAAACTTTGACACATTACAGTGTTTGTTAAACCACATCGACTTAAACCGATCACTAATTGCAAACAGCCATCAAACAGCAATTACAAACAACCAACAAACAGTGATTACACTTCAGCAATACACATGGTATCTAAAAAAAAACGGTAGTGATCACTGGCTTCTTGTGGGGGATTTTACAGAGCTTTTAATTCTCAAATAAAAGAGATAAGTAACTCATTCCCTGCATTTTAGACTTGGGACTAAAATATTTTCACACATTGATTTAGTAAAAAATCATTCCGTTAAATTTAGATTTGTCTCAAGGATATCCACAAGACTGCTAATTTTACACCTTTCGTATTATTCGAGAACACTTTGGTTTATGCGAGGCTGCAATCAGTTTTCAAAGATTTATAGATAAGCAATAAGATATTTAAACTATTACCCCCTTATTGATCATATATCAGTCACTTTTAAAATTTATGGTGAAATTATGATCATGAATTAATAAATTCATAAATTAAATTGCAATTCATAAATGATCTTCTTCATAAATTATAAATGTACGTTCTTCATAAGCTCATGTTAATAATCAAAGAACATGTTCATAATTTTATACCTCTTTATCATAGCCATTAAGTTACAATAAATCTACGAAAATATATTTTGGAGTTGCTTTAACTCCTTAAAATTTTAAGCTAGTTTCTACGGAAGGATTCTGATCTAGTTTCTCCTGTCCCTGATACCAAAACAATGATAAAAATTTGAAAATTATCTACAGCTACATGTGTACTCTATTTTTTAAAAGAGCTACCTACTTTATTTCGATTGAACCAATTAGTTCGACTTCTAGCTTGAATTACTTATAAATCAGCAAAGAAATCTCTGCGTACAGTAATTTGTGAAATCTTCCTCGTACGTTGTTATTATTTTATTTTCTCATTATGTGTATTTAATAGAATATCTAATTCCTTTCACCTATATACCTTCTATAGAATAGAATGTTATAATATTTTCAAAGATAGTTTTCCTGGTTTCCTCCTTTTGGATACGGGAATACGGCCCATTATTTATGAAAGTTCTCTCCAAAGCAATTACGCAGTGAATACTTAAATTTCTTACAATAGCATTAACTGTCTACAAAGTAGTCCAGTAACAAGTATCGAAAAAAAAAAAAAGCCGGGTTGAAGGCCTTCAATATTGCAGTTTTATTTGGACTCTGGTTTATTTATTGTTGAACAAAAAAGTTAAAAATTTTCTAATAGGGTATAATGTTACTAATTTTAGGTTTTATCTTTAACTAACTGTTTTGAAAATAGTGAATTTAAAATAACTTTATGTTTAGCAATATTTGCTAATAAACCTTGCTAAAATATTTTAATCGTTATGTTCTGTATACAGTTTAAAATGTGATTATATATACACTGAACAACAATGCGAATAGATTTAGCGATTTTTGCGCCACATTTTGGTCCTAATTTTGCATAAGTACTATGATTTCATTTTTGTAATCATGAAATGAAGTTAATGAGTGATCCAATACAATTGATTACATGAAAACACAATTCATCGTAATATAACTCAAACAATGAATCGCTTAAAAATGTAATAAAAAAATGAAAAAAGGTTTCTAGTGTAAGGAATTTAATAAGAAAATGTGTGTATGGCATTAAAACTCAAACATAAATTTCTTCAAACTTTTTTCTTCCCTGTTGTGGTAGAATGGAAACATAAAACCTAATAATCAATTTTAAATAAGTTGTTATTTATTAGGTTGAATGTTTCCATTCAGCATCAATAGGAAAGGAAAAAGTTATAAACTTCTCAATTATACGTCGAACAGGAAATCATTTCATAGCAGTCGGAAAAGGGGAAGGAAGGGAAGAAAAACATCTATCCAATAGTGATAGGAAAAGTAAATTGAAAAAGTGCTTAGATAACCCGAGATCATCCAATCGCAGGAATTGATTGGATTTGCTATTATCTCTTTTTCCCTCCCCCACAGCTATGTGAAATATGTGTGCCATACCATTGGACAAAACGGAGAGGCAGTCCCAGCAACCAATGGAACAACTTCCCCCAATACCCAAAAAGTGCTGGGTGTCGACTCGCACTGTTCAGTCGACTTTCATCCGCGGCAGTTCTTCCCGCGATCGCTCCTGAAGACAAGAGCACGTGTTTCCTTCTTCCTCACCGACTTCTTCTCCACGCTTCTCCTTTGCTGCGGCTCCATATCTCTTTTCCCGCATTTTTTCCAAGTTTCGAAAAAGCTTTTTCTCTGAAATTATTCAGAGTTGACTCTATTTCTCTGATACATATCGAATTGAAAATCAAACTCAGTTTTTGTTGCAAATTATACTAGTTTAAGCAATCGGTGATGATTCCTACCTTGATGTATTGAAAGAAAGATGCAGTTGAATGGGAGGATTTGATGAAAATCGAGATGCCTAAGCAATTTATGATCAAAAAATGGAGTCCGGACAAAATGAATCCTAAGGACGACTCTGAAAAAACAGGTAAGAATTCTATTTGATTTATTCAGATGATATATCAAACAGTTAACTTAACTCCAATCCATGAAATTTTTATCATTTATTTTTGTAAAAGGAGTTTCATCGCAAGTTATGAATATATATGGGAAAATCAACCATTATTCATAAGTTTGGATAGAAGTGAATTGAAATGAATGGTAAAGGAATTACCTGTTCGTAATTGTTATAAAAATTGAACTCGCAATTTACTCGGTGATGGTTTGAAATTTATCCCGCTGCATTTTGATTCAAGTATTTCTTCTCATTACTTTATATAAAAGGATGTAATTTTTCTACTGAATAATTGTTTTGTTCTAATTTGAATATTTGTGTTAATAACATAGATTCTTGAACCTGGTAAAACACATGAAACTTCTTTTACTGTTTTTTGCATTTTGAAAATTTTTTTAACATTTACATAAAATACATTGCATTATAAAAACTTAATATACAATCTTGAGGTGAATGAAAAGTCATCTTCCGCAGAATTTCTAACTGCGACGTCCGAAAGTCCAGGGCAAGTGTAAAGGTGGTCACCAGTCATGTCCTCTAGTCCACAAAAAGGACAGATTGGAGAGTCTTTC
This sequence comes from Latrodectus hesperus, assembly GCA_037975125.1. NCBI lineage: Eukaryota > Metazoa > Arthropoda > Arachnida > Araneae > Theridiidae > Latrodectus > Latrodectus hesperus. Next base: position 69,358,688 of record CM075859.1, on the reverse strand, counting down.
AAACCCAAACGGTGAAGGTGTTTTTGCAGATAATCATGCTCAGTTTTAATATTCGAATGTAATGAGGCCAATAAACGTGAGGCATGAAATTTAATGCCTGCTAAGCATTCGATTAAGATTCTGTTTATCGGGCATTTGATGAACGAAAAGACTACTTTTTGAGTAAACATACTAAAATGTATCGGCGAAATCATAGGATACAGAAACAAATATATCTTAACAGTTTCGAAAAAAAAAGAAAAAATGCAAAAACATTTTTTTCTGTGATTTTAACTGGAGACTTATATTGATAACAGTGTGAGGGTATAATCAACAATATTATGATGAAATTTTAAGATTAAAGTTTAGGATTCTAAGTTTAAAAAATTTAAAGTTAACGACAGCTGCTTTATTTAACATTTCAAATCTGTAATCTTTAGAATTTTCATACTTTTATTTTTCTTAAAGATTTATTTTTGAATAGTTTTAACTATTTTGGTAATTTATTTTCGTATCATTAACTCGTTATTACTATAAAATTAAAGATTTTCTGAGACTTTCTTTGAAAAACCAAAATTAGTCTAATAGCATGGTGTGAAAGAAAGGTATTTTTGAATATTTCATTTTCCCAAGAACCTACTTGACGAAATTAGAATTATATGGATTGAATAATGTTTCATTTACTTTTAAGATTTTTAAATCTAGTTACGTAGATAAAACGACCTATTAATTGTCTACGGAAGTCTGTAAATTTTATTCTGATTTTTAATTAGTGAAATTATCTGAAAATATATCATAAAAATTATGTTATATCCTATAAAGAAATACCAATTTTCTACGATTATTCTCTTATTAAAACTCATTATTGTTGCATAATTATGCAACATTTTTATTATTTTTACATTTTTGCTTCTATTAATGATTATTGACTTATAATAATCTGAATTTAATTTTCTGTATTTTTTTAATTATCGCTAAACACTTACCAGAATTAGTAATGATCATAGTTTACAAGGCAATATAAATTCTCGATTATATGCTTATAATTGCAGAGAGAAAATAAGCTACATTATTGCTAAATTCTTAAAAATTTTCTGTTGGAAGTTACATTGAATCTCACCATTCTGGAAAAAGGTGCAAAAATAAAATAATATTTTGTATAGATGGTATTATATTCAATAATACTTTGTTTAAATATTACAAAAATCGGGTATCAATTATTAAGAATAAATAACTAAATATCCGATTGATTTATATTGAATTTTTTGTCCGTTCACGTACTAGAACATGCAATACAGTTTTTACAAACTGGTTTGCAAAGCAATACAATTCTTTGAAGCATATGCTTTAATTATAAAAGCAAACAATAAAAAAATTGCTTATGTTAAGCACTTTATTCTTGAAAATAAATTCCCCAGTTTATAATTTTTCTTAGTCCCTTGAAATTCTAGAATTTATATTGTAAATTTCAATTTAAATAAAAGTACGCGTTCAGGTAGAAAAATAGTTAAGGAATTATCCATGTAAAAGTCTTATGCAAAAATAATCTGATAAGAAAAATAAAGCAAAATTGTACTTAATAATTCTCATTCGCAGTCATCTATTTGTTGCCTTCTCCATGTTCTACATCAGGAATATCAATGAAGTCTATATAAATTTAGATTTTTCATTCTGAATAACTGAAGCAACTTGACGAAACAGTGGTTTACAAGCTATACCTCTGACGTTTCAACTTTTTTAAAATATATGCTTATGTAATGAAATTATAACTATTCGTTTTTATTTTATCAACTGTTTCTATATTCTCTTATATTAATGTTCAAGTGTTGAATACTAAATTGATTTTACCTTAATTTCAGTATCGTAAATACAATTTAAATATTTAAAACGTCGCTACTTCCTCAAACTTTTTTTTAAAAGCATCATTTTACAAGGAAATATTCTCTATAGTATCAAAAATCTTATTGTAATTGCTTAAGTGACATTTAAGGAATTGTATAGTTTGCATGGACTTAGTAATATTGTAAAAATATTTTGTGTGTGTGTGTACATTGCTTAACACTTTTAGAAATGTATACAACTAATGAATCATCGTTCCTAAAAGTGTTGAACAATACAAATTGAATGAATAGAAGTCGGGGAAAATAATAAATATAATAAAATAAATGTATTATAATAAAAAAATCTATAACCGATAAATCTCTTGCGAAAGCAAATCATTTCTTATGTACGAAGAGGATTTAATATATATTTAAAAACATGACGTGTATCAAAGTTTAAAAAATATTATTTTATGTAACTTTTTTTAATGGAATATATATATATATATATATATATATATATATGTGTGTGTGTGTGTGTGTATTCTTTATAAATTTCTTAGTTAAACCATGATTTTTAACTGTAATATATAAGAAAACTGAATTACATTTGATTAAAAATCTCATTCATTTGTATTTTACTACGTTTATTTAAACTTTCTGAAAGTTATTCTAATTTTCAAATTTGATAATATAAATGATTAATTCTGTTATTCTATATTTCAAATTCGCCATTTTAAAGTGATACTTTATGCAATTCAAATATTTTTAAAATTTAAACTGTTAAAAAAAGTTTAATTTTTCTAAATGGTATGTACGTTATATTTTTATTTGATTTATATCAATTAATTATATAATATTAATTTACATTACTATGTTCAAATTAAAATAATTTGAATTTGAAATAATCTTTTTTAATTTGAAATTATATCTCGGGAGCATAGGATAAGATTAACAATTACTAACTTTATACTGAAACTCTTAAAAAATGCCTAGTAAAAATACTTTCTAAATATAATAGATTTACTGTTAATTTTTTTTATCAATAAGAATTTCTTGACTGAAAACACGTGAAAGGAATATTTTGAGTACTTGTGAAAAGAAAATGATATATATACAAACACTCTTAAAAACTTTTAGTGGTTTTAAACCACTCGATTAGAGACATTGTTTGCACTTCTGAAAGATCAAAAATAAATCTTTTTGCACTTAAATGCGGAAAGAAATTTCGTTACCGTTACTCAATAGTAAGTTAGGAGCCTTATTTCACTCTTTGATTACGGCTCATGGCAAATGAAATGTACTTTGGTTGGTTAAAATGTTCAGGTGATTTTCAAGTTTCTGTTTAATTTCTAAAAAATGCCGACTTCATAAATTTTGTAATAAAAGCAATTTTTCATTTGTTTTGACTGGTCTAGAAGAAAGTTCGAATATTATTCATGTGAAATTCTTGTATTAAATAGTTAACATAAACATTAATGAACGTGAAAGTATAAACATATATACTATATAAATCGTAATAACTACATTTTTCCTTTGAATTAGACAAAAGAATCATCAAAAGAAGATCATATTCAAAAGTTTCCATCTTGAGTGATTCGCTGTGGCAAACTTCAGGAAGTTCAGCTAAGACCTTAGTCAAAGCTGTCTATACTTTATTATATCCAAATAGTATATAAATTAAAATAAATGAATCGAAATGAATACCATATATATTCTTTTTCTTGAATAAAATGGTTTTATACGTAAATTGAATTTATTTATCGATTCCTTTTTTAGTTTTATTGAAATGGTTTCTTACTAACTATTTTCATAGTTTAAACAAAACTTGGATAACAAAATATATTATAAATAAAAGCAATATTTTTTTCTAAAGCATTTATAATCTAGTTTTTCAACAGAGTAATCCTTAAATATTTCTCACTTCCTATAATTTCAAAATAGTTTAACTATTCCGTCAATACATAGTGTGTGTGATTGTTAATATTAAAATAATTATATATTATATTTGCCCTAAATATTTATTGTATTAGTAATGATTATATATTTATATTGATTATATTTATATTTATATGATTATATATTTATATTGCTAACCATAGTAAATTAAGCTGAAATCCCAGGTTGTGTTACGATTGCTGGAATTTTTACTCTCACTGTACCTGTGTCACGTTTATTTCAAAATACAGCGCTTGTTAATCGAAAAGAATATTCATACGTAAGCTTTAAATTTAAAAAGGAAATATTCCTATATTTTCATACATAAAGTCGTCTCATATGTATAAAGTCGTATATGATTAAACTATTCCTTAGGAAAGTGTCTTTTGCTATATATTGATGTTAAGTGCGTGCTACTCTCACACTTAGTATTAATTCATAGCAATTAATCTACTACATAAAATTTTTTCTATGCCAATTTATAAATAACTAAAAATATGTTGGTTATTAGTATACTTTAAAGCCATTATAATTGCCAAAAACTATGATCATACTGAATTAATTTTTAGATAAAATACAAAAAATAAGACACATTCTTGTATTTTGACAAGTGTAACAGTAAATGGTTTCATAAAATAAATTCAAATTTACACTTTCTGTACTAATTTTTATGCCTAAAACAAGAAATTATTCAAAAAGACTGGAATTCACTGTTTTGTACTTAATTTACCACCTCGAAATATTGTTATTCCTCTTTAAAGTGTAGTTTCAGCTTCTTTCAAAAGAGTGAATTGGGTTGAGCTTTAAGAAAGTGAAAGAGAGAAATTTCGCTCCTAAGAGGAATTCACTCTTTTTAAGAGTAGAATATATATTATGCAGAAAGTATAATAATAAAAATGCTAGTAAAAATATAAAAATTACTTTTTTCTCTTTCATGCTTAATGTGCCAGTGGTTTATAGTTGGTCTATATTTTATGAACATTCATTTGTATTTCCTATAAATTACAAAACTTTAACGATCGAATATGTAAAATTATGTGAATAAACTGGCTATCCATGAAAACTTTCTTTTTTATCATGTTAATATCGTGAAAGTACTTATTGCGTTTTTATTTATTTCAGATATTCTAGTGCCATACGATTTAAGTATTAAATCAAAACCACAGGAACTGCAGCAAGAACCTAGGGTTATTTCACCTGTAAAACTGTCTTTACCTCACCCTGGCGTTATAGAATTTTCTCCAAAAATTGTGACTTCGAACATGTCTCCTTCAATTGGAGTTGCCATGATCTCTCAACAAAAGGACAGATCATCTCATAGTAACATGTGTAAAAGCCCTATTGAATCTTGGAGTTTCAACCCAGAAATATGTTATGGTGCAAACTGGCGAAGATCTTCGTTCATACCATACAGTTTTCCTTTTATACGAACTCCAATTGTCACTCCTGAATTCCCCACTCCAGTCCAAGTCCAAACTTGGGGAGGTGGCAATCTTCTAGCACCTACCGCCTGTCTACCAATGCATTCTTGTTTTCCATCGGACAGCTTTACTCAAGTTAAAGATAATCCATGGTTAGTTCCTAGTGAAGAATCTGTATCTCCTGTCTCAAGACCAGAAAGTGTGAGTGAATCCAGTAAAGAGTCCATAGAGAGAGCTCCAGAGCGATTTAGTCCTGTAAGTAGTTCGACAGGAAGCTCTTGTGTACAGCCACCCAGGTATTTTTGTAATGCATGCAGTAAGAGCTATGCTACCTACAGTGGATTGTCTAGACATAAACAGTTCCATTGTGTAACTCTAGAGAAGAAAACATTCAATTGTAAGTTCTGCAATAAAACTTATGTGTCATTAGGTGCTCTGAAAATGCACATTCGTACACATACGTTGCCCTGTAGATGTAGTGTTTGCGGAAAAGCCTTTTCTAGACCTTGGTTGCTGCAAGGCCATCTGAGAACACATACAGGGGAGAAGCCGTTTTCCTGTCCGAATTGCAGCCGAGCGTTTGCCGATCGCAGTAACCTCCGGGCTCATCTGCAAACGCATTCAGATGTTAAGAAATACAGCTGTAATGCTTGTAATAAAACTTTCTCCAGAATGTCTTTGTTGATGAAGCATCAAGATGGTGGATGTAGTTCGCTGCCACGACCTAATACACATTATATTCCAATAGGAGTTCGAACATAGCACACATTTATTCAATATCATAATCATCCAATTCAATATGACATTTTAAATTTTAAGCGAAAGTATTTAAGATTTCAATGTTTTATTCTTCATATAGATATAGGTTTAACAATAGCTGTAATTACTTTCATGGCATTATTTACACCATATATATTCATTTATTATGACTTTATGTAATTGTATATTAATAGAAGTTTTCCCTCATTCACATAATTTTTGCTTCAAATGACATTTTATGTATTAGCGTAAGCATTTCCATTGATTAGCTAACTTAGTTTTGTATTTTAAATTTTTAATGTTCTTTGAATTTTAAGAAAAGTTATATTTATTAAAACATAATTTCTGGTGCAGCTTGTCCTTTTTAGATCTTTACCATTTAACCCTACCAACAAAACACATATTTTCTATTATTTTATGTAAGAATACTCATAACAAGTGTAAATATTTTTTTGTAAACATTAAAAAACTAAAAAGTGAAGAACTTTTCATAAATGGCTTCTGTTTTCAAAATAGATTTGTTAAACCATGAGGTAAATTATTGATGGGGCAATTAATAAGAAAGTATTAAAATATATTTTCGATAATTTTTTTTTACTTTTGCTAATAAACTAAAATAACTGAAATTAAATTTAAAAATCAGCCTCTCTAAATCAGATCATCAAAATAACATTTGCAGAGAAATCTTAGGAATTTTCGATTCTGAATATACAAATTGTCTAGCTCTTGTAATCTTTAATTTATAAGCATTTCTGATTTTCAGTTTGTTTAATATTTGTAAGATTTTATTTGAAATATTATCTGTGACTATTCTTTTCTTTTTTATTTTTGATCATAAATTATTCAACATTTAGAGTTCACTTTAAAAGAATTTTTAAAATCAAAGTGCCAAATGTTTGCTAATTAAAAATTATGAAAAATCATCTTCATAGTATTAAGATAACTCAATCACCTTGCTTGGGAGGAGATAGCAGTTAAATGGTTAGCGCAAGGTGATTTTGTTTAAAAGTTCGTGGGTTCGAATCATAAGTCTGACTTAAATACCTATATTGGTTCGGAAACAGTTTTAAACTCTAGGCCTAACTCTGACTAGCCTTTATATGCAAAAAATGACCATTAAGTGACACACTATCATTGTCATTGAGTACCTTATATAAGAGCAATTTTTCCCAATGACCAGCTGATAAATACCGTTCAGCTTTGAAAGGGACGAAGGTGATGGTATCTAATACAACGCGGCATTCTGCGGATATGCCATCTTTGGCCGAAAAGTGAAAGGATAGAGAAAAAGGAACATCCATACCCGAACCAGGATTCGAAACCGGGCCCTACTGCTCCGAAGTTAGAGACGCTAACCACTTCACAAAAGTTGTCATTGGTTCTTGATGTTGTGAAATGGTGATCATTTACTTATTCATTAAATTATATTAGTGTGCTAAATTTCATAGCTTTTGAGTAAATTTTTTCGAGCGCTCATATATATATTTTGCACAAGTTGTATTTTCTATTTACGAAAGTGCATCAATTTATGTAATTTTAAAGCATAATGCATATCTCTTGAAATAAGCTAGATTATTTTGATATTTTAGAATTTGAAGTTTTATAAATATAATTTTCTTAATGATGAGGTTATTTTTTTATTTTACTCATCCACTTTGTGATTACAGTTAATCATTGTTTAGCGCTGTTAATTGTTATCACCATGTTTTGTGTTTATTGTTTTCAAAAAATACTTAAAGTATTTTATCTGATGCTCAAACCAATATGAGAAAGACTTGCTTTATATCTTCTAGCAATCAACAAATTTTGACTGAGCCAAATTATTGTAATTTAAGAGCTATGTATTGTGTCTAGTCTATCACACATTTGTTATTATAATTAAAACTAATGTTTTCATGAATTTAGCAATAACATGAATTTAATATTCATGTAGTTTATTTTCACTAAATGTAGCTTATAGTTGTCTACTACGCATTATTTGTTTCACGTATTAATTAATTGGCCATAATATATAATTATATTTCTTTAAGCTGGATTTTCCCTTGATATTATTATTGATTTCTTATATTTTCTTCTCTGAAATCCTGAAATGTTGAAATAGTGCTTGACAGGAATAAAGTATGTAGAAGATTAAGTACACTTTTAAAAAACTGAATTTATAGTAAATATTTAGTAAGAATAATTTTAATGAAACTAAATTTTTTTTCTTTTTTGTATATATATAGGCATAAGATTTTCTAACTTCATTTGTATATTTTTGTGTTAACTTGTCTTTGTTTAGATATTTCTTTATATTGCTTAAAAACTGACGCTGACAAAAAAAACTAGCTTTTATTTAAATGCGTATCCCTAAAAATGTCACTGCATCAAAGAAATAAAAGGAAGCTGCTTAACAACAGATTTCTGAAGAATCCTTTTATAAAGTAAATAAACCGATGTTTATGACAATTATGTACTTTAGTTTTTACATTTTTATGAAATTTAAGATTAAAAAAGAGTTTTTTGTTAATATTTTTTAGATAAACAACGAATGTTTTGGTAACTGAAATAGTTCTTAGTAATTTTAAGATATGCACTGTTATCTAATTCAGAGATTAAGGCAAAACATTATATTGGAAAATTTTAATTGTATTTTCAAAAACGCATCTTAAGAGTTTCTGCTTTGAATTTGTTAAGAAATTATATACAGCAAATTTTGAAATCAATTGCGATCAAGATTAAATTTATCCTCTACTTTAAAGCTAATGTTTTCAAATCCTGACTTATTTATATATAAATTAAATGTGGATTTTTTTTGTTTTTTAGAAAATTTATTCACACTTAATATAATGTTTTTTAAGTAAATTTTAAAATGAGTAAAATATTAAGTACATTGTCATTTTTAATAACAAGCAAATTAGACATGGTAATTTTTATTTACTTTTAATAATTTTAAAATACTAGTTTTAGACACACATAATTTTTTATCTAGAGCTTTGAATATTTATGCATATTTTTTTTAACATTTTAGATGTTCAGGTAACACATTTTTAAAGACAATAATTCCTTTAACATATTTTACTTTGTAGAATCTTTTGCCAAAATATCTTAAAATTTGGTGAGATTTATTTTTGCTAGAATCTAAATTTTTTCAATAATTTGCTACATATGGTGAATAATTATATTTCTGTATTTGATTCGTTAGGAGTTATGCAAATTGGGAAATCTAGGTCATTGTCTTATTTTCCCATACAGAAATTAGCCTTTGCAAGTTTAGATACTATTATAAAATTTTCTTTTATCTTTAACTAAATTTATTGGAATAAAATTTCCAATAAGTAAATCTTGAAATTTTGTATGCACATTGAGTATATGTTTTAGTCTCTCTGTAATCTACCTTTTGTTAAAATACACTTATTGTTTTATAGTTGTTTTTGTAAAATATTATAACGGTGCATTTAGTTTTATGAAAATTAAATTGCTTCTTTATATCTGTGCCAAATGGTTGTATATCTTTTCATTCTATGGAACTCAAATTATTCTTAAATAAAGTTTTTGCTGTTTGTAATGTACTTGTTTTGTTTGTTGTTACTAATAATTCATGTATTTTTATGTTATTAAAAGTGTCCAATGTGAAGTTTGACTTAAGTGAAACACAGCAAAAATTGTATGCTACAATAAAATTGTTAATTATTTACATAGACTGATAATTTCTAGTTAATTATGTATTGAAGCTTGTAAAATGAATGTTACATGTATTTTCTTTATATAATGTTAACCGGTGAGAAGTCTACAGTATATAAGAACAGAAAAAATAAGATATCAAATGTGTTTGTATTGACGGACAATAATTTGTTTGTAGTTATGGTAAATGTTCAATCATGTGTCAGCTGTGCTTATAATGTATTATAAATATGTTTAAGCAATAAAAACTAAAAACGCAGTACTTTAATCTAAGATGTTTATTTCATTGAAAATTTTGTTTTTGCTAATTCATTTTCACCAGTAACATATACATTTTGAGAGTCACAGTTACATGTGGGAGAATTACTAAAATTCATCATTTTATATCCAGTGTGACAGGAGTTTTAAATATTTATTATTAAATGATCAATTTATGCTACAATAACACTTAGTAAAATAATGTACTAACACTGTTAAAAATTTAAAGAAATGAATTAAAGCAAAATTTTACATTACAGAACTATTTGAAGAGGTTAAAAATCTTCAATAAAGAATAAGTTAAATTAGACAATCACACAAAATGAAACATCCCACACTTTCATTTTTCTAAATACCACTTCCATATACTATGTGAAAAGTTTACTAAACATACCACGCAGGTGAAGATTATACAAATTTAAGCTTTGTATTTCTAATGCGAATGTATTTTTTTTTCAATTCTATAGTTTCATATAAAATTTCATGAAGAGTAAATTATTTTTCAACTTAAATAAACATTACGTCACAGATCACCAAAGGCAAAACACAGCTAAATGTAACAAAATTCATTTTTCTGTTGCCAACAAATTCCTCCAAAGCAATTAATTGTTAAATATAGGTTGAGGTTGCAGACGAAACTTAATTATATTGCATTATGGGTAATTAGTAGCTAATGAAAGATTTTAATTTGCTTCATTTGTATTTTTAAACTTGCTTTTGAAATAAGAAAATTTTATGATATTCGATATCACTGTTGCTTATGGCGTATTTCAATAAATATAAAAGATCAGAACTTTATTCATTTAATTTTCAACAAGGTTAGAATTTTATTTTATTCCATTGTCATAAAAACAGCTGAATTAGAATTCGATAAACGAAACAGATTTCGTTAGAAGTTTAAAATTAGGTAATCACATATTTTGTTATACTTTTTCTCAGGATTTTCTTATATATTAAATGTGTTAAATCAATGTGTGTGTTTTATTTCTTTTACTGAGCATTCTTCATTTTGATTCTAGAATTCTTATTTTAATATTTTACTAACACTCGTTAGAATTTCTAAATTTTATCACAACTTTTTATTTCCATAAAAGGATGCGTTTTATTATATAATCATTCGAGAGAGAAAATCTATCTGTGTATTTTTTCGCATTTAATAATTCAAATTATTTTTAAAAATTATTCATTCTTTAAATACATGCCATTAAATAGAATTCGTATTAAAATTATTTATTTGGAAAACCTTAAGATCATTTTATAATTTATTTCTTACTTTTTTATTAATTAAAATTTTAATTAGAAAAAACTATTTGGGAAGTTTGTTCGTTGTCTTAAAAATTATATTGCAAAATTCTAAACGGTTAAATTTTTACAATTTATTTTATTAAAATTCTGTTTATATTTTTGAAAAAATTGGTCAATATTAATATGATTATTGTGTTTCTATACAGTGTTAGGGTTAGCGAGTTAAAAATTTCGGCATTACCGGTCAATTTCGGTTACTGATCATAAATCTAATACCTGTGTTATCCTCAGAATGGTGGGGAAACTTTTACCAGATGTCACCCTCTTTATTGTAATACTTCTTTTACACATTTTTTCAATAAAAAATAATGTACGCGCCTTACTTTTAAAAATTGCTTATGATTCTATATTTTCCAAAATATCCAGTATATATGACTTAAACAAGTCAGTTGAATCTGATTTGTCAAAATGGATGAAAAGTAAAATTTTTTTACTCATTTTCTAAAAGCTTCACATACATTATATTAATCACTTATGGTATGAAGCACAAAACTGGCAAATGCAACACAAAATTAAAAAGGACATTTTATGAGAGAAATAACATACTATTTTGGCTCAATTTCAGTACTTAAAATAATCATGATCTTTTACTAAGCTACCAAAAATTTTAGTTCCCCATTTTCTTCCTTAATAGATCTCGTGAACTGAGACATAAAAAGTGTAGGTATCCACAGGTCTCTTGTGTTTGTGAGTGCGTATTATACTAAGCATGTATTAAGTCAGTTAACGTAAAAAAACAATATAAATTCAAAGTATCACCTTAGATTCAATTTCATTAAATAATATATTTTAGTAACATTTTAATAACACGAATTGCTTTGTTCTGAAAATCCGATCTACATAATCATCAGCCATTAAAATAAGGCGCATGAATCCGCCTTATTTTTCTAGCAGCTTATTCATGTTCTAAACTTAAAAAATGCTTTTATTTAAGAAACGCAATGAATTGAACCAAAATCCATGAATGTTTCAATCTCCAATAAGAGGAGTGGTCGGCTTTGAAAGTGAATAATCGCTTTTTACAGCGAGTAGTTGATCTTGGTCAAGTCTTCTCACCTGGTGGTCTTTGTCCATAGGAACCTGGTGTCTGGTACTATTCAAAGACCTGTTTCTTCAATTACAGGTGTGACTGTACTGTCTTGTAAGATGGATAAAAGAAGTCTCTTGGAAACTTTCGTGTTTCCCATTCTAAATTGAGGATTCTCTTTCAAACATTCTTATTCTAAATTCTGTTTATTTTTTTCCTATTAAATATATGGTGATTTTATTTTAAAATATTAGAAATAAATTTCAATGGGGTGTTCTTTGAGTTCTTTTTTTAAGTATTTATTTTTCATTAATTTTTTTATTAAATACTTATACTTTTTTATTAAATAAATATTTATTTATTTTATTAAAAAAAACCATGTGAAACAACATGCTTGATTTCTTCATAAAATAATGTCCAGAAATCAAATATTGTTATTCCCCACATGCTTCAACAAAATATCTTGTTTTAAAAATATGTAATTCTTTTTGAAAATATTGTACAAATATTTAATTCTTATTTTGTTTTATTTTTTCAAATTTAATTTTGAATTTTATAATAAGGGATCAGTCAAAATGAATTAGTTGTAAGGTTTTCATTTTTTTAGAAAATATTTTTACGGAACTCCCTGAATATATTCATATTTTAGAAATCTATAACAAACGTCAATTGTAAAAAATTCCTTCCTTATTTAAATTAAGCTTAGCTTGATATATTTAGGATATTTCTTATAATTTTATATTTAAATCTGAACTATTTAAAAAAAGTAGTGGAAAGATATAAGGTTCATTTTGAATTAGTTTCAATAAATTTTTTTTAAGTAAAAATTTTTCTTCATCTATAGGATATCAATAAAACCACTTATATTTATTGAAGGATTTGTGGTAAACAATTTTCATACACATATTGAAAAAATAAAGTAGAAATTCGGGCTTATAGTTTATTATTTTAATCATAAAATTTGATGCGTCGTACAAAACTTAACATGTAATTTTAAAAATTTTTTATAAAAAATCACATTTTCACAATTTTAAAAATAATTACATGTTAATTTAAAATTTTTTTTATAAAACTTAACATGTAATTGTTGAAAATTACAAGTTAAGTTTAATTCGACGATGCAATTTTTTTAAATTTCAACTGCAATATTTTCAAGATAGTGATGAAATTTAAATGACTTGAAATATAGTATCTTATTTAATACTTTGTTGCAAAATGTGATGTTCATTTTTACATTTGGAATAAAATATAGAGAAGGATATTTAAATATGATATATAAGGTCTCACTTCATTTTGTATGATAAGAAAGTGACATTTATTTTTGAATTTGAATATATTTTTTGAAAGTAGTGATTGTAACTCTTGTATAACTTTAATAATAGTATCCTATTAATATTTTTTTTATAAAAAATGGAACTAGTCAGAAAAGAGTTTTCTCGCCAAATGCAAAACTTTTTTCATAGTAAAGAATAAAAGATATCACCAAAAGATGATATAAAAAGAAAGTGATTATATGCATTGTTAATGAAACTATTTTGTTTTTAGATATCTGTTTATTCTATGATTTTTTCCATTCTAAAAAAATAATTATAATTAGGGAAGAAGGTATTTAAAAAATTTTTTAAAGGATGTTGTGAATTTTTATTTGTATTCTAACACTAAACTCTTATAAATTATTTAGACCAAATATTAAAGGGAATATATTTTTTCTGTATTTTTGAAAAAGTGATAACGTAGAATCTAATTTCCTTTAATAAAGAAAATGAGAACGCTTATCAAATACTATTGCTAAGTATATATTCTCACTACTCGCTCAAAATAACATTCCCTAATTTTAAAGATAAGGTGCTCAATAATACATAATTTACATTTTTAGAGATCCCTCTGATTTTTAGTGAACATCATTTGATGGGGACACTCAATGTTATCAATACAACTACCTTTAAGTATTCATGTATTCAAGGATTTAAACGTAAAGTACAAGGAGAAAGTTTAGAAAAGGAAATTTTAAAAAGTGACATTTAATAATAAATTTTCAAATTAGGTACCATTGATTTCGAATTTTATCTATCTATCTATCTATATCTATCTATCTATCTATTTATCTATCTATCTACCTGTATGTATGTATATATAACTATGTTGAAAAATATACATAACTTATCCCTTAAAATCTAGTTTCCTTCGAAACACCCAATTCTCTAGATAACAAAGTGTATCGTTAACACTTACTAAGATATGAAAAAGTATATAGAAATTTATAATATACTACTTAGATCAATATATATTCATTCTCTCAAGATGCTTCACAATATTGTTTTTCCAAATTTACATATATATATATATATATATATATATATATATATATATATATATATATATATATATATATATATATATATATATATATATATATAACCAATTTGATTAGTCGATTTGGTTTGTTTGTCGTTCAACTGTCTATTTTTACACATAAAGGCTTGTTAGATGATTTACATAGTTTAAAGTTGATTCCGAACTACTACAAATATTCAAACCCGAGATGGGTTTCGAACCCACAAAATGTTAAACCGAAAACCAGAGCCATAATTGTACAGCTGTTAAATTGATCTAATCAATTTAAATAGAAGCCTCAGAAAAAGTAAGATTTTTTCTTTTTCTTTCAATCGGTATCATAATTTTTTTTATCGTATCTAGCAAATGTTTTTCAATATTTCTCATGGAAATTTATTCCAGACCGTCACCAACTTATGTATCAATGATAAATATGAAAAGTGTTTGAGCAAAGTTATAAGAAACCTATTAAAATATCACTTTTTATCAAATTTTAGATAAGAAAAACAGGCATACAGAAAAAAACAGAAAAAAAAATCTATGGAAACTTTATAAAAGTGACTATGTAACCTTTTTATTTTTAATTCAAAAATTTCCCGCATGATTTCTGTCAACAATAATGTAATTATTTGAATACTTACTATTTGTATATTATTTTCATTTGACCATTATTTTTAAAGAGAGTTTTCATTGTTTTCCAAAGAAATTTTACTCATTCTTAAAAGATGGTATTTATTAATATGCACTCAAATATTAACACTTTATATGGCACTTCACATATATTTTTGCAAAACTCGAATATGAGTAAAATCAAAATTCAGATTCAATCAAGTTTCAATAATTTCCCTACCATTCATTAAAATGTAACTAATGTAGATTACATAACCTCAAATATCTATCATGAAATCCCAGCTAGCACACACACTAATATTTAACTGTATTTAAGCTAATTTTTCGCAATAAAAACGCTAATGTTTGGTTAAGAATAAATTAATTGGGCATTATATACTGCGCTAAATACATATAATATATTAATCATTCTTAATAGAAAGTTATCTAGCTTGAAAGCTTAATAGAATCTTCTGATGGATAATGATAATGAAATAAGATAGAATCCGTTTTTGTGTTTTATTAGTAAGTCTTAATCTTTGGGTGTGACATTGAATGTACACTTGTGTCCATAAATTAAGGATATTTTTAATTCAGGCAAAAAAATGACAGAAGCAAAACAAATGTGAGTTATTCGTAAAGTCTATTAATTAAACAAAAGGTAAAGAGAAAAAATGATGCTATATGTTTGACATCGTTAATAAAAATAGCGATTTTTACTCCCAAATTTAAAAAAAGAACCAATTTACAAAAACCAATGTAACATGGTTGGTATGATGGTTAATACATAGTATGCCCCCCAAATGATGCAATACAGTCCGTACAATGCCCAGGTATGCTGAGTATCAAATTATCGATCTGATCTTGGTAGATATTACACCACTCACATCAAGCAATGCTCTCCGAAGTTCCGGTAGACATGTGGGAGGGTTTGATGGGATGCAATTCGTCGGCCAAACATGTTCCACACATGCTCTATTGGATTCAAGTCTGGTGAGTATGCTGACCAGTCAATATACGGGTGATATCCTTCGATTGAAGGCATTCTTCTACAATATTTGCACGATGAGGATGGGCGTTGTCATCCATAAAAAGAAATTCTGCACCCATGGCACCCCGAAACAGACGTACATGTTGTTCCAGAATGACATCCCGATAGATGTGGCCTCTCATGGTTACATTCTGAACATGCAGGTTAGTTCTGGAACCCAGAATAATTCCTCCCCAAACGAGTACCACCTGCACTTCCGTAATTGTGTCTCTACAATGGTGTTCTCTTGGTGGTAACGGGTACCTGTGGTCCTCTCTATATGAAAGTCCGGCGAGAATTAGACTGAAAGCTAAACCTGGACTCGTCGGAAAACATCACACAAGACCACTGTTGCGGTGTTCATAATGCATGCTCTCTATTCCAGGCTAACCTCAATTAACAGTGAGTTGCGATAAGTGGAACACATCTGACTACGAGCATATAGACCAATGTGCCCTAATCGTCTATACGTGGTTTGCCTTGAAACTTTCGTATCGACAGCTGAAGAGAGCTGTCGAGACAGGTCTGATGCTGTGCTCCGTCTGTTTCTTTTGGCAGTAACTGCCAAATACTGGTCCTCATTCAGCGTTGTAACTCAGGGGCGACCTGTGTTGTAACGTCTACTCACATTACCATCATCTTGGAACCATTGCCAAAGCCTGGAGATGACACTCTGGGCGATTCCAAGTTTCTCTGATACTTCTAGCTGGGTACGTCCACATTCCTGACAGCCGAAAATTCTACCACGTAAAACATTATCCAAATGCTTCCTTTGTGCCACAACTATGCGGTTATTGCACTGAAAGGCTTTTAAAGCGTTTGTGAACAATTTTACTTCTTTGCAACCATTCCTTATATACCCCTCTCTTACACTCTTGTCATTGTGACGTACTATCGGCGCCATCAGGTGGTTTCTTGCAATTTGCATATTATTCTTCAAGATGTGTGTGATAATTCTACGCATGTGAAATTTTTATTTTATAGTTCAATTTCTGTGGGATTCTGAATCATCCTTAGTTTATGGACGAGTGTATTAGCCATAACTATACTAGAAGCTCCTTATATTGCTTGATTTTAAATCAAAGAAAATTACAACCATGTATAGTATAAATTTTTAAGCATATTCGATATTTTCTTAAACTTATTAACAATCAAAGATTTTCCTGCTTTGAAAATTAATGTGAAATTTTCCGCTTGAACCAATTTTAACATTCATAAGTCTGGAAACCTGTATTTTTGGACTTTCACAATAAATCCGATGGCATGTTGATCCGGCTTTAATATTAAACTGTGGAAAGTAGTCTTAAAATACAAAAAATGAAGTTTATGTTTTAAATTATAAAGAAAGATGAACAAGGACCTAGAATCTTTAAGACTGTAAATTCCCAACTGAATGGCAAGTTTTTAATGAACAGGCATTTAATAAATTGATAGTACCGTAAGAGTTTTATTGATTTAAAAGAACATTTATTTCTCTATATGTCCTGATAAACACAGTTGACATTAGTATTAATTCTGAATAACTAGCTATGAGTAAAAATTCATTTACCTGTCAAACAATTTGTGGGGTTGTGTCATTTGATGAAATCGCAAGAAAATAATTATGAGAGTGCAATCCGATGGTATCATTAAGATGATGGGACACAGATATTGAATTCATTATTGATGTATTCGTATTATCCTCTAATCCCTGGTTGCATCACTTAATTTAGAAATCATTTATTTTGAAAAACATTGGTGTGACTAGAAATCGAGTTTTGCTTATATTCACTGCTAACCCCCAATTTTTTTTAAGCAGATTCATTTATATTTTAGAATTTATATCTTTTTTTCTTAAATTTATATCTTTTTCTCAGAAACTTTCATAAAGATTAACGAACTACAAGAAGCTTTTATGAATTAAAAATTTAATGATTTGACATAATGATAACTGTCTATATATATTCTACGTGGGAGTGAACAATACGGAAGAAGTAAAAGGACGACTCAATGAATCAGTGTCAAATGTTCTGTCTCCACGTGTTCGATGTTCCTATTCATCACCTAGTAAACAGGTGTTCCTTCCCGTTCCTTAGTCCCTGCTTTCTTAGGAAGACTATTCAGGTGCAGGGCTAGAGAAAGAGCCCTGCACCTAGCTATGATTCAGGTGTATCGAATCACACAAATGGAAAGTGAGACATGTGATTAAGGGGTTCTTTTTCTCTTTCTAACGGTATGTCGAATTTGAGGAATTCTTTTAGAAACAGGTAGAGCTCCATCGTACAGTCCCAGTTTCTTTCCTTTAAAGGTAGAAATAATGATACTGGCTCCAGGTTGGGTTGACCATGGGATATCAATTCGAGATGTCTTTTCTTATATGTAGGCGTTCTGGGTGTAAACACTCTCTCATTATTTCGAATGATTGATTTATGTACTTTCTCATCAATCTGAATGATTTTCACTTTAAGCTAATCGATGGTTAACATGCTAATCGATGGATGATAACTGAGCGATAACAAGTTTCTTGATAGACTTTGAACAAAAGATTTCTATTTTATTCGTTGAACCATTGTAAGAAAAATCCTCATTGAACTGTGATAGAGTAAATTATTGCACTGAAGAAAATCAGAAAATCATATGCTTTCAAGCTTACGTAAACATAAAAAAAATTTATGAGTTTATATAGAACCTAAAGTTTAGAAATTAGAATCTTATTAAAACCATTATCATATAAAAATGCAAATTCTATGAATCTGTATTTTTTGTATTTTCATATCAAAGACATTTATTTTCATATCTAATTTTTATTTAATATAAATATAAATGCTCAAATCAGTTGTTTAAATTTTTCCATCATATAAATTTATTAACATATTTTATAATTTCCTTAAAAATGCTTTATTACAAACTATAATAATTTTATCTGATAACATTGGAATTTTTCAATTTATTTTCACAACTACACACAGGTTCTATTTCACAAAAGTTTTTTGAATTTAAAAATAATATTTGTAATGAAATCATCTTTATAATGAATCTTTCTCAATTCATATTTTTAATGTTTTCTTTTTAACACCATAAGGTTAAAAAAGGATGCTTAGTTTCAAAAGCCTATTTTTTTAACAACATTTTGAAAAAAATTTTGAAACTCAATAATCGGAGGGAAATGTCGGAAATAACTCAAGTAAAAACATATCATTAATTCATTCATTTAAAATAATTATCGAATATCTCCATAACTTAAATATAATTTGTTATGCATCTTAATAAATGCGAATTTTAATAAAATGTACGACACAGGAAGTCATACTTCTATGCATGATTTCGTATAACCCTAATGTATGTCTAAAATAATTTAAAAATAGAAAGTGTACAGTTCAATTTTTTAATTGAATAAAATTGAAAAATGTTTTTCCTAACAGTTCTCTATTCAGTTTCAAACAAATCAAAAACTTAGTCTTAATATTTCATAGCAAATTTATTTAGCGTATATGTACGACAGTTAATACTATTTTAATATAGTTTCTTCCATGTTTTACATAACTTTTCCTTTAAGCAAATAATATGTTTCAGGGATTTGTACAACTTAATACTTTTAATGAATTTAGTCTTACAAAAAAATATTTTTTGAGCTAAATTTTTAAAGTTAAAAATGGCTTACAATCCACAATTTTTTTAATAAAATGCAGTTAATTATATAATTATTTTTTGGGAATAATTATTCTCATAACTTAAAAATATAAATTGTTTCGAAACAGCCTGTGAAAAAAATTTTTAATTTTAATTTACATTAAAAATTAAGTCAAATAGTTACATAATTTTACTCTCTTAAATTATGTATTTAAAACATCAATATTAAATCAAAAAAATTATTATTGAATAAAGTCTGAAACATTTGTTTAAAAATCAAATATAAATTAGTGAGAGAAAAATATGAATGAAATAATTTTGTATTGGCAACTGAAAGTTCTTATAAAATTGTATTCTGAAAAGAGAAGGGAGCGTAATTAACACAATATGGAAATTTATATAGCAGAGAAAGTTTTTCAATTAGAAAATAATATTTTTTGAATAAAAATACTTTTCTCTAACATTTAAATTTATACAAATTGTATAAGATTGTGTAAAATTCACCTCCTCATCAACCTTTGAAAAAAATCAGTTTCTGATTATCAATATGTGAACTCTAATTACAATTTATTATACAAATCAAATAAATGCGAACTGAATATTCCTTTTCATTATTTACTTAAACAAGATGCCAAAACTTTTCAGTAAGACTTTTGTGGCGAAATGTAAGGCTTAAAAACATTTGAAATAATTAGGGTTGTATAATAACCCGTACCCCCTTCAACCACGATAATTATACCGTAATCTTCGATCACTAACCCACTGCTGAATAACAGTAATTAGACATTGCGCTACTGCATTTTGCACGCACTTGTTTCAGGATTGGTGTTTGGACATTACTGAATGGATGACCTAAGAACCGAAGGCATTTCGTTGTAAGGCATTTGAACACCTGGTGCTTGTTGTTTTACTTGAGAATTTTTCATAGATACCATGCCCTTTTCAAGTGTCGCAAGAGAAGAAACCCGAAATAATTGTGAACTCCAGTCTTGATAGATTAGCACACAGAATGCAAATAAGTTACACTTCATATTCCTTTTGTGAAAAAGAAGCTGTTTTCGACAATGGGACCTTACACGCCAAAAATCACAGTACAACCGTCAAGCCACGACGAGTCTTTTCTGGGTATTGGTAAGTTTTCTACCTTGCAATATGCAGTTTACTAGGGGAAAAGGATAAGAATCTCTAAAAATCAGGAATCACACTGTAATCGTACCGCAATTATAAAGAGAACTTAGAGGAAAAAATTAAGAATAGATGAGAAAAAATATATCTTTGAACACTATCATCTACATTAAGCAGGTAAATTAATTAGATTTTACTACGCTTTTCTATGAATATTAAATTTTTATGATTTATTTCATTTAACCATTCTGTTTCAAGTATATTATTTGGATGCATATGTATTACAATATATCAATGATGAGTAAAAAGTTTAATTCAGATTTTTTAAAAATGTAATGAATTTATTTTATAAAAAATATGTTTTTTTTTCTTTTTCAGTAATCCATAAAACTAACCGTCTGCAATAAAAAGTACGTGATCGACCAAAATTTAAATTTAAAAGTATAATTCAAATATTTTTCTTAGCATATGCAATAAATATTAAAACTTTATGATAGTTGTTATAATTTTTTTTATTTACATCTGAATGCTCTTGAAAATCTGTGCTTTTTATAAAACAATTAAACATGTATTTCCATTGTTCAAGCTTTTTTCTGAAAAACAATTAATCATATTAACGATATTTCTAGATAATGTTTCTCTCTTTTTCTTCTTCTTCTTCTTTTTTTTATTATTTTTTTTAGGAAATTGTAAAGCTTTAATAACAATTTTCTTCATATCGAACTGGAGTTGGAGAAGACATTTCTTTTCTAAATCAACTACTTCTATTCTTATTACAGCTTCTAAATTTTCTGCGGATGATTCAATCACAAGCAATTCTTTTAAAGGCAATAGTTTTATTATTGATTCTTTTATCATTGTATGATTAGTTTTTGATGAGTTACCGATGGGAAAATGAACCGAGAGTTTTTGAAGAAAAAATTATGTTTAATAAGTAACATTTGCAAATGTAACGTTCATTTCATACTATCGAGTAAATGTCTCCGTTGTATTTTTTTTATTTGTTTCTTTAGATCAATCAGATTGTTTAAAAGTTTTAACTAGATTCCATGAATCGATATAATCGATGATGACAAATAATCAACGTATAGCATCAGGCAATATTGAATGAAATCTGTCTCTTGACCGAGAATTTTCAGGAATTACTTTTGAAAGAAGGAAAGTGATTTTTAAAGATGCTTGCTCATAGCGCTTTGACTTAATGACGTCATTCGAGATTTTTTCACTATTACTTTTACTTAAATTTTTCTTTAAAAACTCTAATGTTTAATTCTTAAATACTGATATCTTGGCAGATCTGAACGAAACCAATACAGGTTTTTCTGTTTTTATATTTCTGCTAAATTTTCGAAACGTAGTTGTCCTAGAAAAAACAGGGCAAGGAAATCATTTTAATGATTAAGTCAACTTATAAAGATAAAATATAAAAACTTTAAAACCAAAATCATCCAAATTGTAACATTTTTGCGTTTAAACTAAAGCAGTAAAAAATTTTCTTTTGTGATTTGTTACATAAATTTTGAGAAATAGTTCATATAAAATTATAACAGCCTTCCTTAACTTGATATAAGGGGTGTATCCTTCACTCTAGTTCAAATAATGAATAATATGATCCCTGAATGCTAATTTTTTATGGATGTATTCGATAAGGGAAACAATGATTGTAAAAATTCAAACATCATTACTATTTGTTCTACAGTAATCAAGTTCTTTGAATGCGCAATATCCTGTCGAAATATTTTAAAATTTACTACAACAGCCATCTTTTTCTTTCAGAAATAAATATGAAAAGATTAACTAGGTAGTTAAATCCAATATATATGTTTTGGGAAATTATCTAAATCCATGTATAATCGTCAGTATCGACTTCAAAATCAATAAGTTAATAAATAGAATGTTTGTTTGAAGTATTCTCATACTTGTTTAAAGAAGGCTGATTTTTGAGCGACAGAGTTACCTCCCAAATTGAGTTACTTAGCAAATCTCAAGGATTTCTAGATAATTCTAAATTACAACTTAAGAAAATTTCTACAATATTTTTCCTTCTGAAAAACATTTTGCTCAACAAAAGTAGCGTTAAATTTCGACGAGGAGAGATTTTGGATTATAATTTTGTTACTTTAAAATTATTTCCCTCTATTTTCATGAGATGCTATCGGTAATCAAAATATTAGAGTATTTTTTAAGGTAGGAAGAATTAGATTCGAATAATTTTCTCCCAGAAACTTCTTCATAAAATTGCCAACATGATCCTATTTTTGTTTTAGGAAAATATTCCATCTCCTTCTATGGTTTTCTTATTTTATAAAATTCCTCCCCCTCTCGATCATTGTCAAAATTTAGCGAGTGGATCCTCTGGTGGTGCCATCTATCGAAGGAGCTTAGAGCAAAGTCATACTTTTTTCTTTGTGGTTCTCTGGTTAAATGAAAGACGCACCCTACTGACTAAAATTTGCATAGTCAATGACAGAGAGAGCTTGGTTTGTCCAAGTGTATTAAGTAATAACAACAACAAACTTTATTACGACGATTCGAAAATTTATAATTGTAATTAGAATGCACATTGCCTTTGGATAATTGGCTTTAACTATTTACTAAATAAAGGAACATTCCATCTACAAAATCTGCATGATGAATGGGTAGAATCTAATTTATGTCTTATTTGCCATAAAATTATATATTTTTATTGTATATATTTATTAATTTTAACATTCAAAATTTATTTCCAATCAAAATTAATAACATTACATAATTACTTATTGTTTTATTAAATGTTTAGTTTCACAAATTATTCTTACTATCAGTAAAGTGGATTTTCCAGTGCTGATTTGTAAAAACTCAAATTTAGAAAGTATATTGAAATAAAATCAAATATAAGAATTAATAAGTTCACTTACAAAAAATATCAAATGAAATCACTAGTGACTCTTGCTTACTTACATTATACGCATTTAGCGACTCTAAAACTAATCATGAACTACGTGGAAAGTTATGGGGTGCTAGAATGAAACTCATAATGATAAAATTTACATGGTTATTTTATACATTATTACTATACTGTATTTCATTGTTATTTTAATATATATATATTATATATATATATATATATATATATATATATATATATATATATATATATGTATATATATATATATATATATATATATATATATATATATATATATGTATATATATATATATATATATATATATATATATATATATATATATATATATATATATATATATATATATATATATATATATATATATATATGGTAACTGCATAATGTCAGTATTTACATTAAACTTTCTTTTTTGTTAGTAATAATATAGCGATTTAACTCGTAGGAAGACGGTAGAAATTATTCCAAAGCATGCGCAAAAAGCAATGGAATAAATTTATATTACAATTTCAACTGATATTTGAATTAATTAAACTTGTTAAAAAATATTTCTTCAGTAGTGAATAATATACCATGCATCAAATTAAAATTAGGTTTTGAAGTGTCATAATATAAGTGTCTCTGAGAGACAAAACGTAGCAACTGTATGTCAACGTAATGTGTGTTAATATATCAGAAAATATTTAATGTAAGCTCTTGTGCAAGTGGTGTGGCTTTTTATTAACATTCTCTTCACTCTATAATCTTGGGATATAGTGGGGATCAACTTTAATTAATTAGACCACTTTGGGTAGATCTTTTATTCTGAACTTGGAGATGAAACATAAATTTTTTCATTTGGACGCACGTTTTAGTCACACCGCGTTTAATCTCATTCTGTGGCTCTTTATTCAATTCTCCTTGAGTATTTTTTCATTTCCAGGATGTCAATCCTAACTATCTAGTCACATTTAATTTAAATAATTAAAATTTACATAAATAACTAATTAACTTTTGAAATCAAAAAGTTTTCACAATATTGTAGTTTTTACCCCCTGTTTTACTTCCCTATTTCATGTATCAGTTTGTATACGTTGCCGAAAATTAATTTCATATTTTAAAAACTATATCTGTTAATTTTTTTCGCGCGAAATGAATAAAAAAATGCGTGGGAAGTTGGGGATGGTTTAAAAAATCAAGATTATGATGAAGGAAAGATTTCAATTCACATAAGACCTTAGGAACAATTGTTTTTTCTTTCTTTATAATTCCAATCTTTAAGTCTTAATTTCCTCTATATAATTTATATTTTAATTCTTATTGAATTATAAAATTAATTATAAATTAAGTAGTTCTAAGCCACATTTATATTAAGACAATCTATTATCTTCTTTTTGTTAAGCTATTACGTTATGTATAAATTCAATCGAGCAGTCAGTTTTATAAAATAGGCTTCCGTAAATATCTGAGTGCAAATAACCACAGAAGCTTACATTTATAGAATAATGAGCACTAAAAGTATAAAATTAAAGTTTAAAGAGAAATTTTTTTTTAAATTTTATTGATATTACCGTTTTTATATTCCTCATTTTATTGCAAAAAATTAAAAGAAAAATACTTTAAGTAGAAATACTGAATAAAGTGTGCAACCCGGCATTCTAACAGGAACGGTGAGTACACACAACAGGTTATCAGGAAATGGAAAGTTGAGCGTGTCTGTCTGTGATCAGTTGACGTGGGGTGCCACCCCACCAGCAGACAGGTGGGATGGGTAAACACGCAGAAACGAGAGCTGACACACCTTGTTGACATTCACAGTTCTCCGACTGACTGACTATCGCCTACTACAAACCCTTGCTGTGCTTTACACAGTAGGCTTCGATCAAATTTTACATTTAAAGATGGAACGCCTTTTCCTTTATCATAAGCACGATGTTTAATGTATAAAATTATCCCCAAATTTTATATGAATTTGTTTTTCAATTATTTTGAGATAATTATAGCTCTGAAGTAAATTTTGATCGTGAGAAAAATAAATAAATGGTAAGAGTATTTATATTAACTTAACCCTCAGGGTACGCGCATTAATGAAATTGAATACATTACAGCAAATTTAAAGGGTCACCAATTTTCAATTAGTTTCCAAAATGAAGGTATATATTTTGCATTTAATGTTTGTATTTACAAGGTAATAGTGTTGAAACATTTATGAACGTTATTAGGTATTTAATAATGGAAACAATATGGAGTAGTATCTTAGGAGTCACATGTTAAAAATATTACGTAATTATAATTTTTTGAATTGTTATTTATGGTTTTCAATCATCAATGGTAATGTTACAGTCTCTTTACTTAAACAATAGCCGTCATCATGATCAAATATGTAATTGAAATCCATCTATCAATCTAATTAGATAAGACTTCCTTTTCAGCAATAAAAGCTAAATATTGAAAAATGTTACAGATAAAACATTTCCTATTTTTCTATTAAAATTTAAATTGGAATGAGAGTATAAAATTTTGCTCCTAATTACATCCTCATTGATATTAAAATGATATTCCTGAATTATTTTGTTTCATGTAATAAGAGTGTTTTGTTTCAGACTTAAATTTAAGATGAAACGTTAGGATTAGGTTAAAATTTTGCTTTTCGAAGAGCCTTAAAAATCTGTATTGCATAAGAATCCTTTTTTAACTATATAAATTGAATTAAGTTTAGAATTATAATAAAAGTTAATGTTATTATTCTGCAATGGGAAAAAGTGTTTGTGTGTGCATTTTCAAGTATTGTGTATTTATAATTATTCTTTTAAATACTATATATTAATAGAGACATATAGACTACTTATTAATTTCAAAGAAAAATGATATTTTTTTATATAAAGTGGTACATAATAGTTAGTAAAAAAAATTACAGTAAATAAGAAAAAGAAGAGAAATAACTAGTATAAAACTTATGTCTATGGCAGACAGACAGACAGACAGTGAGAAGAAGAGGCCCTGTTCTATTCCGATTGGCTATCAGGTTGTGCCTCTACTTCAGTCTAGAGTATGTCTATAACATGGGAAGAAACTGAATGAAGATTTTAGTCACTTTTATAAGGAATTTCTCAAATTATGCTCTTACGCAGTTTTTTCAGGGTTCTTGACCGACAACCCCTCAGATGTCTCATTTCAATTTGAGAACATTGTGACCACAACCTATTTAACATGCTCAGCTGCCTCAAGCGAACACGATGGACCCTCAGTGAAGTCGAGATGCGAATTCTTTATTTTTTAGCAAAGATGCTCTAACCAATCAGGCCACTAAAGTCTTTCTCAGAACATGTATTAGCTCTTAAAGAGTAAGCTGTTTTACTAAGCTCTTAATTAGTTTAAATTTCAGTCAAATTTTGCTATTAAACAAAATGATCATGTGTTACTTTTAATTCTTAATAAATCTAATGAGAATGGTTTTATATGGAGCAAATACAGTCCCATAATACGTAATCATTAAAATATATGTTTAACTGTAATCTTATACCATTTTCTAGAAGATCAAACATCCTTGGCAGAGATGTCTTCAAGGTGTGTTGTCAAAGAAGATTAGATTTTGTGGTAAAATTGAAACAACTGATTTAGTGGGGAAAAAAGTAGCATTTTTACACATATTTCTTCTTGTTTTAAATTAGTGTTAATGCTGACGACAAATTAGTTAACTGATATAATAGTTTCACTAACCCAGGTTTGAGAAGATAGATCTTTTCGGATCATTTATTAAGTGGAATTAGCTTTAAAACGTCTGTAAAGTAAGCTTAAGATAATTAAAACTATCAAAGTCAATATTTTTATCATAAAAATTACTGACAGAGTTTATTTCTTATTGACTGAAATCAAAAGTATGGCCCTGTGATATCTTCATAAATCAGTTGAATGAATATGCAAATTTTCATTTCAAAGATTGCTTAGATTTCTACTAGTATGAACGTTAAAATTGAAAAATATTTGACAGCTCATAGTTGATAACCTAGCAGCTGAAATCTGTTGTATATCATTTGAACATCCACCTCGTTTTGTCTTCAGAGAGAGCATTTTTATTGATAATGGGCCACATTCACTTGCCGTCAGAGTGAAACTTTACAAATTTAACAAGGAAAAAGCACTTAAAAATCCATAGTAAAAACATCAATGAGTTTCTGGTTTTTCCAGGGCAAAAATCCAAAATCTTATGTATCGCCAGGTACAAAACTTCTAATCATAATATTTATCTCCCGCAATTTATTAATGGCTGTGATCTTATTCTTTAAAATGCACTGCCATACGCACCATTGTTACTTGGTAATTGCGCATATTTTCTCAAAAATATATATGCGATAGTTGCTTTTGTGTTATATAGAAAATGGACTAAGATAACATAGTTAGCTGCACAGGTGTATCCTTTCATTTTGCCCTTATTCACCATGGACAATATCATTAAAACCTAGAAGGAGCTAATTCATTCATTTGTATCTAGCTTCAATATATATATCTATATCTATATCTATCTATCTATCTATCTATCTATCTATCTATACTATATATATATATATATATATATATATATATATATATATATATATATATATATATATATATATGTATGTATGTATGTATGTATGGGTATGTGTAATTTTAAATAACAAATTACAGATTAAGAAAAATAATTATCTTTTATTCTTGAGTATTTTTTTAAAGATATTCATTTTGATATTTTCTACATTTTCGAACTATAAGTCTTAGTGTATTTTTTTTTAAATAATAAAGTAGTTATCACATTTAATATATTCATAAATTAACATTAATCTGTTACTTTTACGTATTTCATTCTATATTTTTGATTATTTATGATAAAATGTATAAGTTATATACATACTCGCGCCCATACAAATTACTTACTAACAAACACTCCATTTTCTAAATGTCAAAATAAATTACTTTACATATGTAATAATTTTTTTTTAAAATGGTAAACACTAAAAGTGTAACATTTAAAATTTATTGTTTTAAGCATATATTTACACTCTTTTACATAATTAACATTTAAAATTATGATTTGGAAAAACGACAGTGAGATTTTGATACTTGAGATTTCTTTTTGATCATCCCTTCATAAGGTAGATTTTAATCTAATGATCGATCATTCTTTGTTGCTTTTTTGGTAGCACAAGACAATAGTTGGACCAAAAAACGTTCTCAGGCTGCTTTCTTCCAAAAAATTTGTTCATTCAATATGCAAACATGTTTTTATTAGCTTAAGTGGGATTCCATTCAACATTAAATGTGAATTCTTCCTTATTATTTATTTTCAAATTTGAATCACATAGCATGTGCGCTTATAAAATTTTTGGGCAACTTTTTTTTGTCCCATAAACGATAGCAATTTGTTATCAAACTAATCATTTAAGAAATGATAAAGTACCGTTTCATCATAATAGTACTTATTACAGCGATTTTATTGAAATTTTGATAAAGATATCTATTATCAATCATTCGGTCGGTATTATCAATAATTATACTAAGCGATTGAAATTCAACTGAAGGAACCACTGTTATTGCTTTCCAAAGATTAAGTTTTGCCAAGCTGTTCTAATAATGTATTTTCTTATTCTTTTGTTTTGTGACATTTGCTGAATAGTTTCTGCACATTAACGGATACTGTCATCTAAACTATACTATTTAAACAGTATGAAGAATCGTCAAGAAAATTTATAGATAAAATTAAATATAATTCCAAAATAGGATTTTTTTTAAAAAAAACTCAAGAACTATTTCAAGATTTAAGTGTTTCGTGTGTACATCCCAATTGTAAGAATAACAACTAAAAAGTACTAACTACAGATGTAATATTTTAAGTGAAATTATTAAATTTAGTATTCCATATTGAATTTAGAATAAGAGTTTGGGCCTCTTAATAATCTGGGTTTATATCAATTTCCATATATATGCATATATATATATCTATATCTATATCTATCTATCTATCTATCTATATATATATATATATATATATATATATATATATATATATATATATATATATATATATATATATATATATATATATATATATATATATATATATATATATATATATATATATATTAAATAGTTATTAAGATAAAACCAGAAACTCTTTAGTTTTATTTATTCTATATTATTAAAATACTCAGTGTTTCTTTTTTAAAGATATTTAGTTGTATTTGATAATATTTATATTTATAGTGTACTAATTTATTAAATTATTTAACATTTCAAAAAATCTAATATTTTTCAAATTATATTTAATAAAATTTAAAATTAAATTAAACATGCAATTAATGAACATTTCACTTTTATATGTGTAGTAATACAAAAAAGTGTGGTTACCTTCCAATTCTAATTTTCATGGATTACTTTTCATTCAAGTTATGATTCAAATATTCTGAAGGCTTATATTATGAATTGTAGTATAATGAATTATTTCTTAGAGAATATGAGCATTATACCTGAAGTTTGAATACATTGAAGGCTGCAAGCAAAGTTCCGCATGAGGGAGTATTTGTGCACTTGACCATCTGCGGTTGCCACGTGTCCCCCACTTCCGACGGGCCACAAGCCGCCTATTACTTAATCACAAACAGCAGGCATGGGTAAGCATATATCCTTTCAGATTTAAGGAAGTTGGTGGGGAAGCATTTTTCCGGAAATTGAGTATATTATTTATACAATAATTGTGTGTGCTCTTCCACTTCCTTAAATATGAATACAAGGGAATTTCTGTGTTATAACATAAAACAAATTTTCCATTTTTCAAGCCAATAATAAATTTTTAGGGAAATTATTGTTTTGAAAAATATTGCTTACAACTTGCTTAAAAAATATTGAAAAATATTGCTTAAACAGAAATTTAACATGCCACAAAAATTTTCCTTCATATTTATGAATACAAATTATTATGTAACATGGTAGGATAATATTTGCATGAATAAGAGATAATAGGTATGTTTTTAAACTCGACATTGTAAATATTTATTTTGAATATTCAGATATAATATTTAAAAAAAATAAGATTTTATAAAAATTGGATATTTCTCCTTTTTTATTAATAATAAATGATGATATCATTAAAGATTAATTTATTAAACCATTTGTTCCAATGAATGAAATGCTAATTTTAGCAACTTTATCTGGATGTATTTTATAATTTTACCTGAGTATTTCAATTTAAAAATCTGATGGAGTTGAAAAAAAAAGACTTAATATGAACTAAAATCCTAGGTATAAAATAGTCTTAATACTATTTTTAATGAAAATATTTTGAAACACTGGGTTGATTATTTGGGTAGAATAAATAATGATAATAATAAAATTAATAATAAAGCATATAATGATATGACAAACATAAATTGAAAACAATTTTAAATGCATTATTTAATGATTATTTTGAAATTTTGGTGTCTACTACTGTGTTTTTCATCTGTTCTTATGGCGTGACATTTATAGTCAATTCTAAAGTGTAAGGGAATTTTTATTATTAATGTTGATTATGTTGCTTTGTCGTTTATGGTTTTTATATTTTATATAAAACAAAAATAAGTATGAATCGCTCTCTCTGTTCAACTAATTATATTATTGAGTTAATTGACTAACGATGAGGAAACATCTTTTTTGTGGATTTATTATTATACTATAGCTTATATGACATAATTAAATAAAATAAAAGAATGAGGCTTAATGAGCAATAAGAAAAAACATTATTTAGGTAATAATAATCAAATGTGTTACAGTTTTTATATAACATTTAATTATTATTACTTAAATTGTGATTCGCTGATACTATATTCAGACTTGAGTAGTAAATATTGTCTTATCAAACATTGGGGGTTCACTCTTAATAATTTCTTCCCTACCTCTAAGTTTTTTTTAAGTTTAGTTTTTTCTAAGTCTAAGTTTTTTCCCGTTTCAGTATTGAGTCCTTTAAGAAACTTCCTTTATATTTTATAGCATTTTCGCAAAATATCTGGTAAATGAATTGTAAACTAATATTCTGATATACATGTTCACAAACAATTGTCTGAAAATAAATAAACACAACAGACCATGATTGATTTTTGTTCAATCAAAACAAATCAAAGCATTTTCCTTCCATTAGCATCTAAAAACTGATATATTTCAAAAACAGATGCTTGTTAATACGAAATAGAAGCTACTCTATGTTTAAAAGAATGTCAACAATTTTGTAAGCTCTATCATTTTATAATAAGTTAATTATTCTTTCAAATAAATTATATGAAAAAATTTATATAAATTGAATAAAGTAAATATTCGTATTGACATTAAAGATCATTTATAAAACGACGAGTTCCCGGATTGTTTTAAAAGGGCTATAACAATCAGTTTTCGCTGATAAAACTACTATTATGTTTTACAATCATTAAATTATTTCTTATAGTTTTTAAATGCATAACTTACGAAAATAAGTAGTTTAAATCGAGAGTTCATGAAGGGAGGATTCATAAATGCTTATGATTATTAGCCAATTGTATGAGAACTTCTACCCCAAATAAAATTTCAATTTGAACTTTATACTTTTGTCATATAGTATAACATTTGAATTTAACAATGATTGGAAACCCAAATACTAATTTTTTTACTTTTTTAATAGGATAAAAGAGGAGGTAGATTTTTCTTTAATTCACGTAAATAGTATATTTTAATAAGTCTTCCTATCTGGTGGATCTGGATACCATAGCTCATCTCATACTTTTTTCTATAGTATTTGAAATAGCGTTTTCCTGGAATTTCATTCTAGTTCCCCACACATGGGTAAATATGGTTCTAGTGGACATTAGTGAACAAATTATATTACATTTTAAAAAGACTACTTTGTGATAAAATTAGTTCCTTTCTTATTGCTGTTGTTACTTTTGACAGTTGGATAAGTCAAGCTCGCTATGCCTTGGCTATGCGAATTTAAGTCTATAGGGAGCATCTTTCGTTTAATCAGAGCACCACGAAAGTGAAATTACGACTTTGCTCTTCAAATCCTCCGATAGATGGCCTCACCAGAGGATCCACTCACACAATTTTGACATTGATCTGCAGGGGAAGGAAATTTCTTATTGTTTCATGCGCAATCTTTTTCTTTTTGTCAGATGTTTTAAAACTAGATTATAACCTAATTCTCTGCACTTAACAAGGTTTATAAAAAATTTAATACAGAGTTCATTTTCAAATCGATTAGATCTGATCCTTTTTAATTCTTTTCTTTCATGCATTCTTACTTTTCTCCCTAAGGAAAAAATTATTTCAATATTAATCTTCAAATTAAGGATTAGTAGATTGACTGAAATTGGCGTCAAAGAATTTTAGTCATAAGATTTTATTAAAATATTGCATATTTTTTCTAAAGTTTCAATGACTCATGCAATATGACCAATATCAAGATGAGTATATATATAGTATATGGTTTAGTGGCACGAATACGATAATTCAATGTTACACGATGATAGATTAACACAGCTCTTTTTGCATAGAGAAAAAAATTTCTATATTTATCTCTCTTCAAAAAATACGATTATATAATATTAAAACATGAATTGTTTTTTAAAAAATAAAATTCTTATTTTAAAGATTTACGTTGAAAATAAAATAAACTTATTTGACTTGAAGTAAAAATAAAACTTAAATAAGCGTACATGAGAAAAGAAATCAATGCACAGTAATTTTCTTGGTTATTGTGCTACCAACGAAGCCACAGATCATGGTTTGACCTTTAACATCTCTGTGCTGAAGGAAGCGCCACCTGTTCTCCAACAATCAATTTGGGGTTGTAACTATCTTCAATTATGATAATCGATTCTCTTATAATGCTCTGATGAAGTGTACCTATTGAATACTTTGCAAACAACATGTGAAGAATTAACAACTTAAGATAATTTGCCCGAAATAGCATCCCAATAATCAAGAAAGCATCAATTAGACTTATATTTGTAAGCATTAGAATAAGCAGATATTAGTTTTATAATATTTTCTTATAAACACATGAGAGTAACACTTTATAACTAAAAATAACAATTATTAAAAACTTGATCATTATTTACGCAGTTTTCGGTATTGTGAAATTGATAATTAAAAATATATTTTATTGTATATTATGTATTGAAAATATGCATATAATATATATATATATATATATATATATATATATATATATATATATATATATATATATATATATATATATATATATATATATATATATATATATATATATGATATCTAATGGTTAATTACAATGATTTTAAGAATAGAAAAAAAAAAATTAATGTTTTTTTTTAAGAATTCTAATAAAGTATGTACGCAAAACTTTAATTTCTTCAGAAAAGTTGCATATAATTACTTTTGGAACAAAAAAATCTTTTACTGCCCTGGTTTTTTTCTCTAGTTAATATGTAATTTAGATTTTGCTTAGAACTCTGATTTTGTTTCATAAAGCAATTTCTTTCATTTTGCAGTTGGCCAAGAAATATGTATTAAACATCAAGACCTCCTCTAACGTAATTTTATTATTTGTATTATATTATTTTTCTTAGAACCACATTAATATTATTTAACAATGTATGTTGAAATGTTATTTGTAAAATTTCTCTAGTTTAGAAATTGTGTTAAATCAATATTCTTCCTATTTTTTTTGCAACTTCTTAAGAATTTAAAAAAGTTTCAGTATCATTTAATTTTTGAAGAGAGTAGAATGTTTTACGTAATTAAAATATTGTAATGATGTTAATGTATCTTATTGTATGTATTAAAAGAAGAGCTTCCTGCGCATTTAATGTAAATTTAAATTTTACGGGATATTTTTGCATCAGGTCGATCTAAATTTGTATAATCAAATTTGTATGTCAAGAAATAAATGCAGACATGGACTGATATTAAGTTTTCTTTTTATGTAAACTTTGACTTTAATCTTTGGATGAACAATCATCAATGATCAACAGAATCAATATTATCATGCAAAATCAATATTCCTGAATCTTTTCTCTTTTCCTTAAAATTGTTGTAAATAGATGTTTTTAAAAATTTAGTCTTATTTATTGAATTTATCTGCGAATTATCAAAATATGTATTAAAAAATTTGCGTATTTATTTGAAAATTGGTGTATATGAGATTATTAACCTTATTAAATTAATCCTTTTATTGAATTCAAATTCTTTTTCATTTAATGTTCGATTTTATAGTTTCTTCTTCAATTTGTAATTGTTAAGATAATTGGTTATCGCTTTGTTTTTGCATTCATCAGTTTGGGGTTCGAGTTCTGTTTCAAGCGTGGGTGTTAGAAATGGTCTGTAATTCACTTTAAATCATTAATCGCTGTTAAATTGGACTTCGTTTGTAAAAAAAAATAAAAATTAAAAAAAAAACTGTAGAATGGCAAATGAAACCAAATGAATAAACACTACCCATTCCATAACTTTTTGACGATGTGCATAATGTATCTCTGTTTGTATTTTATGATATTCCCAGTATTCGCGTGTGTGTGATTCTGTTGTACCAACTGTTCCGCAGTTATTGAGATAACAAAGTTATACCATGTTCAGCCAATTACTTGTTGAAATTTTTTTAACGTTTATTTATTTAAAAAAATAACAAACAAGTTCTGACCTTTATATTTGAAATAATATTTTCACTTTTGAATTAGCTGCACCGCTAAGTATACTTTCATTTTGCTGAGACCAGTTTAACAATTTAAATATAATGGAATTCTTTACTCGACATTTGAACTAAAGAAGGCAATGATATGATATATGAATCACTATCATTTCAAACGATTGACAAAACTTCGCAACTATTCGAGAACTATTTTAAAGTCAATAAAATGATGCATTCGATTGAATGGAATCTAACGATATATTTGAAAATATAGTCCTTAACTTAACTTATAATAATGGTGTTAGTAATCAAAATTAAGAAAGAAATTAAATGAATTTAAATTGATAAAAAAGGAAGACTGTAATAGTTTTGATAGAGAAAATTAAGCGTTTTTGTGATTTTTACAAACTCAACAGTCATGTTAAATGCTTACACTTTTTAGCGTTGCCTTCTAAGTAAAGAACCTACCAAGTAATATTAATTTACCTACTATGTAAATGTTGCTACAATGACATGTACCAAAAGTTTTCTCCTGTGTCATTACTGGTAATTCAAGGAAAAACTTTACGTTTATTTTCCACAGTGCAGGAGGTTTACTTTATATGTAACAAGTTTGGAAGATATTGCTTGTATTTTCATTCAATAAAATATTTTTTTTTATCCTGATAGTTTCAGAAACAATCGAACAAACAATGTTAAGTTTGATTAACGAATTAAGAAAAAGGGATCATTTTGATGTAAAAGAAATATATATGGAAAACTTAACTGAAAATGTTCCATAATCTGTCACACACACATTACACATACATACATACATACATACATACATATATATATATATATATCACATATATATATATATATATATATATATATATATATATATATATATATATACACATGAAATAATTGTACAATTAATCTATGCATTGAGAAGAAATTTTTCTAGAACTGTTTATTGACCTTTTATAAGCAACTTTTAACTGACAATGTATTTCTAGTGATAGAGATGTGTTCGAAATAAAGAGTTCTAGAACTTAACTGCATATTACATAAGGAACTCTTAAAAGTGAAAAGTGGTTATTGTAGACTGTCTATTAAAAGCAACTTATTGTTTTTTCAACGTTAAAAAGATAATAAAACACCGGAAAAGTCGATAATTGCCTACTAGTGACTTATTTGTTTCCATCCCCTCTTCATCTTAAAAGGCAGATGTTGTTACTAGAAGGAGATTTAAATCACGATCTCCAATTACTTGTGATCTGGACTCACGCTGCAGTTACAGATAATGTTTCTCAAAAACAGAGGCGTCTGAAACCGCGAAGTATTATGGTATTGATGATTATAAACAGGATATTTAGCTGTCTGTCAATAAAATCATTGCTAATTGAACGAGTTCCTTAAAACATATTTTTGCAATAAATGGGGTATTTTAACTTTTGTGAAAGAGTTTTCGCTTGAATATCAGGAAAATTTTTATATTTATTTCATTACGTATTTTTGTACACTTAATTAATATTACATGACATCGAGGCATAGCGAAGGGAATCACGAGTTAAAAATGGAAAGCTGAAGTCTATCATTATACGTAAATTCGATTTATCTTCACATCCGGTTCTTACTATGTGTTAAAAATATTCTAGAAAGTGATAGCAGTTAGTAAACATTTGATTAAGAATGTAGTGAAGAAAGTCAACAGAATTCTGATAATATATACTATATGTCGATAAGAGAAATAGTTTAAGTCTACAGAATTTATTTTAATTAAAGAATTTTTCTTCAGTAATTTCACATGAATGTGTTTCTTACTCGCATGAAAATTTTTTTAAAGTTAAGAAAAAGTTTAATCATATAGATGGGCAATCTGTAAACGAGTTTCATTAATTGCAGTTGTCGGTTTTCCAAACGTTGAAACATAGACTATAAAACCAAAAACCTAAGACACAGAAAAAAGAAAAGAAAATAGAGCATTAATAAATAAAACAATGAAAAATGCACAAGCTATAGCAGGTAAAATAAAAACTACAATGAGATGACAAGGAGTAATGAACCTCTTACTTTAACTCCTTACATTTTCATCTTTTTTAGCTGTAATATTTATAACCATTTCCAACACTCAGTTGTAGCTTAATCAAGTGCAATTTCGATTTATTTACTGTATGCTCTACAATAATAATATGCGCATAAATTATAATACTGATAATTATTACGTATTCTTCCAGCAAAAAATGATCTCTTAGTAAAAATCTATTCACTTTATAACATTATAAGGTAACTTAAACATTTAACTAATATCTATGTATGACAATGAAAATTTGAGTCATCTAAAAGAAGTCAAAGCTATACCGTTTTCTATTGAACTTGACAGATATGTTAGATCAAGTTTTGTGCCTATAAAGTTTAAAATTAAACAAAAATTCAGTCTCCATTGATGGACATGTTTCATCGATGGTTTATTAAATATTTATCATTCAAAATTTTAATTGAAGATAAATTAGAGAACTATATATAGTATAAGTTAATAGCTATAAAGTATAAGAGTGATTCATTTTGATTTTAAATTAAAGTAGAATAATGAAACATTTAAAATTGCGATACTAAATGAGAATGATTTTAAGTTGATATTATATATATATATATATATATATATATATATATATATATATATATATATATATATATATATATATATATATATATATATATATATATATATATATATATATATATATATATATATATATATATATGTTAGAAGTAGCAGAGAGTCTTACTGAGGATAGAAAAATGAAGTTATTATTTATATAAATTTTCAAAGGAAGCAATTTTTGTGTATTTTTTGTGTATTTTTTTAATACACAAAAATTTTGTGTATTTGTGTTTTTAATACACTGTTTACAAATACACAAAAATTGCGACCTGCAATTTTTGTGTATTTGTAAACAGCCTGCATTGTAAGAATGGACAGGAACTGAATAAAGGACGATTTTTTTTACGTAAAGTGTTTTCATGCATAAAAAGAAATGGACATGTGAGACAATATGTTTGAAAACATTTACTTTCTTCTAGAATAGGTGAATAGTGATGGTATATTACCAAAGACATACTTAAAAATATTTTCTCGTAATACTTAATACTAATCATTCTATTCAAGTTAACATATTTGATTATTTTATCATATTACTGGATTTACAAGGAAAGTTGTGTTTAAAACTTTATCATTTCATAAGTATAAGGACATAACTTAAAAATGTGCGTACTTCCTATCACCATGGTGATATTTGGTCGAATCAAGCTTAAACTCACAATATTTCCAGATACGAAAGCGAAAACTATGAAGTGAGAACTCGAAGGTAGACAGTAAGTAAAAAAGAAAATATAATAAATTTTTATTTATTAATGAGTTTGTTTTTAAAAAGTCACTGTTTTGCTTAGATTAATACATGGGAATATTTTGCTGTTCTTGTCCTTAAAATTCCAATATCACTCTTCCTCTGTTGGGAAGCAAAGAGCCCCATAAAGGGGCAGATAGTTCCTATCCATTACATCTCCAGAGCCGCAGAGTGGACCAGTAGGAACAGTAAGAATGCCCAAGCGCTTCAAATGAGAGGTTAGGCTGTCATGTCCTGTTGTTAATTTGTTTTAACTTCACAATTTTTTTTTACAAGCAATTATTGAAAAATATTCAATTATACAGTATTTCCACACCACAAATTTTTTTTGTCATGATTTTATGAGGCACATTGCGTGTTTCACATATCCATAATAAAAGGATATATCAATCTAAATATATTGAAATTCATCATAATTAGAAGGAGAATGATGAAAAGGAATCTTTTTATATTGATATACCGGAATAGATGTTAAAATTGGGGGAAAGAAGGAGGTAGCGTGCTTTGTCCTAAGAATAGGCATGGGTTGAACAATGGGCGTTCCTTTTATGTGAAGTGTCTCCATGCGTAAAAAGGAGTAGGCAAGTGGGACGATATGTTTAAAAAAATAAATAAAATTCTATACACATACATAAAAATGTTCAGTTTTTTTTCTTTTTTCAGTTCCTCCACTAAGTTTTTTTTTATAAGTCTTATCCCCCTCCTCTTCATTCATGCAAGCTTTGTCACTCTATTTGAATTTGCAACAATCAGATAGTAGAAGATTTTGAAAAGGCACCGTATTAAAGATTGAGGGAGGTGGAAGATTGGAAAAATAAGGGGTGCCTGAATAGTGTGTTATTTGAGGGGGAGGGGTGAAATGCACAGGTACCCTCATGGCAGAGGGAGAGATGAGGGGATTGGTTCCTTTGAAATCATAAAGGAAAGTCGAAAAGCGGCATCAAGATGTGTGCATTGAAGATAACGCTTAAGGTCGCGAACATCTTTGGGAGACGACCCTAGAACTGTGACTCAAATCAAGAAATGCAAAATAATTCTTCATTCGGAAGCGTATTATCGACAGACAATAGTTTGCCATGGGTAACACTTTCCCATTTTTAATAATACAACACAAATCTAAAGAAAACTCTACATACCTGCGCAGCAATGAAGAGCTACAGATGACGTGAATAAATGAGCTTTCTAATTTACTGAATTAAAAACAGATACTAAGACATGAACAAGCAGGAAAATTGAGATGCAATTTTCAAAATACATAAAGTGTTAAGAATTGTTAAAAATGAATTAAAAATTACGAAATGTAGGATTGTAAAGTAATAAAAAAATTGGAAGAAACGATAAAAATTCAAAAATCCTTACAGATTAGTTGACTGATAGTTCTTGTTTATATTTAGGCATTTACAATCCCGTAGTGTAATACAAAAAAGCTTTTGACAACATTCTGAGATATATCCGTAGGCAAAACTTCGTGATAATAAAAAATGATGAAGTGATGAAATTGACACTCGCTAATCACAATTATTATGTATTATTATATAGCAGAATGTTTATAAAGGTTATTAAACTCAACAAGCTAAGCATGTATAGGCATAATTAGCACGACAGCATTGATACGGAGAGAATTGCCTAAACTATTAAGCAAAATATTTTTTTGTGTTTGAGCTTGAAAGATATTAATCTCGGCTATCGAAATTAATCTTTATTTATATTTTTGTAGAAAAAGCAAAATTATTATTTTTTAAATTTATGTTTCTTTTTGTGATAAGTAAGTATATCCATCATATAAATATGAAAATTCAAAACAAATATTTAAAACACAAAAGTACAGTCTTAGAAAACCATATGATAAAAAATAATTTGCCACTCTCATTCTTTTAATTAAAATTATTATTTCAGCACACTTTCAAGAAGAATGTAAATTCTCTTATAAGAGTGATTAGTACGGATGAAATAAACAAGTTATATATGAAATAATTATGTATTGTTATAATTATCTTAAATAGAATCTATACATATAGAATTAATGTACTTGAAATGATTTGTGCGTGTGTGAAGTTTCATTTTTCACATGAAAACAATGATGCTACGCAAAAAATTATCAAAAAAAAAATAATAATAATAATTAAATATTCACAGTTTTTATACAAGTTAATGAGCATCTTTCTATGTACTTTGTAATATGAAAAAAATCAATTCATAAAAATATATAAATTTTTGAGCCAAAAATTCGTCAAATTTTCAACATCAGCACTTGTGAGTTTTTAATTCAAAATAGTGCGTATCACTTTTCACACAAATGTATATGATATAAGGTTAAAAAATTCAATTTCTGTTTTTTTTTTATAAAATTAATATACGATATATTTTAAATAGGAGTTCTCATTAGTCTAAGAAAAAATATGATTACTATAATTTTAAACTTTGATTCACCTGTAATAAGTATTTTTATAAGAATACATGCACAGTCATATCTTTTTAGACATAAATTCTTGAATGGAATGAAAACCTTTTTTTTTTCCCATTCGAGATCGTGAATTTATTTTCTGCCTTCGACACTCCTTCTTTCAAAACCCTGAAAGTATGTTATGTATACTATGCATACTGGGGAACTTTATGACGCTGTGCAGATCCCCGCTTCGCTATTGTTATTCCCTCCCCAACTTTGCAAAGTTCGATGCACTTATTGTTGGAAGCAGGTTGGGATCCATAGTTGTTATAATAGATAGGGTGCTGCAGGTTGGTTGCTGGCAAAAAATCGGCCACTTGCAGCAAGAAAGTACAAAAAAAGTCTTCAATTCACCTTATTTTTCTTTTCTTTGTTGGTGTATTAAGGGGAAAATTCCGAGAATTCCCCAAGAGATCACGACTTTAAATACCGATATTGCAAATATAATTCACACTAGGAAGGAAGCTTTGATGCACCCTATTACCGTTTGATACATATATATAGTTAAAGGATAAAAAAAAATATTCTGTAATCTTGATGCTCTGTTGATTTGTATGAAATGGGATTGAGAAATTCTTGAAATATTTTTAACTCCATGAAATAAAAGACTTGATGAGGAAAGTAAAAAAAAAATCGAAAGAGAATTTCTTTTGAACTTCTAAATTATTTTTTAAAGAAATGAGAAAACATTTTTGCAAAGTAAATTTATTGCTTAAGTCATTATAAAAAACCTTCTCAGTCTCGGTAATCAGTAAAATTTCGACTACCAACTCTGAGTCATGATGAGAGTGTTCGTATAATTATTCATGGAACTCAAGAAATTGATCTAATTTAGGGATATCAGGTTTATATACGTATCAGATAAAGACCAATTAGTATATCTTATTATGCCATTTAGATCATTGATTCATATATTATTATATAATTATTCATGGAACTCACACACACACAAGAAATTGATCTAATTTAGGGATCTTAGATTTATATACGTATCAGATAAAGACCAATTAGTATATCTTATTATGCCACTTAGATTATTGATTTAAATGTTGTTGTTTTGTGGTTTCACTTTTAATGCCAAGATTTTATAATTTTCATGAATTTGTATTTATTTTAAAAATTTAATTTTTAGTTTTCTATAATTTTCAGTTCATTTTAAATGAAGAGAATTCCCTGAAGCTTTAATTCAAATTTTTGAACCGAGTAACAATTGCACTTTTGAACGAATATGAAGGTAATACTATTATAAAATAATTTTTATGCTTCTTAGAACATGCAATGTGCACTACTGGCCATTAAAATTTCTACACCAAGAAGGAATGCAAATAACAGAACGATATTTATTGGACACATACATTATAGTAGAAAGAACAAGTGATTAGATTTACAGGAAATTAGGATGTATTGATCTTGAGAAATCAGTATCCAGAGCAGCCACCTCTGACTGCAATAACAGCATTTATCCGCCTAGGCATGGAGTCAAACAGAGATTGTATGGCATGTACGGGGATCTCATTCCATGCAGCTTCAACACTATGCTACATGTTCATCGACAGTAGTGGATGGTGAGTGATGGCGTGCCAATCTCTCGGCAACCATTGACCACACGTTCTCAATTGGTGATAGATCAGGAGAACGTGCTGGCCAGGGTAGCAGTCGAACCTGTTCTGTATCAAGGAAGTTCAGAACACTACGGGCAACATGCGGTCGTGTATTATCCTGTTGGAACAAAGCATTAGGGAGGCCTCGAAGATAGGGCAGAGCCACGGGCCTTAACACATCGGAAATGTAACGGTTGCTGTTCAAAGTGCCGGTAATGCGAACAAGTGGTGATCGAGACGTGTATCCAATGGCACCCCATACCATCACTCCAGCAGATGGGCCAGTATGGCGATGTCCAATGCAATCTGGCAATGCGCGTTCTCCACGATGCCTCCAAACACGGATGCGGCCATCATGGTCCTGTATACAGAACCGAGATTCATCTGTAAAGATGACGTGATGCCATTCCCGCGTCCAGGTTCGTCGCTGATCACACCATTGAAGGCGCTCCTGCCAATGACGCAGCGTCAATGGTAGCCGAAGCCATGGTCGCCGTGCAGACAATCCATGCTGCTGCAAACGTCGTCGAACTGTTCGAGCAGAAACTTGCTGCCTTGCAAATGACTCCATTTCTCGACTCAGGGTTCGTGACGTGGCTGTACGATCCCTTGTGACCATGCGGATAAGATGTCGGTCTTCTCTGCTGTTAGTGATGGGGTGTCGCTGAGATCCTGCATGACATTCCGTATGATTGTCCTGAACCCATCGATTCCATATTCTGCTAACAGTCATGGGGTCTCGACCGACGCGAGGAGCAATATTGCGGTAAGATAAACCGCAATCCCGGTAGGCTATTATACTTCTTCGATCAAAGTCAGACACGTGCTGATAGACATTTCTTCTTACACGAGGCATTACAACTTTCTTTGCCGAAAACAACGCTGAAACGGAAACTGAGTATGAGAAAACTGCTGTCAAATCTC
Source organism: Latrodectus hesperus (assembly GCA_037975125.1). Classification (NCBI taxonomy): domain Eukaryota; kingdom Metazoa; phylum Arthropoda; class Arachnida; order Araneae; family Theridiidae; genus Latrodectus; species Latrodectus hesperus. Next base: position 69,314,913 of record CM075859.1, on the reverse strand, counting down.
TGGTTTTATATACATTGTAGATGTCGCTACTGTCGCCTGCTTTGTATGAATGCGCTGAAAATCTTATCATTTGCATATCACAGCAAGTTCTACCTGTCATGCAAATTTCACGTGTGTGGTGTGCCACTTTCCTGGTGTAGCAATTTTAATGGCCAGTAGTGTAATTATTGTTACTTAGAAATATGTAGTAATACATCTAATATATTCCTTATGCCATATTGCGTATTAGATATTCGTATTCTTTTATAGTTTCATTTAATTGATTGTGTTAAATACAATGGATCTCAATTCTATTTCTATCTTTAGGAAATATGTAGATACAGTGCTGCACCCTTGAATATGAATACTAAATTCAATAATTTTATAATATTCGGAGATTAACAATTTTTATTACAATAGTGGCAAATCAAAAATATTTCTGAATTAGTAAGTTTGTCAAATCTTATAGCACAATGTGTTACAAAATTTCCTAAAGAAAAATCACTTAAAAAACTAAGTATGAAAGGGTCAACCAACAAAATTAACTTAGTATGACCAGAGAGTCATTTTGAAAATTTGTAAAAAATTGACATTTGAATGCTATAAAAATATCTACTGAGAACTTAGAATGTGTTTTACCACTTCAATTTCCCTCGGAACTGTACGAAAAGTGCTCTGATTGGCTAGATTAGTAAATACTATGCAAGAAGAAAATTTTTTGTAAGTGTAAAAATAGAAAGTTTAGGCTTTGAAAATATGAAATTAAAACAAAAAACTTGAAAAACATACTGGTTGAAGAATGGAAGAAAACTGATATGGAAAGAATAAAATAAATAAATGAACTCTATGCTCAGAAGTCTAAAGATTCCTGAATGATAAAACGCTATATACATACATGATTGGTTGGTTAGTTAATTGGTGTCGTTTCATTTGAAGTCAAGTCAAATGGCCCCAAGTGCCGAAATTACTGCCTTGGCAATGTGTGCTATTTTGTCATTATAGAGATTTCCCTGAAAGGGAACTTCATCAATGGGCTGTAAACTTCTAATGATGGCGGGGGAGTTAAAAATGCGTTCCGGGATGAGTTCGTTCTCCGGGCAGTTCCTACATGATTAGTAAGTTCTGTTGCTTTCTGTATTTATAGTCATTCCACAGAATACATACATGATTATATATCAAATACTGGTTAAAAAATTTATTGATTATTATGCTGATAATCATTAAATTTCATTTTCCGAACAATACTTTTGGGGCATAATTTTCTACTACTTTTTGCTTAATAGCTTTTATAAAAATAAAGTTCATATTTCATCTTAGAATGTCTAATTTTATTTTATTAAAATCAATTAATAAATATTATTTAGTTATTTATATGAAATATTAATTTTTTCTAATACATTTACTAGTATTTCATTACAATTTGTAAGTGTAAGAATATTTTTGAGAACCACACTTTATACAAACATAAGCGAACAACTTGTTAAAAATGCAGTAAGTAACAGTGAATGACATTCTACCATGAACTGTGTGAATATCAATACCATTTCATTTAGTAGCATACATATCTTGTAAAATAATGCAAGTTTTAGTACATAATATTCTTCATCAATGCTAGGCTTCTAAAAACGACAAGAAAAGGTTCATTCAAACATAACAATTGATAGAGATGTGATCTAAATTCACAAGTTTAAAGATGAGGAAAAAAATGTATGACTCATGCAAACAAGAGAAAGCGTTACACATCATCATCGGTATTTCCGTAGACTTTATGACCTGATGAGAACGCTCTGACATCGTTAAACTTTAGCTAATAGCTGCAGGAGGACGTTCAGTAAAAGAGGCATCGTTTCATCCCTATGACAGGAGTGCTTCTGCATTTCGAAGCTTTCTTTGGCGTCGGGAGCAAACACTTCTGACGCTCTGTTGACACATAGTCTTAAGATTTTCCTATGAGTCTCTTCTTTTTCTTGTTATTCACCTTCACCTATTTTCCTGAAAGGAAGATGCAAAGGAAGTGAGAACTTAAAGAAAATAAAGACATTAAATATGGAGTCAGTCAATCATTTTATATAGGACAAAAATATACCTAATGTTCTATATAAAGGCTCCCGATAAACAAGCATTTAATACTAGTTATTTGCTGCAGAAGAAAGGGGTATCAGGAAATAATAAGTTATCAAGTTAATAAAAGTACCGAGAAAAAAAGTGACGCTTATGAAATCTTTCAAATTAATCAGTAAAACTAGAATCGTAATCGTTTTTCTGCATATTTAACTTTTGTTTTTCATTTTTTTAATGTGCATGTACTCTTGCATGCATAGATTATTTTTCCTTTTCTTTAAATTTTGCGATAATTTCTTTCCATTTCAAGCCATCAAGAAGTCCTTAATACGAGGTAAAAATTAGTACCGTTATTTGATTCTCATCATTGATTCTGTTTAGTAGTATAAAAGCAGTTTTCAAATTTTCTACATTTATACCAAGAATTCAACTCACCGTGGTAATGTCAGCACCATGACCTTTCGGGTAGAAATCTTCATTTATGCTCAATCCCTGTAACTATTGAACAACGGAAAAGGGTTTTGGATTTCTTCTTCCACGTCTGTTTTGTGGGTACTCGAGAGTTTTCTGGATTTCCAACCTTGCAATGCATGAGTTCAGTACCTGCAATGCTCGAATATGTTGCAGCATTCTTCTGCATTAGGTTGTCTAATGCTTGGTGTTAAATCCATGGCAGTTGCACTCGTATATTACTTGCGGATTTGACACTTAGTTAGTTTTTTGTAAATATGTTACGTTTACGGTAATAAGTATTTCTTTTCTTAAATGTGGAAAATAATATTGTTGTCATATCTACCAGTTACTATTGATAATTACTAATATAGTCAATGTTATTAATTATGCATAATTTATGAAAGCTTTAACGTGTTTTCTATGATCTATGACAAATGGTTTATGATAATTACTATTATTTTTTATTACAATTAATTATTCATGAATTTAACAAACTACATTGCTAACGCAATGCATTTTTAAAATTATTTCTCGGAAGAAAGAAGCTGTGAGGCATTTGAAGTCAAATGCTTTTGATTTTTTACATATTCAGTGGCTAAACCTTACGGTTATAAAAAGTTATGAAATAATTGACCGCTAAAATTTGAATCGTTATTTTTTAAATTTACTACAATTTCACTTAGTTAAGCAAAAGTTTCTTTGTAGAAAGTATCGTCATTACTTGTTTATATTTGTTTGAAAATACCGCTTTCAAACAAATGTAAACAAGGAATGACTATTTGTATCAAGTTTATATAAGTTTTTATTTTCCACGAAAGTATTGTAGCTACTGGATATCAGCCTAACTATTACCTATTTCTAGTGCTTTTATCAGAAGGGCTTAATTCATATTCGGTTTTGAAATATTTCGGTTCGAAAGCTCGGTTTTGTTATATTTCGCTTTGTTGTCATTTTCCCACTCACTTATAAAGGGAATGGTTAATAGAATGAACATATTCTAAAATTTTTTCTCATTTTCTGAAAAAAAAATCTATATTTCAATTTAATGAAATTTTTTTTACATATTTCTTACTGTCCTATAATCTATAATTAGTCTATCACAATTATACACAACAATATATCAAACAGTCTCTTCCTTTCTTTTAGTATAGTGTTGTGATTTAGAAGAACAGTCTGCTTTTGTGTTAACCGCTCCTTGATATAAGTTTAAAAATTCAGTATATTATTTCCAATGAAAAATATAAGAACTAATATTACATAAAAATATCGTAATTTTCTCATTAATTAGATATGAGCTCATATTACGAAATAGTATCTAACGGTTGTTAAATGTTTTATTTCTAATGATGATGTTTATAAAACATGTGTATCTTATGTGTCAAATAGAGAGTGAACTGAAATGAGTCAAACATAACACGAACTTTGATGAGCTCTGTAATACATAAAATAATACATAACACCGTGTCATTGAATCTGGTATATCCTAAAATGAGTATTTATAAAATTGTATAATCTTGAATCACACAATTAAGAATTAAGATATGCAACAACATAAGATCTTTCCTTGATTAAAAATTTATATAGCCGCCCACCCTGTTTAGTGGTCAGAGTGCCTGAGTGCGGATAGGGAGGTCCTGGGTTCGAATCCCAGTTCAGGCATGGATGTACTTTCTCTATCTATCCTGTCTTTGTCCTTTCCTTGTATGAATGAGTTGTGAATGGTTACCTACACTATAAACGGATTCCTATGGCATGTGTGTACTGAGGAAGTTGAACTCCACACCATATTACGGTTTAGTTCGAAAAGTGGAGCACCGCACCCCATGATGACAGCCTAGCTGGCGCACGACAACAACAACAAAAATTTATACACCCTAAAAATAAAAAATTTATAATTAAGGTATAAAATACTTTCATATATATATATATATATATATATATATATATATATATATATATATATATTCGTTAAGTTATACCCATAAAGGAATATTATGTTAATAACGTATTATATAAAATATACGTACACATAAAAGCATAAAGGCACTATATGCTAAAGTAAATGCGGAAAAAATGCGTAAAAAAGGAAAACATTTAAATTTATCGGTATGACTGATGAGTTTTTTCAGTATGATGAGCATTATTTATCTTAATTTAAAGCTTAAGTCAGTTTCCCATTACAATCACATACCATGATTTTTTTTTAAATTATAAATGAGTAAAAGTCTTATTTTGCTGTAATAGAATGTGCCAAATGCATTAAAAGTTTATTTCACTTATGAACAATGTATTTTAACCAAAAAAACTTTAAAGTTATTCATGTTATTTTTATTCCCTAAAAAACAAACAAATTCTTATATCTTTCTTGAATGAAACGTTTTATGAGATATCAGAAGAAAGTGAGTCTCTCATTAAAATTTTGTTTTTTAAATTTTGAAGTAAGCAAAAAACACCTGACAAATCCAATGCAGTGTTTGCATTTTTATTTTCAATAAATGGATACATTAACGACAAACTATTATCTTCTGAAACTCTTCTATGTATTAAGCTACTTTCTAGGATCAAGAAGTATTCGTGAATGTTTTAGGAGCTAATGTTTGACATTTATAAAATATAAGCAAATAACTTTCTTTATTTATACGTTGATAATTATATATTTAAGTTTTTTTTTAATATTTGCGTTTAATTAATCAATCCGGTTGAGACTAGTTATTGCAAATTTGAATTCATTAATTAATAATAACAATAATTTGTTGAATTTTAAAAATATAGAACAAAATGCGAAAATTGCACAGCTTTTAAGCGATGGGGAAATTTAAACTTAAATTTCTTTAGAACACCTAAGTCTGTAAAGGAATCCATTGATTCTGAATTTTGAATTTTCAAGCAATATTCATCTTCCTTTTCCTATATAAGGCCCATATAATATCAAGTCCATTCCTCTTTTTATACAGAATGTTCATAATGTTATAATGCTCATAATAGACCTTATATTGCATAAAAAGATCTTAAATAATTGTTTCTAGCCCCTTGATTGTACAACGTTGTAAAAAATCATGCGTTATATCTTTTTCAATTTTAAGTCTTCAATAGCTTAGATGTTCTGTGTGACTGTCATCATAACGCCAATTTAAGAAGTACAAGAAAAAATTGCTAAATAATAAAAATAATATTAAATAATACTTTGTTAAATAACAAAGAGTAAATTAAAATTTAAAAAGATTGTTAAAAGAAGCTTCATTTTTTGAAATTCATTTTTTTATCTACTGTAAAAATATTTCTTCCAAAAGTAATGCATTAGGAATAGTACATGTACAATCTTGCAAGAAGATGTTGCTTTATAAGAGCGGGAAACAATATGCTTCATAGCACAATAAAAAAAACAATAGTAATATGAAATTCTAAACATGACGTTCATTTTATCAATTATTCAAAATTTTCTTAACAAAAATATCTTTCATACATTAATTCACTAACTTCAAATTTTGTAAACTTTAATCTTTTTTTTACAGAAAGATATATACTGATGAAACAAATTATAATTCTCTATGATTATTACCTTGTTTAAATACAAGTTTTTATGATTTATAATTTTTTTTAACATTTGTATAGTTGGAAATTAAGGAAATATATTCATGAATAAGACTGAAAAATACAAGATTTTATCTCTTCTAATTTCCACCAATTATATAAAATATTGACATATTTTCCTAATAATTAGTGCACAAAAACTAAAGTAAATTGTTTTTTATAATTATCCATTAATAATAAAATAATGGCACACTATATATAAAACTGCAAATAGGATGGCTTATTATGATCAAAATATTGAGACTATTAATAAAATAGTATGAATAGAGTATAGCGGAGAACTTATTGCATATCGTTTCCTTGTATGTTTTTAGAATTATTTCTTCTTTAAATGTTTAATTGTGGAAGGTATATCATATGACTCTCTAGTTCCTCCTTCAAAACTTTAAGATGATTCAAATGCTTTTTTTATTTATTCCGCTATTTTTAGCTTCACACCCCATGTTATTTACAAAATGTTCGGCGAACATTTTCGAATTGTTAACCATTTGCAGAGGAGCTATTGGACGATGGAAATCTGTTGCTTGAGATTGTACGGCGCCATCTATTTGTTGTCCTTGAAAATTATTTTCTTGGCATCATATCAAAATCGAATACTTTGAAAAATTACCTGTGGAGTTTAGTTACTTCATGTGCAAGTAGAAAGTATAATGTTTTATTTTTAAATGTTTTTTTAACATCTTAAATATGAGTCCGGAAAAACCATGAATCACTTTTATGTTTTCTCGATAGTTAGTCCTGGATGCATAATTCCATTTGCCACAATACTTCAAATTTAGCGAATCTTTATTTTAGACTAACTTATTCAATTGGAAATCCTATTTTTATAAGTAAAATGAAATGTAGACTTTTTACGTTCCCCAAATTTCCATAATGATGCTCATTAAGAATTTTTAACCCATGTTTACTTTTAATCATTGAAAATGTGGTTTATCTATTGTTACAATTCAAAGTTTTATCGAAGATTTTAGAGAATATTCCTTATATCCAATTGCAAAATAATTATTAATCGGTATCAATTAACTTAATATTCAATCTCTTTAAATGATAAAATGTAACCACATCAGTGTTGATAACGAATCAACTGAATTTAGAAACTATATATAATTTGCTCTTAAATGTAGGTACATATTTAAAATTATAGCTTGAATTTAATGCAGAATTGGAAATCCTTAAATTTTGAAATTTTAAATTAAAGTTTTATTTTACGGGAAGTCCTCAGGTGGTTTAATCAGTCTTGAAAGATTCCATTCATTTAAAAATTACAGAGAAAAGTTACTATATATTATATTATGAAATTTTTATATACATTTTGAAAATTCAAGCGAAAAAGCACAGAAAAAGTTGCATCGACTATATTAATTATCATTTGGGGATTAAATTTGTAGTTAACACAAATTAAGCTATACGAGGTTTGTCCGGAAAATACGTATAAAAGTTGAATAACTTTATTTTACAAGTATTCAGGTATTACAATATGGTCTCCTTCAAAGTACTCACTCTGAGACAAGATACACTTCTGCCAATACCGTTTCCACTGTTGTTAACATTGCTGAAAGTCCTCAGTTGTGGTGCGGTTCAGATGCCGTGTCGTTTCTGCCTTGATGTCTTCCACATCTCCCAAGTGCCGTCCCCGAAGCAAAATTTTGCCTTTCGGGAACAAGAAGTCACAAAGGGCTAAATCGGATGAATAAGGCGGGTGCCCTGTCACGGTTATAGAGCTTCGGGACAAAAACTCACGCACAACAAGCGACGTGTGAGTATTGTCGTGTGAGCAGGCGCATTGTCGTGATGATGGATCCACTTGCCCCCTTTTGGCCATTTTCACGGTCATTCTTGCCCAGCTTTGTAAAAAACTTGATCCTCAATCAGAGAGAACTTCATGCCGACGGCAGGTGAAAAAAGGTAACTTTTAACAAGCAGCCGCACACTCCTATTTACACGCAGAGCGGTCTGACTCGAACTGAGCGTTGATGGGATTGGTTACAATAGTAGTGCCACCTGGCGGTGACTGCAAACTGTAAAATAAAATTATTATTCGACTTTTATACGTATTTTACGGACAAGCCTCGTACACCATAATTTAATAACTGAACTTAATCCTTGATTAATTAATAAAAAATGTTACTTAAAGTTTATTGCTTTAGATCTCATGATAAATATATTATTAATTTCATTAAATAGATAATACAAATAAATAAAATAATAATCTTTAAAATAGTATAATGCATTATAGCAAAATAAACTATTAAAAAATGAAAACAAATTAAGTGTAAAGATATTTGGTGGTAAATGCTTCTAATGTCACACTTTTACATAACTCTTTATTGTGCAAAGTGACAAGAAAAGTTTGTCAGCATAGAATAGAGGTTTAAACTACATTGCAATAGCTTTTAATTTTTTCAATTATTAACATCAATTCAAATGCTATTTTATTTTATATGCTAATAAACCAAGAAAATTAAATCATTTAAAAAATAAAGGTAATTTATAAAAAAAGCTTAATTTAAATTTCTTATAAAATTTACAATTTTTGATTTTGGAATAAGTCTGTATCACCCGAAATAAATTTGTGGTTAATTATAACAGTATAATTAATTAATGACTGCAAACTAATGAAATCAACTAAACAAAATTAATCATCAATTTTTGAGTTATGTATTAATAAAAAATAAGTTACTATTACATAAAAATGAATAGATACAAGTGAATCTTATTTATATGCTTATAGTTTCCGGTCAAGATCTAGGTACCATAATTTTAAATGTATTTCACAAAAACTCGGAAGCATATATAACTTTGACTATAAAGAAATCATATACGTTTTCACACATTGTTTTTCTGATTAAAGTATTATTTTTTCAGTAACAAATTTGTCAAAGTTAAGCATCTTAAATTTTACAGAAACAAAGACCATGCTTAAAATTAGTTTCCCTGAAACAGCAAAAGAAATGAGTTGCTACAAGATCATTCATATTTATAGCAGATAAGTTTGAATATAAATTATAACATTTATATTGATGTATGACTGTATAATTAAATCATATCAAGTATTAATTATATATTACTGCAAGTATAAAGTTAATAAAAAACATGAATTTCTTATTGAAATTTTTTATCACCTTTTTGCGATAGATATAACGTACATAATCGTAAAAACGAAGTACCTTTATAAATTTTATTCTTCAATTATAATTGAAGAATAATTTCCTCTAATTTTGGGTATTCTGGTTTCAGTATCAGAGTAAGTAATATATTTGAACGAGGAACAATATATATACAGAACAATTTATAGTATTTCAATCCTATAATCTACTTTTAAATGAAAATAGCGAATTTAAAGTTAAAATGCATATAGCCATTTTCCCAATCCAAACGGCAGGAATATAACATGCAATATTTACAGTAACCATTTTGCTATTCGTATACATATGCCCTAAAGTAAGAAAAGTTAATTCCTTTCTCGACAAGGAAGCTGTTTCCCGCTCTGTCATAAACCAGCGGGATTCTTAAGGGGAGAAGATTTTCCAAGAATTTCCCCTATCTTAGGTTACCGTTATGTAAGATGAAAATCAGCCAAGTTTGGCTTTAAAAAATATTGGCGTTGTACAGTAATATTATAGGTGGCGTTGTGCTCAGAGCTTGATTTTCAGAAATAATAAAGAATTTGAATAAAAATTAAAGAATGTTATGTAAATATTAATGAAATCAAAAGTGAGGTGCGAAAATTCTAATAAGTACGTGCTATTCACATGCTAAACATTAACAATCATAAAAAGCTGGCTTAAAAAAAAATAATCCCTTGAATACTGTGAAAAATTCTAAAGAAATTCAGAAAGGACTTTCTTTTGAAATTGTTCGACAATTGCTAAGGTTAGCTAAATTACATATAATCTTTCCAATTCAAAGAAATTTTTTTAATGCATAAAAGCAGTTTTTGCTAATTATATTCAATAGAAGTGTTTATTATATTACTGTCTTTTAAGCACTGTTATATCATATTATATATAGCAGTTTTTAATGTCACACTATTATATAATATATAAACAGTAAAAATCTGTATTTTCTGAAAAGTAGGTTTTTTTCTGTAAAAAACATAGAGTTATAAGTTAATTTGTTTGCAGCACAGTAAAATTTGTTTTTATAAGAAAATGGTCTTTGCCAATAAAATTTAAAATAATTTCTGTGAAGTTAACAGATAATTTTTGTATTGAATTATACTTGTAATGTTTCCGATGTTTCTATGATTGATCCACACAATTTCATAAACACCATCTCAATCGACACATTTAATATTTGGCAATACGGGGCCCATTTACGTCGTGGTGGCCATCTTCAGATCTTCCTTCTTACTATCGGAAAGTAGTGAGTTTGAATCCAGGTATAATCAAAGATCCATCGTATTTACCACAGGCGATTAAAGCGCATTAAACAAGTCATGATTGCAATATCAACCGAAGCAAAGAGATAGGATATCGCATGTATTGGAGAACAATCCTTATAAGTTACGATGATTACTACTCGGATGCTGTCTATTTGACTGGTTGTGGCCAATTATGGGCTTAGGAATACATATCTATGAAAGCATAAGGTGCAACACAACAAAACACCTTTTCAGAGAATTATATAGAGCCTGAAATTCAAATAGATAATTCGAAAAAAAAATGAAATATACACAAACTAATTTTTAATATATACAATATATATATATATTAAAAATTGAATGACTGATAAATGAAGAATATATTCATTCTGAAATAACAAAACAAACTAATGAACTTTATATTCCCAGATGTCTATAATAAATTTTTAAAATGCAAATTTCTAATAATAAGATATATATTATTTTATTTATTCATTATTATTATTTTGAATCTTTATTTTTCACAACCTTTCATTTGAAAATTTTTTGTAAAATCAAAGTTTACATTTAATACTCAAATGTAAATTTGTTAACTAACAATCAAAAAATACTAAGAAAACATAACAAATATAAAGGAATAATCTTTATAATAGCACTATTTCATTTAAATTTCTAAGTGTAAGAAAAATTTACAGAATATTGTGTCATGAACATCTCAAATTTCACAAAACAAGCACCTATAATTAATAATTGGGGATAATTATTAATAAAAAATAACTGTCTTGGTTTTGATGGCCGAAAACTGTTGGGCCATCAATGGCCAGAATCTGCTGGCCCACCGCTTATCATCCAGCTACGACCCGGTTAATTTTGGCCAGCACTCACCCGTGGCCGTAATGGCCGGAGCTGGGCCATCAAACAACCATGAGAGGCTTGCCGTGGCCAACAGAAAACCGGCTTGGCCAGCAGCGGCCCGGATTTTTGCCGGCAGTTCGTGTTTGCTGGGTATATTTTAGATTTGAATTAAGCCTAAAATTAATGTGTAAATTTTTAAAAACGGATGAACTTCTTGGGAACAATATAATTTTTGATAATCACGCTCTTATTTCAGTAAAATGTTTTTTCTTTAAAAAACGTAAAAATAATAGAATATAATATTTAGATGCTAACTGAATAAAAAAAGCCAATTTTATTTCAGCTTTTTACAATTATTTATCAACTAAATGAAATTTTGTATAAGACCATAATTCTTTCGTTATAGTAAAATCCATGTTTAAAATATTTCTTTTGATGAATAAAAGTCTTTTATTTAGCGTAAACTGTAAAAAATTTCGATATAAATTCTTAGAGTACACAAAATATATATACTTATAAATTTCTGACTTTCCAAGCGAAAATAAGTGTTGAAGAATAGTACTAAATTAAAAAATTGATTAATAAATTTGAATTAGTTGTATAATAGTTCTCTTATTCTGAGAATTTAAATGGCAAAAACGCTAAATACTCTGTTTCATTATATAAATTATTTTACAGCATTCAATTATTTTTTCCTTTAATTGTAACAAGTGAGTTTAAAAATAAAAGCAGAAATAAAAGTCATATTGAAGTTGAACTTGTTTCGAGAAATAGCAAATGAAATCCTTATTGTTTTTTAATTGTATGATGAAATTAATATTTACAATATTTCTATTTATATATCTATTATTTATATACTATTAATGAAATCATTATTGTCTTCTTCAAATTGTATGATGAAATTAATACCATAATTACATTTTAAATATAACTAACCAAATGTATGATAAATATTGTGCAGATATATATTGTATTTATAATGTGTCTCTCAATTATTTTGAATAAGAAATGCCAATGAATATTATGTTATTTCTCTTTGTCAAAGTTACTATTATTTTTGTGCTACCTATATAACAAAGATTCCCATTCATACATCTTTCCTTGGTAATCATATAATAAACTGGATTTATTTTATTCCGGGATCTAAATAAAAAAATTAGATGGTATAGAATTTTAAAAACTCAGTCTTCTAAATTATAGCCATAAATTATTATAGGTATTACACTCGTGTCCATAAATCAAGGATAATGCAAATTCAGGCAAAGAAAGAGACAGAAGCAAAACAAATGTGACTTATTTGTAAAGTCTATTTATTAAACAAACGATAAAGAACAAAAATGATGATCATTAAAATAAAAAAATTGCGATTTTTACTCCCTGGAGCAAATTTAAAAAAAGAACCTATTTACAAAAACCAATATAACATGGTTGGTATGATGGTTATTACATAGGCGATGCAATACTGGCCGTACAGCATCTAGGCATGCTGAGTATCAAATTATCGATCTGATCTTGGGGAATATTACACCACTAACACACACACATCAAGCAATGTTCTCCGAAGTTCCGGTAGACATGTAGGAGGAGTTGACGGGTTGCAATTCGTCTGCTAAGCATGTCCCACGCATGCTCTATTGGATCCAAGTCCGGTGAGTATGGTGATCAGTCCATACGGGTGATATTCTCCGATTGAAGGCATTCGCTTACACCGTTTGCCCGGTGAAGACTGGCGTTGTCATCCATAAAAAGAAATTCTGCACCCATGGCACCCAGAAACAGACGTACATGTTCCAGAATGACATCCCGATAGTTGTGGCCTGTCATGGTTACATTCTGAACATGCAGGTTAGTTCTGGAACCCAGAATAATTCCTCCCCAAACAAGCACCACCTGAACTACAGTAATGGTGTCGTTCAATGGTGTTTTCTTGGTGGTAACGGGTACCTGGCCCTCCGGTGAGTATACTGGCCAGTCCGTACGGGTGATATCTCCGATTGAAGGCCTTCGTCTACTGTGTTTGCACGGTCAGAATTGATTAAGAAATACCTGCAATATCGGTGAAGCTTAATAATTTAACCTAGGTCTCAAATTCAGACTGACTTCAAGGGAAACTATTCGTTACTTATTATGTCAGAGCTATTTGTTCTAATTACTAACTTGCACAATTATACCTAGATTTTCCTTAACTTTCAATCTTAATGAGCTTAATTTTTATAACTGAAAATGATTTTTTGATTAAACATTCTTGATCATATGAGAACAAGCTGGACATGATTCTAATTATTATATATTTTTCAATTATTTTCAGGGTTTTTAAAATAAAGAATAATTTTAAAAGACAATGCACACCAGTACGGATTCATATATTTGTTTTTTCTGAAACAAAGGAAAAAAAGCAAAAGCTAATACCATAATGCATATATTCACATTTTACTGAATTAAAATTTTTGCACACACACAATCCATATAGTTAAATTACTTCGTCATTTTTCAATAAGTATGAAATTGCAGTATTGTCAAGCCAAATCTTGCATTTGTATTTTGCAATGTCGTTGTGAAGCAATGAATTACCTTGATCAATAATTTTACTAATATATGTACAATTTTGTCCTTTTAAGCAATTTTTTTAAACTGGGTAAAGTGAGTTTGTTCCTTCATTTTTTTCACAGTAAAAAATGAGCTATTTAATAAAGTGGAGCTTGGTAACATCTGATAAGAAATAATAAAATATCTTTTAAGATCTTGATTGCAATTATTATATCTTGATTGCAATTATTATATTTTGGCTGCAATTAAAATGTTTATAACATTTATCCTATACTTTTAAAATTGCAGAGTTTAAACACTTATTTTCGTACTACATCCAAACTATATAAAGTTCTTACTTTTATCGATGTATTAATAACTTCATTTTTTGTTAAGAAATGAGAACATTAAATACTAAGATTTTAGGTATTTCTGGAGAATAGTGTAATATTATACTTTAAAAAAAGTCAGGTTGTTCGTGATTATTATTTTTTCTGAATAGAGATATTTACGACAATGTAGGGCCATGGTAGTCTAGTGGTTAGGGCATCAGCCTTCCATCTGGAAGGGCGGGGTTCGATTCCCAATACTGCCAAGGACACACCGAGTACATGCAATATATGTGCTCGTTAAATCCGTGGAATCGAAAGTCCTGTGGTCGGTCATCGAGCAGTTACCATAAGTACAATGATCTGGAGAAAATTTCCTCCCCCTTCAGATCAATGTCAAAATTGAGAGAGTGGATCCTCTGGTGGTGCCATCTATCGGAGGATTAAAAAAGAGAGCAAAGATGTACTTTCACCTTCGTAGTGCTCTGATTAAAACGAAAGACACTACCTATTGACATAAATTCGCGCATAGCCAAAGCATAGCGAGCTTGGCTTGTCCAAGTGTCATAAGCAACAACACAACACGAACAATGTTCATGCTCCGACAAAAAATCCTAGATCATGACATGTATTACAATGTTTCACTTTGTACTACGTAGAAGATTTGTAAAACGACTTGTCTCTCTTTCCAACTGTCAAAAACAATGAAATGTAGTCTCTAAGCATTTATCAGTCTATGTTCTTGATTAAGTATAATTCCTCAAAGCAATGAAACTTGCTGTAACGTTCATATTTTTTTGACGACCCATATTGAAATAACGAGAATTATTGGATTTCCTTATTTATTTCTGTTTTATGATTAAATTAAAAACAAATTTTCGCTCACTATTATTGAAAATCTGTTGTTGCTTGTCGTGGGTGAAAAAAATGTCCTGTTTAATATTTTGGACCATCCAAAAATAAATTCAATCCAGATTTTCGTTTGTTATTTACCTTTACACATTATTAAGTATTCTTAGCATCATTTTAGAATTTATAAAATAGTGTCACAATATAATAATGTAGGAAATTAAAACTAAAAAAATTATATAGGAGCGATTCTCACTTTTAATTAACTATATCAGTATAAAGACACACTTTAATAGTGCAGTTAAAACTTCTGTTTATGGAATATTTTCTAAATAATAAGTGATTAAAAAGAAAAATCTAGGAAGATTTTGGTTCGTTATGCAATGAGAGAGAAAGGAGTAAAAATCTTTCCTTGTAGTTTTGAAGCACAGATTTAGACCCAGTTAGATAAGAATGCTTAAAAAAGTGCCCTATACTTGTATAATTTATTACTCTCATTTCAGTTTAAACTTATTTTTTGCTTTTGAGTAACCAAGGAAAAAATTCACATGCTTAACGTTTCGGTGACTTTTATAGATGATCTAATCTAGAGATCTTAGATATCTCATTTATTTTTAAACCCTTTTACACATTCTTAAATTTAAAGATACTTTTGGAAGTCTGTAGTGGGGATATATATATATATATATATATATATCTTTTTTCCGAGGTTAAAGTTAAAAAAAAAGGAACTATCCTCATCAGTTACTACATCAGTTCCGTGAACATCAACACTTCGTTTCACATTGATAAATTGCAGTCATATACTTCTTAGGGAGGAGTGTTTAAAAACACTCTTTCTTTCACGTTTTATGATCTGTATCCCAACTCTTCTTTATGTCACTCCAGAAAGGACAAAACTCAAAGTTACCTTTCAGAGTTGCGTAACATTTCTAAAAAAGACGTGACGAAATTTTCTAAATGTTCTTTATTTGTTGATATTAATAATTATCTTAATTAAGACCAATATTTGTTTAAATTAAAGAAAGTAGAAAACAGATTCTTAATGTTAAAGCATATAGCAGTCTTAAAGGCATTATATTAACTCTAGTGTCATAAAATTAATGCTCATATATTATTTCAATTTTTTTTCCAGAAGAGCAGGCTAATCATTTATTACAGAAGCCTGAAATAATGTTTCATATATAACTAAAAAATACAGTGTTTTCATATTGTTTCAATTCTATTCGTTTGGCCATATTCCCACTGAAAATATGTACAGTTGAATTACTTAAATACAAATGAAAACCCCGATACTGCTGTCTGTCTACATATTTCTTATCCAAGGGGCTATTGCCGTCTAGATATTTTCATATTGTCAACCAAGGATTCAGTTTTGGTTTGTCCTTAGACGGTCACTTGTTAAATACGAAGGCTAATTCCAGCGTGACTCACAGCTGAAAGTAGATTAAGACACCTTCAATCGAGATGGGAAATCGAACGCACGAATTATTGAAATGAAGTTCAGAGCATAAATCTTTCAGCTGCCATCTTGATTGTTGTCCATTGGCTTTTAACAATTGAATGTAGGAGGAAATCCCACACAATTAAATTAATTAAGAGTGCAAAATTTATAAATTATTAACCTGCCAGTTTTTGTGGATTGTGGTTTCCAGCAAATAAAAGTTTTCGGAGAAAAATTGCGATTTTTGGAAAAATAACGATATTTATTTAGCTTAGTTACAAATGCTGTTTTACACCACGACATACAACCGCAAGTATGTATCAATTGAAATTAAATGGAATGAGGTGTAGAACGCTCTTGATAATTCCCTAGCTACGAAGCTATGTACTACTTTTCATTCGCGCTCCAATGCATTTCCGATTTGCAGCGTATTGGGAAAGAGAAAACACATTTGCTTCAGTGGGAAGAAACAGCACTAGTTTCTCGAAAATTGAAAAGGGTTGTAAATGTTGTTATTAAAAAACTCTCACACATATCTATGAATGAAGAAAGAATCTGATATCGTACATAGTTTTTCTCTTCACACATGATTATGCGTAGATGCTAAATTTAAAAGGAGAGAAAATCCAACGTTTTTGAACCGAACAAACCTTCGGAACGTGGTCTTAAGCAACTTTACGGTTTATCATTAATTACGCGGTTTAAATTAACTGCACACACACGCAAATGCTATAATCAAAATTTTGAAATGGTACTTTGGCCGATGTCTTAAATTAACAAGCTATCAACATTTTCATGTAAGTTTTTTTTCTATTCCATGGAGCCATTCTCAGTTTAACCTCGAACGAATATTTAATAGACAAACAAAAATAAGGATTTCATTTATATAGATGTGATAAAATTTTTAACTATGTTCTTAAATATAAGGACTTCCACACATTTCACTTATCACATTGTTGATGAGAAAATAAATTTTTACCGAGAATAATTTAAAACATGATGTATCAAAAACTCTTGACTAAATCAATCTCAAGAGATTCGAACTTGCGAATCTTAAACATTAATTCTCTAATTCCTTTAACACAATTCACTCGAATTCAGATCATAAAAGCTGCAGAAAAAAATTTTAATTAAAATTTTTATATCGATAATTTTTTAACGATATTCCAAATTTAAAAAATTTGCTCAAAATATAAATCTAATGATTTTGTTAAGAATAAAATTTTAACATTAAGGTTAACATTATAAAATGTCTTAATTTATTATCGTCGTATGAAAATTGAAATCTTAAGATAGTCCTATATGAATATTATACATCTTACATATAAATTTAAGAAATCTTTATATTAAATAGCCTCTGTATTTTCTTGTGTGTGTGTGGGTGAAAACTCACAAAAACAATTACGGAATTACTTTGTTTTATAAAATTAAAAAAAAAAATTTAGAAGCAAAACGCAATTTATGCATAACATTAAGCAATATTTAATGATATATTGTTCTTAACAGTAAATATATTATAGAGTTATGAAACACACACACATGTAATACTTTACTACACTCTAATTAAATGATGATATTTTTTTATTTTTTAAGTTTGAGAAAACTACATATTTAGTACCATATAATACAGTTTTATATTTCTCCCTTCCTTAATTAAGGAATTTTAAAATTTTAAGCGAAATGTGCTTTTCTTTTTCACTTCATGTGTATAAAATTCGAAAAACTAGAATTCGGGTTTGAATTTTTTCTTCCCGGTGCAATATAAGTGATATCTGCTGATAGAGTCTTGCAAACAATATAGACATCTTTCGG
Source organism: Latrodectus hesperus (assembly GCA_037975125.1). NCBI lineage: Eukaryota > Metazoa > Arthropoda > Arachnida > Araneae > Theridiidae > Latrodectus > Latrodectus hesperus. The sequence continues at coordinate 69,296,651 of CM075859.1, read as the reverse complement.
TTGCAAAATCCAATTATGTGACACTCGCGAACACTTGATTTCCTAGCGTCGGCACCTGCACTTCCTCCAGTTGGCACCTTGCTTGGAAGGCCCACACGCCAAGAAAGAAATACCGCCGGTGATTCAGTGGCCGGCCCGGGTAACGGATGGTACTGTCAACGCCGCTGAAAAACTGCCGTGACTGGTTATCGCAACAGCAAGACGCCCTTTAGCTCAACTGTTTTCTATAAGTCAAGACATAAATCTACCTCAACACTTCAAGGTTCCTCCGTAAGGCTTGGGTTAAATGCGTGGTGGCTTCATTGATTTGGGATGATGCGTTCAGAAACTAGTGCATTGTCATAAATTTGTCTTTGGGTTTTTTCCAGCAGAAGCACTACCAGGCCTAAGGAAAATTTATTTCCTTTTTATTTTTGTTGTAAGATGTCACTAAAATTTTAAATAGCACGAAAAACTAAAAATATGTAGGAGGTTTCCTATGATGTAAAAACTTGTGTGTTTTTTCTGGGACGAGTATCAAAGTTTCGCATTGCTCGTTGTATAAATTAAGGATGGCACGAAATGTCGTAGTATAGTGAGTTTTGTTTGCCAAAAAGTTATCAAAATTGTTTCAAATGCTTAATTTCCTCCGGTCGAAATGTATTTATTTCAATTTAGAATCACAGCGGCACCTGTGTTCTGATATCTAAATAAGATTATTTTCTTATAATTGAATTTTCAAACCATGCAAAAGTTTTTAAGCTGTAAAAATATGTGTCCTAATGTATGGAATCGTTTGTTAACTTTGTTATGCGTCATTGAAAACTTGATGTATATAGTTAGCTAAAAAAGATGAAATTATTATTTATAGAAAGGGGATGAATTATATCAATATAGTATTCTTTGCCAGTTTTTTAAAAAGATAATCCTCAGCACTTATAAGGAATTTGTAACATTCGATAGAATTTTGAAAAACAGTGGAAAAACTGTTTTCAGTAATTTATAAAGAACTTCAGCATTTATAAAAATAAAATAACTTCTGTATTTACACTTAACACATTTAGATTACTTAAATATTTCCGAAACACGTTTCTTGAGATTCCATTGTAGTTTTCTAAAAAAAATAGCTAAATCACAAACTGCGAAATAAATCTGGATAGTACAATAAATGTTTCTTCCTGCGAACAAAATATTATGATGAAAACATTTTGCAGAAGACAACAAAATAACTCTGCGCCTTATTACGAAAAAGAAACACATTTTCTGAAAGACAAAAATCAGATATAATTCTATGATGAGTTCCTTCAGAATCTCTACTATGTTCATATAATAATATTCAACTCTCACTTAGGCATCTAGAGAGACGAATTCTAGATGAGAAAGGTATGAATGTTACCGATGAATTGAACATTCAAACACGAATAACACTGTCTCATATAAATAATTCTTTTCTACTCGTCTTTATGTTTTAGATATCCTTTTCCAGCAATTGATTGTCTTGATATGATATACACACATCTCCACTCTATATAATCTTAATTATTTCAAAAATTTACAAGTACTTCAACACAATAAGAAACACACATTTTGCAAAATATTAAATGCGGGCTAAAAATGGCAGATGACAGGACTTCATATTAAAATAATTTCACTGAATCTCGAATTCAATGAATTTCACTGGAGTCTCATTTAAATACTTCTTGCGAATTCTTAAAAGAATATGGAGAAAAATTTAAATCCTCAGAAACAAATTCAAGTAAGAAAAACTCAAGAGAGTCAACATTTGGAATATAATGCTGAATTTCGTGATTAGGAATTTCTTTATTTTGAAAAATATAGGATTTTGAGTATTTGACACAAGGAAGTATTTGACACGTATCTGAAGGGTGTTGAATGGTATTTGAGTATCCACAACATATTTGCCTTTCGAGTGGATTTTTCATAGATAGTGGATTTTGTCCATTGTTCTCAAGGGAGAAAACCCCAAAACTTCCAAAAATCTAACCAAACAGATATGCATTCAGGAAATAGAATCGCAACATCAGTCTCCTATTCTTTGATAGTTACAGTGATCGAACCAACAGCCTCTCATTCCGAAAAGCACGGTGAGCCAGTGCCACTGGGTGTATGTGGCTGTGTGAGCTTAATTTCAAATTGAAAATCTCTGATTTCTTCAACTAATAATTTATCGATTTATGTAAGCTAATTGTTTATTCCAGTCATTGTGGAAATAAATCCAAAAATTTTACGAAAAGATACTTAAATATAGTTCAATTACTCGAATAAATAGAACAGATTGTATGAGTAGTTTTGGGAAAACCATATTGCCAAAATACGAGTAATTGAATTTAAATAACTAATGAAAAAGCTTTTTATACCGTAATTCAATAAGAGTTTGTAATAAATAAAGCTAGATCAAAATCTATATATATTATATATAAAATAATATATGTAAAAAAAGGAAAAATCAGTATTAGAAATCTTGACTACCCGTCGGGTATTGCATATTTTCTTAAGGAAAAAGACTTCTCCACTAAGGGACATCACTTAATGTTATTATGTGTTCAACCAAGAAGTTTTTTCAAGTATGATTAATGATGAGAGCAAGAGTAAAAAGAGAGAGAACTTTTACTATTTTATATTTTAATTTTCCATTATTGATTTCCTAAATTTTAATATTTTTTAAATTATATGCTTTATTTTTTTAAAAATATGCTTTATTATATGAAATTACTCTAATTTAGTATTTCTTTTGAATTATTTGTAAAGTTTGTATTTAAAATATTCGTATCTAGTACTTTTCTAAAAATTCCTTGTGTCTCGTAAAAAATCAATATTTTAACCAACTGAACACTTGGAAATGTAAGTTTAAATAATTTAACATAATATATCTATTCAATAATTTTAGAAACTATTACAGTAGCCTTATAATAAATTATAACTATTTATATGATTTTACATAATAATATCGATTTTTCCTCAAACTATAATACCCATAGTAAATAACAACCTACGCAAGAAAAAGCCAAGTTGGCAGCTGAATGATTAGCGCTCTGGTCTTTGATTTAACAGTTCGTAAATTCGATTTTTACTTCAGATGTGGATGTAGTATTTCAGAATCTACTTTCAACTGGAGATAACCCCGGTTTAATTAACTCACGTTTACAAAAAATGACCACTGAGAAAAAACAAACCAAAGCATTAAAACAATTTATATCATTCCATCATATTTAGTTGGGTATTATTTTAATTGCTTAACGGATTATATATCTACATGCATCTGAGCTGATTATGTTAAATTATTGAAATAATTAATATGGGAAGAATGAATTTATTTTAAGTATTATCCTAAAAAAGTAAAAAAAAAGAATTTTGAAAGTGATATATGATATATTATTTTAACGAGTGTGATAGAAATCGTATATACACCCATAATTTATTCATATAAGATTAATTGTTGCTCACATTCACACACTTTAAAGGCTCTTCGTATTTCCTCTTATGATATCAAGTAACATTAACTGCTTCGCGAACATTTTACGCAAGACTTTTCACTATCGATGTATTATTCAAATTTTTAATGCCCAATATTTGTTTTTGAAAATACTACACCATTAATAATAAATATAAAATCTCGTTTTCAAAAGGGGTTTTGTAAATTTTTTTTCTTAATTCCTGATAATTGGTTTCACGAGAAAAATGCCAACGTTAGATGATAGAATTAAATTGTTTTGCACATGTCTTTCAAATTTCTTCACACGTGCAGAATAACCTGTCTCTCATGCGAAGATTATAAAGTAGTCGAATATGATTATATTTTCCAATGATAAGAATTCTAACTGTTTCTAATGAAAATGAATAAGACATGTTGATGTCTTAATATACTGCAGTAAAAATATGTGGCTAATTTCTTATAGTAATATTATTTTGCAATGTAGTGATAGATCAATCCTGTAAATTTTTATAAGTACCCTTAGTTTTTAATTAATTCTTAATTAAGAATTTTAATTATGAGAATATCTCCTTTGCATGAGTTAAGACAAATATTAGTGATAATAAGAGCATTGACTCAAAATCACACAGTGTTATATTTCACATATAAAATACAGTATTTTTATATCCCATAACTATTTTGAATGTCATTAAGAATTGCAATTAGTCATTGTAATTTACTTTAAGTGTGAAAAAATGAACTCGATATAGGTAAAAAAAAAAATATGAGATAATTCTCAAAAATTATCTATTTTAAAATGCTGAAGTAATCATTAAAATTTTTATTTGTCAAGTAATACAGAAAATTAAATGAGATATATGAAAATGAGAGATTCAAATTAAAATGCAAGGTTTTTTTTTATATATAATGTTAAAAATTATTGCGCGTCTCTTCATAAAATAAAAGTATGAAATAATTTTATTCTCAATAACAATTTTTTCTTCAACTTGTTGGATTGGCTAGTTTTCCAGAGGCTTCTGTTATGTGAAACAACTTCTTTTAAAAACATAGATAAAAACAATTTTTAAAGACAGTATATTTTGGCAATGACACAGAACTAAAATTGAGTGACAGACTACTTGCAATATAGTTTAGGTAATCATCCATACTCAACTAACCATTCTAACGCTTAATTACGAAGTCGAATCTCTTTTCGAACATTTACATCAATATAGAGAACAGTAAAATAAAAGAATTTTAAACATTCATAGTGGAAATCTCAGTATAATAATCTTGAGCTGGCTTAGAATCAAACGTGTTACCTTTTGGTTTATCAATATCTGTATCAACTTGGCAATTACAACATTAATAATTACGTTTCTACTAAGGTAATGTTCTTTATTATTTAGTTAAAAATGTACAATTGTAGACACTAAAATTTTTTTAGGGTTTTTTTTCAAAACATATACTTTATCATACAAAATTATCCAAAATCGGTAAATATTTTTAACGAAAATGGGACAAAACGACATTCAATAAAATTTAGCGTAATTTTCCCAACTCACTAAAAATATTAAAAGATTTAAAATGATATTCACATGCATTACCACATTATTTGCATATTGTTCTTTGCTAGTGGCTAAGCTCATATTCTAGGTAGAAAAAAAATCTGTTGCTGCACTCTCCCTCTTCTAAGCAACTCAAAACGGATTTTTCATTTTTACATGTACACTCGACAGTATATGTGCTAAGAAATTTTCCAGGTTTCTCCCTTTGTAACACTCATAGAGAAATCATCTTAGAAGGCAAGACGCACGCGATGAATATTTACAAAAACGTCTTGGGAAGTAAAGAAGGGGTTGCGTGGTGCGAAACATTCTTGAAATTAATGAAAATATATAGTTACATAATTAGATTTAATATAACCAAAAATTACTATAAAATATCAGAAAAGTTACTATGAAAATTATTTGCCTTATTAATATGCCTTTTTTCAAGTTTTCTAAAAGTAGCTATAAAATTTAATGTTTATTGTAACCTATTAAAATAATCTCGAATTAAAAAATCTTCAATTTGAATAAACAATTTACGTTATGAAATTATGAACATATAAATTTCTTTTGCTTTTCTCTCTCTTGAAGGAAATTCTATATTCTTTTCATAATACCTAAATATTTTAACCAAGTATTACAAAATATTTTACGAAATACTTTTCATTATATTACTTATAAAAAATAAAAATACGAATGTCTCTATATATTGCCAAATTAAGTCCGAAACATAAAAAACGTATTAGTATCACCCCCTTCTCCGATCAGCTGTAGCTGAATATTTAGCACTCTGGTTCTCTGTTCAAAATTGTATGGATTCGATTCCTACTTCAATCTTAGAAGTTTGAAGTTGATTTTAAATTGTATTTCCACGTTGGGTTAGTTTGAAATGTAGAAAATGGCGGTAAAATGACAAACAAAGCAAACCTCTTTTTACCAAAGTTACGCCAATAAAATGTACCAATAATTAAATAAACGTAATACCACAATTATTTTTGTTCATATAGGTAATTTATCAGATGACTGATTTCTGATTTGAATTGATTTGCAAAGCTATGAACATTTGTTCTACCTGCATGCAAGCTTCTATAAATGTAAAAATAAAAAATAACTGGTTCATAGAAAAAACTGCATGTTTTTCCTCGTCAGATGTTATAGTTTGATGTGTACAATTAAGGAAATCTTTTTCCGTATTATAAAATATATATTATAATGAATATGGTGTACAAGACTTGTTTATTTAGTCATGAATCTGAATAAAAGATTTTCGTTAGAAAAATATGAAAATTAAGACTCAACAGAGATTTCAATACAGTCAGATTTCTTATATTTCTCTCTCTCTCTCTCACACACACACGCACACGCACACACACATTTAGCTATAATATTTGAAAAGATTACCGTATGTAAATTAAACAAAGTAACTTAAGCTGATTTGTATCATGTTTTTAATAGAAATTTGAAGAAAATTTAAATTTTCATTGTTATTAAATTGTGAAAATCTATAGACAAAATCTGTATAAAAAATATAGACATTTCTTAAGCTCTTTCCATGTAATACATTTATCAAAAACGTGTTGGGATTGTATTAATATTATTTCGCGCATATTATTGTATGATTTTTTCATGTCATTTACTTTAGTTTTTCTTACTTTATCTGAATGGATCAGTAGTTTGCGGGGTTGGATATCGAGAATGATCGCTTTTTTATTTGGACATAGATGACAACTTTATTACATCAAGTGAGGTTGACGTATTTTATCTACTTTATAATACTAATGAAATTATTCCGTTTCTTTCCGAAATTGTAACTAAGCGTAAAAATGTGAATCTTTAAAATTCTTTTGATAAAATAAATACATTTCATAGGAACTATATATATTCACTATTTATTTGATTAAATTTAATATTAGAAAATATATATTTGTAGAATGTTCAAAATCTTCTTCTTCATAAAGAATATTCGACACAGTAAAAGCAGCTGAATGCATTATATATGTAAATAGAAATATCTGAAAATTTATCCTTCAACACTTTTAATTAATAATAACGAAAAAAGCGCTAAATGAGTCATTAAATATTTACACTTAATATAAATAATTTTATGTGGTGTATTATGCATTAATTTAGTTATAACGAGATTATTATCTGTTAATGAATAGTAATTTAGCATTATTAATATTTAATACTTTCTATAAATAATACGATTATAATATATTTTCTCACATTTTCACGTGTACATAATTAAAAACATTCATATTTTTACGTATTTATATTCAAGCATAAAGCTTATTATTAGAAGCAAAATAAGAAATGAGTGACGGTAGAAAATCATGGTAATGAGAATTATGTGTCATTGTCTTTTAGTTATATAGATATTTTTAAATTTTTATCCGGTAAAATTTTCTTTGAGAGGATTAGCTGATAACATTTTCTTAAATTATTGGGAAATTATACTCACTTCCAAATTTCATAAGAAAAATTTGCATATTAACAAAGATTTTTATTTCTATTTTTTAACCTATTTAATGATATTTCAGAATTATTTTAAGAAATTTCTTTATGATTATAATGACTATGTTTACAAGTTCAAATGAATTTTAATTTAAATGAGCAAAATACGTAAATTATTTTTATTTAGAATTATGAATTGAAATATATTGTTCCCACTAAGTTATGGATTGAACTAAACATTTTTTGTGTATGTTTTCTTTGTTTACATATGATTTTTTTTCGTACTTTTAATGTCTATGTAAGTTCTCTATCCCAAATATTTTCGTATCGAAGTATAAGATTTTTATACTTATATTCAACATTGAATATTTACTGCCCGTAATTAACATCTGACCTCTTCCTCTTTTAGCGACGTAACCAACGTCATTCCTTCCCCCAACAACAGCACAAAACTGTAGAATGTGAGAAGGAACGTCCACGTTGACGCAAACTCCCGTGAGAACTCACCAAGTTCATGCAACAGGTGTGATACTCACTTAGCATCCAGGATCAAAGGTGACCGGAGGACTAAACCTGCTTGATGGATGAATTCGATAGTGAAGCCACAATTAGTTGCAGCGAACATCACCATTTTCCTTGCCAACCGCAAAAAAAAAAAAGGTACGGCTAAAGGAATCTTTCGATACAAACATTTACTAATTGAATCGAGAGTGGTGAGTCAATCGGCTAGAATATAATTGGATTCTCTCTTTCTCTGTAGGATGACTTGAAGAAATGAATTGCAATAAAATCTTACGTAAAGAACATGTGCTGCTTGGTTCTTCCGGTCTTTAATCTAAAAATCTTTCACTGATAGATTGAGGAAGAACTTCCCACTTAAATAAATTTATCACTTATCTAGTCACTCTATTAAAAACAGTCTATTCAAACTGTTCAAGTTAAGAACAATAATCTTAATTAAATGTTAGATATTTCTTCAGTTTGTAGTTGAAGATATTTAAAACTATACATTTTTTTAATTTTTGTAAGAAAATTATATAAAAAAAATTCTACTTAATATTTAAATCTAGATTTTTTGAAAAGCTTGAATATTTTTATCAGTTTCTTTTTAAAACTAAACACGCATTTAACTCGAAATCGCAAAAACGGGTAGTAAAACAAGAAAAGAAAAAAGAAAAATTAGTTACACGATTGATCTCACGATTGTACTTGTTCTGAGTGAAAAAAAAACTACATCTGTCTGTCTGTCTATCTATATGTATACATGTGTGTGTATTTCAAGGTCAGTTGCATTCAATTCCACAACTATATGTACATATATACATGAGTATCAAATTCATGCAATCAAATCCAATAGTAAACAACAAAACGAACATTAAATATTATAACCACAGTTCATTCATGGCTGACAAATAACAACGCTTAAAACACCAACCATAGATATAGTGTAGCTCTCAAAAGTACTCGTATACTTTGGAAATTTATAGAAATCACGTTATGACTGGAAACTGAATATGGTCTCTCTATCTCTTCCAATAATATTGCTTTAATCTTTAAAGTATTCGTATATTTTTGGAAATTTATAGAAATCCCGTTGACTTAGAATTGAATATGGTCGTTTAATATTGCTTTAATTTTTCACATTATGCTAAGTGCTTCTGAGTGAAACCGAAATAACTTTTTTTTAAAGAAAAAACACGGATTAATTTTAATAAGAATTAAAATATGTTATCAAGCAGGAAAGTCATCCCAAGTGATTATGCACCGAAATATTTTTAAATTCTCATGTAGTTAAATAATCACAGGCCTCTTATTTTTCTTGTTTATGGGTTTTAGTGGAGCTTAATATAGCGTTTATTTTTAATATTGTTTATTTATTTCAATTTACTTCGTTTTAATGGTTAATTAAAGGAGAAAAAAACTACACTATTCAAAAATTAATTCTTTCTCATTAGAATAGTGACAAATCAATTCAAAATATTGCTAAATTTGTAAATTTATCAAATTTTACAGCCCAATCTGCGGTAAAATGCTTTAAAGAAGAAAACTACATGGAAAGCAAGAAACACAAAGAATAAAAACCCCGAACCAGCAATCTTAAATCAGTGTGGTGAGAGAATTATAACCAGGATTTTTTTAAACAATTCATATTTGAATACTGTAGAAATTTCTGAAGAGTTTAGTGAACAATTTTCTATTTCAATTTCATCCGAAATTGTTCGACGTGGGAGTTTTCTTCAAAAAGAATTTTTAAAAGCTCAAAATCTAAAAAGAGTTTAAGTTTTTTTTCTTTTCTTCGAAGTAGATGATAAATAAGAACAAATCTTATTGGAGCGATGCTTTATTTGCTGACAGGAAAGTAAAATCAACAATTTTGGTTCCGATGCACGTGTGATAGTATATATATAAAGAAAAATAAACAACATAATCCAAGGAATTGGATCATAATAGTTGAAATATCCTTGTGTGGGGTGTATAATTGCACGCATACGATTTAAAAAAAACACCATTTTAATCACCGGCTTTCCAACCCAAATAAAACACATTTTTAAAAACCAGAATTTCGAATTCGAGTACATGGAATTAGAACAAAATCTTTTCTAGATAATATATTGGTTGAAGAAGGAAGGAACACGCATTGATCTTTAAATAATGGTGGTAAGCTCATGAACTCATTGCACCAAAGACAAAAGACTATTGTACATGCTAAAGGATGTCTTATCACATACTAATTAATTGGCATATTACATTGCTTAGTCATTACTATATTGATAATCGTTACATCTTTTAAGTGTAAGAGGAAGTTTGTGATATAAAGATTTTACTATTATTTGCTTTTATTAATTTCTATAAAAATAAAGTTTACTTTCGATTTTAAAATACCAAATTTAATTTTGTTAAAGGCATTTAATGAATATTATTAAGTAATTATTAATATAAAATGCTAGTTTTTGCTATTAAGCCTACCTCTATTCTACTGCAATTTGCATATGTACGAACAGTTTAGATAGATACTGTACTTGGTATCTATTGTTCTGAAGTGAATCTAATGTCGATATAATCTCTGAGTCCGAATCTACTAAACTGGTGGAGATTCGTGATACATACTAATGCTTGAGCCAGATGTGAATCCCATTAAAGGCTTCTTTGAAGAACTTCTATATTGTGGTTTATCTTCCTTCGAAAGACTACGATGGTAGTGTATGTCCTCTATGTTGGAAGTAATAAGGCTGTAAATGGATATCATTTTAAGGGTTTCTTAAGTGAACACTCTGGTGGGAATGTACCAGAGGATTCTATATTAATAGATTAATTTCAGTTATAAAACTAATGTCCTCATATTTTTAGCATTAATTATCTGCTTTTCTACGTTTTACAGACCCTACATTTCCGTAGCCAAAGTTTACGAGCTTCCCTTATTATTAACTGTAACGAAACTCACAGTTGTGCATAGACTATTTTTAATTTATTTAGAATTTAAAATATCTTACTTATCTATCAAAAATTTTTTTCTTCAGAAATCTACCTGATTTTAATATCTAAATCCATTGAGGGGATCCTTAAAAGAACGGAGGGAGAGAGTGAAGAATACTTTCCGCTGCCGCCCAAGTAGGTCACATTCTTCGTCGATGGCGAATGAAGAAATAGGGGAGACAACTCCGGCGAGATTTAATAATATTTTGAACAGTCGTGTAAGGTTTTCCGCTCTTTCCTGGACAGGTTTATTGCTGTTCCCGTCTCTCAAGGATAAACAACTGGAATGTATTACCCTCACGACGAGAGAAGGGGTTGTTTTTTCAAGCAAAATCAACCGTTATACCAACTAAAATACGATTGATCTTTTAGGCAAATGAAAAGATTTTTCTAAGATCTTTTTACCTTTATACAAGTATTTAGAAAACAGATGAAATTTTTTAATGCTAATAGTCTTGAGAAGTTACATTTTAGTTTATTATTACAATGAACACACGTTTTAAAATTTTAAACTAATAATAACTGATTTTGTGGAATGTGTATAGCTATTAACATATATTTATGTTTGTAGAAAATATTAATAAATGAGCTTTAAACTCGCTGTTTGCAAGACATTCGCATAACAGAAAATGTAAATTATGGTGTACAATAGGTTATATCGGTATTCTGTATTTTTAATAACGTTTAAATTGTAAGCTATTGCTTGCTTAGTTATGAAAATAAATTGGCATCTTTAAGTGGAAAGAATAATCGCGCATTTTCTAAAAAAGGAAATGTAGTGATAAAAACAATAGATTAAGCAGTGTGTGTGGAATTATTTTTTTTAACTCTTTGAAATAGCTAAAAAAAAAAAAAAAAAAAAAAAAAAAAAAAAAAACGGAGAAATGTTTAAAAACCACATTACAAATATAGAATGTACTTAGCATTTTTCTTTCATCTAAAAGGTAAGTTGGATTTGTTCATCAAGGGAAAGTAATGAATACTGTTAACATTCCACACTTTTCGATGAAGCCTAAAACTGTCTCCCTATTTTTATCCAATTCATAGCTGATTGTTCTTTTAGTGGCATTGATACAACATAAATTAGGATTTCTAATTCTAATTTAAATTTCTAATTCAGCATTATTTCACTGAAAAAAGTTTATGGAGTTATTAACAGCTTATTGACAGTTTCCTTGAATATTATTCATAAATTTATAATTTTTATGATTTCTAATTGTTGTTTGATTGTTCAAAGGTGTCAATAAAGTTAGCAATTCTCATTATTGAATTTATATATATATATATATATATATATATATATATATATATATATATAACAGATAGTGCAAATGTGTTGAATATTTTGTTATTGTATGTACACTTAAAATTAAAAATGGAAAGTCAAGTACACTATCAGTCTAACATAATGAAGTATGCATTTTTTCCCCAGGCCTAGACTGAGCTTGTAGCCGAGCTGGCAGCCGAATGGTTAGCGCTCTTGCCTTCGGTTCAACAGTTCGTGGGTTCGAATCCCACCTTGGGCATGGATGTTTGTAGTGGTTCGGAATCCACTTTAAACCGTAGGTCCCGGTCTAATTAGCCCTCGTGTGCAAATAATGACCGTTGAGCGACAAGCAAACCAAACCAAACTAGACTGAGCTTGTGGTAGATTGGTTAGTCCCTTGGACATCTGCTCACTGGCTCCCCGGTTCCATTCGCACTTAAAGTGTAGATGTGTGTAGCGGTTGGGAATAAATTTTAAAGTGTGGTTCTTCGTAAAAGTAGCCTTCATGTGTAAAAACATGAAAATGCAGTGGAATTTCAGAATAAGAAAATTTTATCATTAAACAAATATTAAAAAGACTGATTATATTAAATTATTTTCATCTTTTTCCTTTTTTTTAATATAAAAATATATAACATAAAAAAATTAAAAAATTTGAATTAATATTTTCGAAATTAACTTTTATTATGCAAGGTAATGAATGATATTTTGTACTCAGAGGAAATAAATGATAATTAACTATATATTTGGGTTGATTAAACTTTGATAGCTTTTTTATTACCAGCAAAATTACCTTAATATCGGAAATAAAGAAGGCATGTGCACCGCATTTAACGAAAATGTCTTCAAAAATTTAAAATAACACAGAAATACAGAATCAACATAAGCATTGCATTAAATTGAACTGGGAATGGTATGGCCGTACACAACAGTTGTAAAATCTTGACCTTTGTATTACATATAACATAATATTAAAAAAAAAATAAAATAAGTTCAAAATAAATAGGTAAGAATGCATAGATATATATACACTACTGGCCATTAAAATTGCTACACCATGAAGGAATACAAATAACAGAACGATATTTATTGGACACATACATTATAGTGGAAAAAACAAGTGATTAGATTTACAGGAAATTAGGATGCATAGATCTTGAGAAATCAGTACCCAGGACAGCCACCTCTGGCTGCAATAACAGCATTTATCCGCCTAGGCATGGAGTCAAACAGAGATTGTATGGCATGTACGGGGATCTCAGTCCATGCAGCTTCAACACTATGCCACAGTTCATCGACAGTAGTGGATGGTGAGTGATGGCGTGCCAATCGCTCGGCATCCATTGACCACGCGTTCTCAATTGGTGACAGATCAGAAGAACGTGCTGGCCAGGGTAACAGTCGAACCTGTTCTGTATCAAGGAAGTTCAGAACAGTACGGGCAACATGTGGTCGTGCATTATCCTGTTGAAACAAAGCATTAGGGAGGCCTTGAAGATAGGGCAGAGCCACGGGCCTTAACACATCGGAAATGTAACGGTTGCTGTTCAAAGTGCCGGTAATGCGAACAAGAGGTGATCGAGTCGTGTATCCAATGGCACCCCATACCATCACTCCAGCAGATGTGCCAGTATGGCGATGTCCAATGCAAGCTGGCAATGCGTGATCTCCACGATGCCTCCAAACACGGATGCGGCCATCATGGTCCTGTATACAGAACCGAGATTCATCTGTAAAGATGACGTGATGCCATTCCCGCGTCCAGGTTCATCGCTGATCACACTATTGAAGGCGCTCCTGTCTGTGACGCAGCGTCAATGGTAGCCGAAGCCATGGTCGCCGTGCAGACAATTCATGCTGCTGCAAACGTCGTCGAACTGTTCGAGCAGAAACTTGTTGCCTTGCAAATGACTCCATTTTTCGAACTCAGGGTTCGTGACGTGGCTGTACGATCCCTTGTGACCATGCGGATAAGATGTCTGTCTTCTCTGCTGTTAGTGATGGGGGGTCGCTGAGATCCTGCATGACGTTCCGTATGAGTGTCCTGAACCCATCGATTCCATATTCTGCTAACAGTCATGGGGTCTCGACCGACGCGAGCAGCAATATTGCGGTACGATAAACCGCAATCCCGGTAGGCTATAATCCTTCCTCGATCAAAGTCAGACACGTGCTGATAGGCATTTCTTCTTCTTACACGAGGAATTACAACAACTTTCTTTGCCGAAAACAATGTTGAAACGGAAATTGAGTTTGAGAAAACTACTGTCAAATCTCTGGTTTTATACACATTGTAGATGTCGCTACTGTTGCCTGCTTTGTATGAATGCGCTGAAAATCTAATCATTTGCATATCACAGCAAGTTCTACCTGTCATGCAAATTTCACGTGTGTGGTGCGCCACTTTCCTGGTGTAGCAATTTTAATGGCCAGTAGTATATATATATATATATATATATATATATATATATATATATATATATATATATATATATATATATATATATATATATATATATATATATATATATATATATATATATATATATATATATATATATATATATATATATATATATATATATATATATATATATATATCTGTGTGTGTGTGTCAGAATATACTTTTGAAAGATGTGGATCTGAGCGCTAATAAATTAATAACCAAGCAAAAATTGCGAAAAAGACACTGAAATATCTTTAATATTCCTTTTCAACGTTATGATAAGAGAACAAAAGATACTGGAGAATTTTTTTTTTCACTAAATGGGAAAAAGAAATATGAAGAAAGGGAAATAGGTTTTATTTTGAATGAGCTCATTTTCTAATTCTGTAAAGATTTAAAACTTGAAATATTTTATAGTTAACTAAAAACTCAAATCATTTACAAAAAAAAAAACTTTAATTAAAATAATTTTCAGTGTGTGCACGGGTACCACAATTATTTCATATTTTGAAAATAATTTCATGTTGTTCTGTTAACTAATATCAAATATCCATCAAGTTATCATACGAATTGAGAATATCGGGCAAAATTAATATTAGGATCAAAATTAATTCAATAAATAAATCCATTTTGAAATTCCAATAAAATCCAACCTGATGAGTTAAAATATATGGAACGCGTAACAATTTTTCCATATACGATCATTTTCTCTCCAAAAAGAAGTCTAAAAAACGAAAATTTACAAGTCATTAAATTTTTATGCATATAATTAAAAATGTTTTAACAACTTTTATTGGAATTAAATTATCTTTAAATAGCAGCAAAAGTATTAGAAAGAAATATTAATAGATGTTTTAAGCTAATAAAGTATTTTTCTTCTGTACAAGGAAACTTCCAAAAGGTACATATTATAATTTTATCACCAAAAAATTAATAATATCGATGATAATTCACAAGTTCTATACATAAATGTGTACTTATGTATAATTTTTCCATTACAGAGCACAAAGTGTATCTCATCTCCCTGCCTTAAAGTTGCATCACCATTCCTTAAAGTTATGTTATTTAAAAATTAGTCCAAAAGGAAAGAATATACTTACTGTAAAAATATTTTCCAATATTCAAAGGATTGAAGATTTTAGGTCTTGTATCATTTCAATGTGGTATTTTGTTTTTTAAAATAATATAAAATTACATTTATGAGAAATATAACGTAGAGTTTATTTTTACTCAGAGAAAATTCTAATATAAATTAAAAACTATTTCTAGGCCGTGGTAGCCTAGTGGTTAGGGTATCGGTCTACCATCCGGAAGGACGGGGTTCGATTCCCATTGCCGCCAAAGACCCACCGAGTACATGCGATAAACGTGCTCGTTAAATCTGTGAAATCGAAAGTCCTGTGGTCGGTCGTTGAGCAGTTACCATGGGTGCAATGGTCTGGAGAAATTTACTTCCCCTTCAGATCAATGCCAAAATTTAGGGAGTAGATCGTAGATCCTCTGGTGCTGCCATCTATCGGAGGATTTGAAGAGCAAAAGTCGTACTTTCACCTTCATGGTGCTCTGATTAAACGAAAGACGCTCCCAATTGACTTAAATTCGCATTGCCAAGGCATAGCGAGCTTGGCTTGTCCAAGTGTCATAAGCAACAACAACAACACAACAACAACAAAAACTATTTCTTGAGAACAGAAAAAAATCTGTTTTTAGTTCCCCGTAAATAATTTCCGTTGAAAAACTAATAAGACCTGATAATTATTAAAATATAAAGTTTATAGGATATGTGTATGTTTTAATAATACTAGTGTTTGATTAAACATGTAATTGAAACATAAAATTATTAATTCTTATTTTGAAATGAATTTCACAAAAAAATTAGAAACACCAGACGAAAATAATAATACGGAAATAGAATCTATTAGTTTATAGTTTACAGAAATTAAAGAATTACTTGAGAATTCTTACATATTTTTATGTTAGTATGTGTTTCAAACTAGAGAGATACAGCGTATACTAGAGAAGATAAAAAGAATTAGTCAATTTTAATGAGATATGAAGAAAATAAAATACAGAGATCATCACATATACAATAATAATGAATTTCGTGTAAATTAGAAAACGAAAAAAATATATGCATATAAGTTTCATTCAAATTCATTTTATCATATAAATTTTTATCAATTAGTTACTACGTATTCCATAAATATTTACTTAATTTTCATGTTTACAATTTAAATCTGGTATCGAATTTTTAATACTCATAAATAAATTGGAGAAGTCTTATTTACTTCTACTGAAGGAAAAAATGAAAAAAAAGTAGATTCTTATCAAAGAAATGCTAATTAAACAATAGTACTACATGGTATACTTTTATTTTAAAACATCTTTTTGTTTTCTTAAGCTTTTTAATAAAGCTTTTTTACTTTATTTTTCAGAAATTTCAACACCACTTTAAAGATACAGATATTGTGAAAGCTCTTTTACAAAATTTGCAGTATCTTATGATGTAAATTATATCAATGTAAGCATGAGTATTTATTTCAGCACAATTAGTGCTCATTAAAATTCAGAACTTACAATGTTTCTAACAAATAAAGTTAAAAAGAAATTTTAAAAATTACTCCTGAAATTTTTTAACACCTTTGATCAGGAGTAGCATTTTGTGAGTTAAGCAAGTAATGTCCTTCCTTTAATAATTTAAGAAAAATAGTTTTATAATTTGTTCACATTCATTGTGTTGCAAAGTTACAAAGGATAAACAATATGGGTTATAGTAATGGCCTGTACATTATGCAAGGTTCCACACCAGTCTTTTTAAACGATCAGAGAATAAAGAATGCTGAGAATTTGCTCTAAATTTAGAAACTTATTGAATGTTATAACCCTTAGGACTACTACTGAAAGTTACACTTCAGTTTTTAATTTGCACTTCCAAGTTTCATAGAAATAATTCGTTTCTAGGCTTAATATATTTTTGTATAAATTATATACCTCGAGGAAAATGTAATTGTAAAGTTATCATATTTACAAATTTTTTAATTAAGACAAATAAATATCATTATTGACCCAAATTCTTTTTTCTTTAATTCGATAAGTACTCGAGTGTATAATTCTATTTTGTAATGAGTTTAGGTTATTCCCGTAGATTCACGCAAAATCAAGAGAACTCTTTACAAAGATGTGCTTTTTAAAAGAAGTCCATTTTTTCATTGGAACTTATTGCAAGTTTTGTAGCTAATTCCTATTTCTAGAGACTATTTTTTCCCAAGCAGATTAAAACTCTTCCGAAATCTGTTAAATCCTTCTTACGTTATGAATAAATAGGCCACCCTTTGGTATCACCTGTGGATGAAAGAGAATTGTTTTCGATGGTACTATTGAAAGCATCTATCCCTTTCCGGGCTTTATCGTAAAGTTCTCAGGGCTAAAGAGATCTACCAAGTGAAAGGACACAAGAAGTATCTCCTCCCCATTGTCGAAAGACACACCTTTGGGATGGAAACAGGCATTGTGAACGATTCCAAAACAGATAAAAATCTTGTGCGTGCACTTCAAACTAGTCTAATGCTCCCTTGTTCACCTTTTCTATGAAAGAATTAACATGATGCGGTGGTGATTTACGTACTATCTTAGTAATGCAAATTAGTCATTTCTAGATAGATGGAGCGAATGACTCCTCCTCCTGTCATCAAACATTGTTGTCCGCAGTTCTTTTTTAAGCCTGGTTCTTACCTGCCTTTCTGTTACGGAGCTTTTCAGGTAGACTACAAGAAGGGGGGACTTCGTTTCCACCACCCAACTCTTTCAGGGACTATCGTTTCCCCATTTTTACATTTATTGCATAACCGCAGCACAGGCAGGATTATTTTTTTAAGGTTTTCGGAACGATTTATGGATTTAAAAAAAGGCCAGAGCGAACGGGCATTTTCGTGACGTATCTTCTTCAGCGGTGACCCTTGGTTTATAGCTTCCTGTACATTTCTCAAAAAGAAGCCCTTCTCGGAGACCATTCATGCCTTCATTCTTATCTCATTTCCATCGACGCATTAAAAAAAAAGTTCTGTCTTTGTGCAACACGCGACATTGTGAAGGAATCATTGCGAAGGAGGGGAGGTATCCCTCACAATTGCCGATATTCCATGCTTTTTGGACACAAAGCGGACACAACTCGTGGAGGTCGGATACCACTAACGGCTTTCGCTGCTCGAAAGCGATAAAACCAATTGTTACAATGGCCCTTTTTTCTTCTGCTTTATGTCGACTAACTGTCATAATTCTACGCCACTATTCTTTCCACGGCCATAGAAAAAGCCATGAGAGTGTGCGAAGAAAAATAAAGAATTGCGCCGTAAGGAAAATAAGGCTTCACAGCGTAATTCACTTCTGGTTGATATTTAGTTGAATTTCATCGGACCCTGTTTCGATTCAGTGGGAAGAAAACTCTCCATCTTCTACCTTACCAAGGAGCGGAGAGTAGAATTTTATAGCCCTGTCTCGTCAGTACGAATTGTAGAATTCGATATGGCAGGGTTTGCTCCGACGCTTTCATTTATTTAGGATTCTGTTGTGGACGCTTACATCAAAGCACCTAATATATAAAGAGAACTTTAAGTGAGTTTTGGGTCATAACGCTTAAAGTGAAGCACAATACCTTATGATCTATAATGGCTGATGCTTCACTTGCCCTTGTATTTCCTTCAAGATAATGCAGAGAAAGTGTCAAAACTATGTGACATAAAAATGTTTTTCCGGAAAAGATTAGATTTTTTTAATGTGACATTTAGGCTGTACTTTTTCATTCAGCTATTACAAGTTCAGAGCGTTATTTTTTTCTCGTTTATTTTTTAGCATGAATATTGATGAAGCATATCTGCATTAAATTAAATGAAAGAGTTATGGTGGTTATTGTGCAGAAGCAAATAAAGCCTCGCATTAATTTTTTTTTGCCGAGTTTTTTTGTGTGTGTGTTCCTTGAACTTTGGATTTTCATGAGAAATATTGTTTGACTTTTATTAAAACTTGGCACTGATATATAGAAAAATCAATCCATCAATTTAAAAATACTCAATGTAGTTAAATCGAGGAGAAAAAAATCGGAGAAAAAATGCACTTTATAAACAAAAAAAAAAAAATCAAATTTACATATAGAGGAGAATAGAAATTTTGTTTACATTTTTTGACAATGCAAATAAAAATTTGAGTAAATTTCCTTATTAAACAATATGAGTATTAAATCCATATATTAACTTGAAACATAATTAAAGAATATCATTAAATAAGTCCCTCAGTACTACAATTTACACTTACAATTAAAAAAAATAAATATTTTATAAACATACAAATTTATATCTGTATAATGATGAATATTTTTATTGTTGGAAAATGTTAGCAGATTCCTAAACATTAAAAACAATTTTCGATAGGAATAATACATCAGAAAAAGATTAGTATTTCTTTACGGTTATGGTTTATGCAAAAACTTATTTCACATGTGCTCACACACAATTTATTTTAACTAACATACATGCACACATATATTATTTTTTATTTCCTTTTTAAGCATATTACAATGTTGCGTACAATCAATCATTTTCATAGGTATTTGGAAAACTTTCCTAGTTTCCGATTATAATACTTTTTTAATTTACGTTAATTATTCACATTTTTAAGTTTTCCCCCTTTGTTTAAAGTATCGGGAACCGTTCATTTGTGCATTGTTTATTATTTAGAATTTTTACACAAATGAACTGGAAATATCTTCCTCGGGCTTTGTTCCCCTGATAAAAGGGAACGATTTTTTGTTATAATCTTCTCCATATACTTTTTTTTTTAGGAATTTTCCTGCTTTTTATATCTAATTTACTTTTCTATTTTTGTTCTTCCGAATGTTTTCCTTTGTATTCTAAATGATTCCATCTTATTCTTCTTTAAACCTTCTAATTTTTTTTTTAAAAAAAAGCTTTGTCTAATTATTTAATCTCAAAAATAAAGCTGCAAGTGAAATATAGTAAAATTATCTTTATCCATAACAGAAGATGGATTGTAATTACGTAATATATCGGCAGCTGAATTGAACCAGATCATGATAATCAAAATGATAATCATACTCAGTGTCAAAACAGAATTGAATCAGCAGTTTTTAATATCAGTGATTACTGTTAAAAGAAATTTGAATCTCCATTAAATCAAATTAATGTCATAGTTCAGTTCAAAAACTACTTTAAACTGATTAGAGTGCAATGCTTTACTCTAGTTAATGAAATGAATTTAAAACCCTCTGAACAATGCATGGAAGGAAATTAAACAGTTTGATAAATAATTATTCACATTGTCCTACCCACAAGACGCACATTTATCTGCAGATTGTATTCACAAGTGTATCATTCTGATTTCTCCTTCTAGTTTTGAACATTCTGTCATAGTTTGAACAATGTTACATTAGTTTTCGAAGGTACTTATTCTCGTCGTAAGCAAAATATGAGAAAAAGAAATGCAACATTTCTGTTTATCAGGTGCAAATTATAATGCAAACATTGTTTATTTCCTGATATTAATTTTACGATAATTCGCACCGGATTTATTAGGAGGATAGGAAGATCAAATCACACACATATCTTCTGGATTTTTTAGTCTCCGAAAGTAAATACCATAGAATATTTTATATAATGTACTACCATTACAGAAATAAGAAAAATGCAGAAAGCATCGTTAACTTACTGATTGTTCCGCACAATGTTTGAAATGATCTATTGTTTGATTAATTTATCATTTACTGATTATTACAATGAAACTTTTTGCCAGTTCCATTATGAGATATCCTTCATGCTTTCGGACTGAAAAAAAAAATAGAAAAGATGGCGGGTACCTTTAACCGATTCTGACCCCCTTTCAAAAACCCCATAATTTCCTTAAGACTACTAATACCGGTTTCGGGTTCTTCCCTTTAATTCTAACAACGTACCACGTGTAGTTACATGCACTTTCATGAAATAAATACTAGTTCTAAGAAATACCTAAAATTAAAGTGATTTGTATTGACATGATTGAAGTAACGTTGTAATTTTATTTAATGTATGTTTTTTTTATTTTCGTATCTTTAATATTTATGTGGTATACTAGAGAGTGTCAATAGCATTAAATCCAACTTTCATATGATACTAGTCATCCTGCTTATTTTATATTGTGCAACATTCAATAACTTAACAAAATTGTCATCTCTCATGAACCTGGATTATTAATTTTGTGTTTCTTATGAATAAGTTTAATTTGATAAAAGTTCAAATAGAGATTATTTGAAACACTCAGTACAGAGAAATTTGTAACTTATGTTCTGTGTTTTCTTCAAATGTTTATCTCATCAATTACCAGTATTTCAGTGAATAGAATACACGAGTTAGTAGTTACATGACTTCAAGTATAGGAATTGTCTGTATGTACCCAACTCTCTATATAGACGCTTCTAAATACGTAACTTCTCTGCTGAATATACATGAGTATGTTTTACTCTATAATTATTTGTGATTAATAATGATTCCTTTGCTTTTAACGCTTAATAATTATATCATGAATAAATAAATTATATGCTTACAACATTTTTTTATTAATGGGTTAAAGATAAATTAAACATAAAAATTCCTTATACAATAAAACAGATTAACTAAATATCGAGAAATTTCAATAAACAATTGCCAATCATTTTTTACCTCGAAATAATAATATTTATTATTATTATTTCTTACATCATTCAAATTTGAATTTCAAATGAGCCTAAGTATTTTTCATTTCAAATTAATTTCAAATGAACCCTTTTTTACACAATTTTCATGTTTTTAAAATTCTGTTTAAATTTATACTCCTTAAATTAATTTTTTTTTACCTTCTTACAATTCTCTAATTCACAGATTATGTCAATTATTATTACAAAAAGATAGTTAATTTTTTAAGATAAAATCTAAGGAAAATAATTAAATTAATACTTCATATGTAATTTTCTCTTTCTGACGAGCCAGAAGAGACAGGCTCTGTCAAACATATTTTATTTTAAACTCAGCCACACTAGGGCATTTTCCTTTTTCGTAACTATAAAAGGCAAATTTGAATATACTTGTATCAAGGACATCCAGCATATGTGCCATCGTTTCCTAACGTGTGACTCCTCATAATTTAAAAACTAAGACTAGACAGAAGACCCTAAGACTTGGCCTAGCAGCCTTAAGGGATCATTTCACTTAGAGAGAGCTCAACCTATTAAAAGGTCGCCAGTTACCATTAGTGAAATTTAGTTTACTCAGGTATTGAACTCACAACATTCTTGTTACGACACCCAAACTTACTCCGGTACCGTGGGCATATCAAACACATTAAGAAAATGGAAATGAATTTCATTTGATTTTAAAACGCTTTCCCTCAGTCTAAAGAGAATTTATCCAATAACGGATTCAATAGCAGAGGTATGTATCTGAATGAGTGTCGTGTCATTTTCTTGACTATTTTTTATTATTATTTTTTAATTTATTAAGTGAAAAAGAAAATTTCTTAATTTTTAAATAATCTAGGGATTATTCAAGCAATGATTTATGATACCAATCGCAAATATTTGCATCGTTCAAATCAAATTATCATTTTGGTTAGAAACTTATTAAAAAATTATTTTATTTTACAAGAAAACAGGAGATTGGCATGTGAAAATGAAAATGTGAAAGCATAAGTATATTTTAATCTTTCTTATTTCTTTTTTACACATTTTCCTGATAATTTTTGTAATTTTTAAAATTGTATACGTTTTTGATTTTATGAACTTGTGGCATATTAATAAAATTTAAAAAAAACACGAGAACTATTTACTTTCTCTCTCTTATAGTGCAGCTAAAATAAAATTAATTCAATATAATATTTAGTTACTTTTAAAAACTTTCATAATAAATAAAAAAAGGAAAGTGTGTTTTTTGTGTTTTTCAAAATTTTCTTAGTTTAACTTGCAAAAATGACCATCAGTCTTCGCGAGGAATTCTCCATCCCTCCTCCCAAAATTGAAAACATTAAATAAATATATTGATTAATAACTCCTCCAATTTTTCCGTGATAACATTTGTTTTGGATAAAAACTTTAAGATACACTTTAAAATAAAAATTTGGTTAGAATTATTTCTCATAATTTTAATGAAGTTATAAAAATTAAATAAACAAATTCTTGCAAGTATTCTTATTTATGTATATTATTTGAAAAATAAGAAATTAAAATAACTCTAAATAAGAAATTAAAATTACTCCAGATTTCCATTTAATGCTGCCATTTTGTGGACAGGCTTTACATAGATAGGATGGACTGATAGAGTTTAAAATTTCGTAATGCTTCTAAAATGAATTTAATGGCAAATTTATAGTAAAATGAAATTATACTCATAACTTATGGACATACAATTTCAGTAAATGCATATATTTATTGAAATTGTTTTCACGATTTTGGCTTATTAATTTTTGTGATTTATTCATAATTCTGAATAAAATTAATTTATTTATGAGTCATTTTATAAGAAAAACCAGGATCTAACTATTATTTATTCGTTTTCACTGACTAAAAAAAAAAAAATTGTTTAAAAGACTTCATATTAGGTTTGCTCGTACTTTACTTTCCCATGCATCGATTTAATTTCCCTTTCAATTTATGTCCCCCTTTCTATTTCACACTATCCACGGTTACAGTTCAGGGCCATTCTCACTTCTATGGATCGATTCAGTTCTTAAGATTTTTTAAAGTTTCCTTGACCGCATAACTCTTCGGACCTTTTCTTTGGAGTTCGCTCAAACCCCACCGAAACAAAAGCGGATAAAGAAAGGAGTATTTTTTAAATCTTCCTGGCATTGAGACTGCAAGAATGAGAAAAAGAGGGGAGAAATAACCTGTTCCAGGGGTGGCTACTCATGAGTGCAGCCCATTTTAGAGGCGGAGCCTTACCTGCGCACATCTTTTGTCCGAAAGGGTTAATATGGAGTAGGGAGAGAGAGAAATCAACCCTGCCCTTACAAGCGGTAAAAAATTTGACCTTAAGCTGTGAAATATGTGTGCAAGTGCTTCAGTTGTCTTCTTTGAGATTCTCCAACGCCGGAAGTTGAGTAGAAACGCGGAAATACATTCGACAACACATGCAAAAAGTGCTGAAATATCATGGTCAATTTTCTTTTCAACGATTGTTTAAAGCACCCTGTAAAAAATGGAGCATATTTTGATAGTAAATGAAAGCTGTATAGCCATGAACTAAGTCGTAAAGGAAAAAGGAGTTCTGTTATGGAGGGCATGGTTTTTTTTTCAGTAGATCATAGGTATTACCTTTTAACAACGAATTTTATTTGCATGGACTAAGCGTATAAAATAAAAATAAAAAAAAAAAAAACTATTTGACTTAGGTATGAGAAGTTCACTTCCTGTACTTGCTTAAAAAGGAATATTTTAGTATTTATGAGTAAGAATATGTGTTAAAATTATAAGTTATTTTTTTTCATGTAATTTGAAAAAATAAAATAAATATTATATTTTGAATTATTTTATTCTTTTCTACTAACTATTATAAAATCTGAAGAAAATTATATCTAGTTTTATTATAGCTGAAGATTTTACATGACATTTATACGTAGATGATTTAAATAATCGGTTTTGGAAATTGGCTTTAACGATTTCTGAGGAAGTATACACACTCATACAAATAATTTAGATATTTCTATATATCATATTAAAATTGCATGATACTCATAGTCACCATAAAATGGTATTATACGATTATTGTGCATTAAAAAAGTAATTCAAACAAATGAAACAAGTACATAAAATTAAAAGTATTGTAAAAAATATAGTAAAAAAGTTAAAAATTAAAGTGCATAAAATAAAAATATCAATTTACATTTCATGTGATTAACTCTATATTTTGGAAGTGAATTATTTTCTGTCAACATTCCTTCACAGTGGAAAAATATGTAAGAAATGTGAGAAAATATCGTTAATATTACCAGGATTCCAAGGTACTGAAATTATATAGCCAGATAAAGCGATAGGAATAGAAGAAGATGTATGTCACGACTTGAAATATTTAATTCTCTCTCCAATTTATATCAAGATTTGAGAATCTTTTTAATCGGAGAGTGAAGAATCAGATATTGAATGCTTCATATGAGTGTATAGTTTGCTGTAGTTATTTTGTTGACGGAAGTAAAATTTGACCTCTACTTTTTTTCCCCATCGTTTTATACAATTTGTGATAGCAAAATTTTCTATCAACAAAGTATAAGGTTTCCTTTAATGAGTAATTTTAAGTATAGTAAAAAAGTTAAAAATAAATTAAAAATAACTTACTGTATATATATATAATATATATATATATATATATATATATATATATATATATATATATATATATATATATATATATATATAGATATAAGACCCCGCTTAACGCGGGGGATACGTTCCATCAAAGTAGAGCGTAATGCGAAACAGCGCTAAACGAGGCTATCTTTACATGTAAATATCGGGGTTAGGGGAAGATGGCTAGGAAATTGGTTAGGTATTAAATTTAAAAAGTATGTTTTTTTTAATAAAAATAAAACCAAAAATTTATTTCTTAAAGCCCAAATTAATACCACATTATTATTTCTTGCAAAAATAAAAACAAAATATAAATAACAAAACGAATATTTTAAACAAATAAAATTCTAAGTCAGTCATATTTAGTTAGCCTTCCACGTTTTCAGTGTTCTGCCTTTTTGTGACAAAAGCATCTAATGTTGTTTGGCTTTTTCTTTTGCGTTGTTCTCTTAAAAGTTCTTCTTTGTATCACCACTTGCTGCTTCTCCTGTAATCTTTATGTTGTGAAGGTTATTTCGATGTTTAAATCTATTAAACCATGTTCGACTAGCAACGAAAGTTTCACTTGTGTCAATTGTCTCAGCCTGAATGTAATTAAAAATTCTTCTAGCTTTTTCCATTATGATAGATTGGCTTAATGGCATATTGCGGTCAATTTCGTCGTCAATCCATATAGACAGTCGTTTTTCCATTTCCTATATGATATTATTTCTAGAACGGGTAATTCTAGTTGCAGAGCTTGACGTAGTTGTAGTTGCCGATGACAGTATTTTTTCTTTATTCTTCATGATGGTTCTTATTGTTGAAGTTGGCAAATTCAGTGAAGCACTAATTAGAGTTTGACGTTCACCAGAATCTAATCTTCTAATCACTTCCATTTTAGTTTTGAATGAAATGCTTTTTCTGGTTGCTTTCTTTTCTTTTTCTTTATCACCCATAGTAAAAACTAAAGATCAAAATATTTGACACTGTAATATAGTATTAAATATGTAAATTAATACCTACTTACAATAATGTCAACAAATGTTTCCAATAATAAAATTATGTCTGTACAATACCGCACCAAACAAGAAACACAAGTACACTCTTTCGGATATGTATTTGAAACCTATCGCTGCATAATATTTCGGGGAATCCCCGTATGCTGCGAGCGATTTCGTGGAATCCCCGGGTTGAAATAAAAGAGCGCTAAACCGAAACAGCGCTAAACGAAACAGCGTTAATTATATATATATATATATATATATATATATATATATATATATATATATATATAATTAATTATTATATATATATATATATATATATCACAAGATATTGTCAAGATATAGCAATTGTGACGTATGCAGAAATACCACCTTTAATTTAGCTGTGTTGATGCTGCGTTTGTGATCAATAAGAATTTTTAAGCCATTTTCCACACAAATAGAGCATTTAAACTGATATTTCCTTTTTTCCAGAAATTATGGATAGCCATAAATGTTTGGACTATTGAAATAAGAATATACATAGATATATACGTGTGTAGTTTTCTTAATCTCAATTTAGAGTAATATAAATTTATTTTTAAGTATTTTTAGAAAGAAATTTTGAACTTTAAATATTCAATTGGAAAATGAAGAGCATAGAATTATAATTTTTATTTGAAAAATTCGGAAAAAGAGTTTTTCTAAGTTAATGTTAGTTTCGATAATCAGCATTAAAATTTATGATATAAATTTTAGAATAGAGTATAGCATTTTGGAATGTTTGTTTTGAGATTTAGAGAACTTTACTCATGACACTCATGTACAATTTAAAAAAATCTCAGTTCCATTTGTATACCAGAAATTAAGTATGATTTTATGATGGCTATGTCACCAAAAAAGGAAATTGACATCAAAAGTAAATTACTTTGTTGTTTTAGAACCGTTTTAATTTTAAAAAGTTCTAATTTTTAATTCATTAAAATAAAACTTATTTTAAAAACATCAAAATCTCAGTAAATAGAGTCGCATATTTCTCTTTTTATCGGAAAAAATGTACACCTCCCATTTAAATTCTATCTCTCTTCCTTCTCATAGGAAAAGCTAACAACCTACAGAATGGAAGGGTACTCCATCTTTTAGTTTCATTGCCACTCTGAAATACAAGCGAAAAGCGCATATCGTTAATCTCCTCACCATACATTGGTTAGTCGGGTCGCTGAGTAAGTTATACGCCAATCACTTTTTATGCATTAAAATGTTTCTGTTTTGTTTGCTTCAGTTCAAGCTTTAGCTCCTCTGCCATCAATACGCGGTGTTTGACAGTTGCCCTTTGAGAAATATGTTTCGGCTGGTTAAGCGATGGTAACCGCATTCAAATGGTAGAAGTCAGAGAGGGAAAAAATGTAATACCTAACATAAAGAATGGTGAAATTTTATGATTAGTTTATCCAGGGTTCAAACTTTCAACTGTGGTCGCTTACCTCCCGAAGGGAGCCAATCCCGACAAAACCATCCAAAAACAATATTTCACTTAGTAGTTACAATGCCTAGTTGAAGAATTTTCGGAACAGAAAAATATTCCGGTTTTGTTGTTTGAGACTTGCCCACAATTTTAATAAGGTGCCATAAAACTAACAATCCCTAAACCCTTCCCTAGATGACCTGAATCTATGAAATCCCATCAAGTTTATCAATACAACCTTCTCTTGACAAGGGACTATTCAGGGTATGACCTCGTACGGGTCGTCAAATCGGAATGAAAGGGTTCTCTGGCCTATTTTGTCGTCCATTGTGAGGCTACACCCGAACAGCGCAAAGTACGTCCCTCTTCTTTCCCCCATATTGTGTAAAGTATTTGTCACTCCAATTTTAACTCTAACAGGTTTCATCTACAATACAGCAGATCAAGGATAAAAGAAAAATCACTGTTTTTCCCCCGTTATTTTCCCGACTCTTTAGTATTTGAAGAACTCTAAGTATCCATATTAAAGTTCCAAGTAAACCATTTTTTTTCTTTATTATAATTAAGATTGAAATTCATTACAAAACACTGATTGCTGAATGATCTAAGTTGATTTTGTACGATGAAACATTTGATTAAAATATTATCGAAATTAACATGCTTCATGACTGAGTAATGATTTTAACAACATTATCACACAAAATTTAAAATTGTTATTTTATATTTTAAAATATTGCACGCGTATCTCTTTGCAAAATTTGAAAGAAATTAAAAAAAAATTAATCTTAAATGAAATCAGCATATCTTATAACAAATGAAATAGCATGTATAATTTAATTTAAATTCTGAAAGTTATATTCACTGACCGGTTATTAACATGACTAAATTGTGAATTAGATGTGACAACTTATTTTTAAAAAAATAAAGTGGCAATTTTTAGATTTTAGAGAAATAAAAGCAATGAATATTTAAGCTAAAAAAATGGCTTTTTCAGGGGAAACATTTTTGACTAAATAATCTATGATAATTATACGGACACAGTTAAAAATATTAAACATTGATAAATAATGATACACAATGTTTTCTGTTTATTTTCTATTGTATTTAAAATTAGAGCCAAATAAACAAAAAAAATTTATATTGTATAAAATACAGATAACTAATAGAGAATACAGTTATATTAAAATAAAGGCAATAAATACATTACCAGATGATTCAATATTTTATACAAACAAATTAATATTTACGAAGGGGAAAATGTCAATGTAATTAATAATGTTTACCCTATTTATTATTTAAATATTGATTATCTATTATCTTTTTATTTTTTAGTTCTTCTATCTTATATATGCTAACTCTTTCATGAAACTCCTAAAACTTGTATACACCATAAAGATAAAGTAGGAAATTGACCCTTATTTTTAAGGATTTTTTCAGTCAATAATATTTTAACATGTTAAATATAATATTTAACAGAGCAAAAAAAAAAAAAACTTATTTGCTATATTAGAATGTGCTTTTTTATCAAAACCAATTCGGAATCTTTAATGAGTGTGAATGTGTTCCGACACGTTAAAATATATACGAGTTTGAATCTCAAAAGAACATTAACGTGGAATAGGTGTCTATTAAGAAAGTATTTTAATGTTCATAACCACTATTAGTTAAAATGAATACTAAGTCAAATTTTTTTACTTATGAAAATTTCATTGCAAAATTTAATGGATTTCTTGTGAAGGAACGACTTAAACCTGTGTTCTGTTTTTTCTTTCAAATCCTGCCATCATTAACTGACACTATTAGATTAACTTAAATTGAAATATTTTTGCTTAAAGGTATTGCACATTCTCAGTTTAAATCATCTTGGATTCATTTAGCAATAACCTTTTTGCATGTCTTTTTTGCAATTTGTAAGAGCTGGTTGCCTATAAATTTTTTAACGAAGCTCTGCCACAGATATTAATGGTCATAATATTTTTCAATAGTTATTGAATACTTGCGAGTAAGAATTAATTTAGACGTCTTTTAATCACTCTTCAGTTGATCTAAAAAATTTGTAATAATAAATACAAAATGAAAAATATGCATTCACGAAGAAATTTGGGTTTAATTATTGATTTAAATTTTATGAATGTGTTTATTTTTTCATACATATTTAGTAGCATTTTTTAATTGGCTTATTGCAGAAATATATTTTAAACTGACAATTCTTTTCTACAAAAATTCCGTTGTTTTCTAACTTAAGGATCATAACCACCATACAGGCTGGGCGGTTTAAGAACACTTCCAATTTTTGATTTAAGATTTACTTTTTTGTGAAATTTTGAAAGTAAGAATTGAGTAATTTAAGAATAAAAATATTTTTTCATGATTTTTTTATTTATGTTTTCCAAAAATTTTTCAAGTATTTATTTTTCACTTACAAAGCTTATTTTATTAATTTCTTTTGCTTTCTTGCTTACTGCCAGATTAATTGTTCTCAATATTCATGTATTTATATATATATATTTTTTCCTTATTGGCAACACTTCATTTTCTCTTACTTAATAGAAATTAGGGCGCTCCGTGGCTGAGTGGTCAAAATATCACTCCGCTAATCGCTTGAGAGCGTAGGAGTGTGGGTTCGATTCCCACCGTGGTTCTGGGTGTTTTCTTCGTTATCTTTCTGTGGTTGTACACCTGTCATTGCGCTATTTGATTTTTATCGACGAAGACTTTGTAGCGGATCTCAAGAATCCAGCATACAAGTCTGAATAAATGTAATGTAATAAAATAAATTAATAGAAATTATAATTTTTATTGAATTTACGGGATTCACTTTTAATTAATTTTTTCTTTATCAATCTATTTAAATCAACTTTCAGTTATTTATTTTTTTGTAATTTTTAATTTATTTCAATTAAAAATTACTTTATTAATCATTTAATTTCTTTAAATTATTTCTAAATTGTAATTTATTTTCATTTATAATTTCTTAGAATTTATATCATTATATTTAAATTTGTTATTACAAATTTTCCCCTTGAGCCATGCTGATTATTAGGTTTACTCTCTGTTTACATTTCCTTTCTATACTTTTATTAGATATATTTACGTGATTTCTTTCTAATGTTGTATTTCCTTCTTAGGTGAAATAGTTGGGAACATATTTCTGTTTTGAGTCAACTATTAAGATTGTTAACAACAGATTTCTGGTCATTTCGATTTTAATGCAATTTTTTTAATATACTTCCTATCAGAGAGAGAATAATCAGTGAATTCTTATGAATTAAATTGGGTTTCTTTGATTTTCAGAATAATTTTGATGGAGAAATGAAATTTCTAAGTAAATCCTTCGCATAAATAAAAAAGTAAATACTTATAAATATTTATTAAAGAATATATAGAATCAAATAAAAATTATTCTTTCAAAATGATACTTTTGCTTCAAAATAAATTCAGCATGCAATAAATATTAAGTTATTTTTCTATAATAATGTGAAATAGTAAGCACGAAAGTCATTACATATAAGAAAATTAATTGCTCTAAAAATAAGTTGTATAAACAGTCTCTTTTGACGACACGCTACACACATGAAATTTACATAACAGGTGATAATGGAAATGATTGTGCATATATGTGATTATTACCAATGACTAGCTTTTCAAAAGTCATTCGTGTAAAGTAGATGGCAACAACACCTACAATATGTTCAAATGAAGAAATTGTACTATACATTTCTCTTACTCTATTGGATTTGAATGTTGTTACTTAAGATAAAGTTGTTGAAACACCTCGTGTAAGGAAAACAGATATTTAGCAGCATATATTATTGACTTTGATAGGGGTGTAATTATAATCTACCGAGATTAACGTTTATCGTAATGCAGTCTTGCTTGCTATCTTGTTATACAATCTTGCCTGTCGAAGTCTCATGTCTTTAGAATACGAAATCGATTGGAGCAAGATGGTTATATGTAAAGCTCCTGTATCTAAGCAACCTTTTATCACTAAAAGCCGAGAAAACAAATATTTCACGTATGGCTTTAATAAATCCTACACCCACGTCATGTGCTCAGAGACAAGAAATGTAGACTTTTGCAAGGCAACTAGTGCTTTCACGAACAGTTTGCCGATATTATAGCAGCATGAACTACCAATACTCAGTGAATGATTGTTTGGTTGGGTTTTTCTGCGCAAGATCCAAAGATGGACAGGCTGTCCCAAAGCTTTGATTTTACTTTTAATTAATTGGTTCATTTATATATATATATTTTAAAAAAACCAAGCAACATTAAAAAATTTTTAAAACAGAAAAATAATAAGAAATATTATAATTAAAATATGAAATAAAGTATAAAATGTGACAAACTACCTAAAATTGTATAATATGTAATTTTAGAATATAAATTATATGATTTAAAATCAAATATAATATTTAAATTTTTTGTTTTAAAAAATAGAAAAGATTCCTATGGTGGTTCCCCGAGGAAATCATGTAGAGTTAAAACATTTGAGTTAAAAAAAATTTATGACGATCAAAAACTCTACATGAAATTAAAATAGGATAAACATAGCATGGTTCGTCACACGTTTCACACCATGGATTTAAATCATCTGAAAATAAATGCTTGTCTGTGAAACGTGTAAGCTCTATACGAAGACGAACCAATCGAACATCAGCCCTTAGCAACCGTAAAAGTGAAAATGAAGTCACATTTAGAAAAATAGAATTGCAGTTTATTTTAGTGACCTATATATTTCACGGTTCTTACCCAATATAACAAATAAAGCTTTTTATACTCTTTCGTACATCAGAGAGAGGAACCGATAGTAAAATTGGAACCAATGTAGCCTTGGCAGATTTATCTGCTCTCTCATTTCCATCAAGAGCTACGTGACTCTACATCAAGAGCTACGTGCTACGTAAAGTCTACATCAAGAGCTACGTGACTTGGAATCAAATAAAAAGCTATTTTAATTCTTTTTCTAGCAAAAAACTCTAGCGTATTGAAAATTATGAATACAACAGAATGACGTATGTAACTACAATTTAACAGAAATTATAGGACACTCAAACAGTCAGTGTACTCACAAAATTTTCCACAAATTTCTATGCTCATGTGCTAAAGGCATTGAAGCATCGACCTAATACATAGCCGATGCTTCAACATTAAAAAGGCATCAAGGCGGATGAAGTTTTTATCTAAGAGTTGAGTTATCAGAAACAATAGAATAGCTAACACAACCTACTGTTTTAGAGCATTCCTTGAATACAGGTGTGTATGCAGAATACTGACAGCAATGGGACGCAAAGAGCTATTGAAAGATTTTAGTTCTTATGTCTGATTTTCTAAATTGAACCACAAATAATTTATAATATTAACTGCTGAGTCATACCAACGAGGATGAGTAAATTGGTTAACTATTTCAACTCGAACGTCACATAGGTCAGAAAGCCATAAATGTGATTTGGCCAGTATGAAAAAAGAGGGATGCTTATTGAATGGTCATTATAAAGTATCTTAAAAGTGACTTTAGGAACCCCATGGAAAGTAGAGGATGATGAGGTTTCGACATGGTCTTAGCATTATAATTGAGAGACTGCTGTATTCGCTTCAGGTCTAAAGGTAGTTGTTGGCAAATTGCTATAAAATGGAAGGAGGATTTGCGGAATGCCCCAGAGCATATCCTTAAAGCAGAGTGATGGACAGTGTGTAATCTTTGCAATACAGAAGACCCAGCTGATTCATAAACAACACACCCGTAGTTAATGCGGGATGAAATCAATGACGGATAAATTCGAAAGAGTGTGATGTGTGATTTGCACCCCAGGTTGAATTTGAAAACATATTGAGGATATTAAGCGATTGTTCCCCCTTCTTCCACAGATCTAGATCATGCAGAGGAAAAGTTAATTTTTGGTCGAATATCACTCAAAAGAACTTTACTTCAATGACAAAAGGTATAGGTGTATTGTTTATGCGCATCACGGAATCATCATTTAAGCTAGACTTCTTGCAGAAATGGACCTATTGGCTCTTGCTAGGAGATAAAGTATGTCACTTATTAGAACGCCATGCAGCTAATTTATTAATAACTGCTTGCTGTTGTCTCTCATCTAAACGCATATTTGACCCCCTGACAAGATATTTGCAAGTCGTACACTACAAAAAGTGTTAGTCGTTGAAGGATGTTACAGACAAAAAGGCTAAGAAGGATTATACTCAAAATATATTTGTAAAGTACACCATTGAATAAAATAGTCAGAGTAAAATGTAACTTTGAGAACTTTAAAAACACAGGAGCGTCAAACATTTTGCAGGAATATTGGAAGACTAACCCGAAAAAGTCAAAATCATATAACTAAAGGAGAATTCCATTTCACCATGCCTGGTCATAGGCTTTCTCGATGTCAAAGAAAATGGAAACCAGATGGTTTCTTAGAACAAAAACGTTGCGAATCTGGATTTCCAACTATGTAATTTATCAAGAGTGGATCTCCCTTTACTGAACCACTCCAATAAATATGAATACATTTATTTCTTTTTAAGATATATACGAGACGGGCGTTCATCATGTGTTCGAAAGTCTTACAAAAGCAACCTTTCAAAGATATGGGTCAATAACTGAGAGAATCAGAAGGATCCTTACAATGTTAAATTACTGGAATAACTATAGCTTTGCTCCAAAGAGTTGGAAATTTACTTTCAGTCTAGATCCTATTGAACAAAAGCAGTAAGTTTTAAAGGGAATCTGGACTGGTGTTTCGATAATGATGTCGAAGCATGAAATAGCTGATTTTATGAGGCTGATATTATTGACTTCCTGCAATGTTTTCTTCAGTTTTAACATCCGGAATGCGCAATTGTAAAACAAAGCTTGTCTATGGTTGAAACGAATTGGTGTTAGCTCTGCACGATTTTTGTCCTTATAAAGGAAAAACTATAAGAATCGCAGCTTGAGACGCTAGCAACGGTTTCACCAAAGTCGTTAGTGATGTCCTGAGAAGAAGAGTATACAGCAGCTTAGGTTTTCAAAATAGGAATAGAAAATTCTTTATAAATTCCATTGGTTGCTTTCGTTTTTCTCCACCATGTCTTACTGAATGTTTAAGATGTGATTGAAGATACGTTGCGAAATCAGTAGGATTCTTTCTGACTTCGACTATGAACTCTGCGGATAATGATTTTGCTCACTTAAAGGCAATATTATTCTCCATTTTGGGGTACCTCCAAAATAATCCATATAACTTCTTATGTTTTTTTAATACTTTTTTGGTATTCGTCATCCCACCTAGGTTTGCAACGCTTATTTGGTGTACAGGAACTCTGAGGTATTTATATTAGTTTCAGTGACTTTATGAACAACTTCATGAATATTGTCAATCAAAACCATTTTATCATCAATAACTGCCACCTGTGTAAATAGCGTCCAATCTGCTCGACTGTAAGCGGAAGTAGGTAATATTACCACTAGGTAGGTACTATTTTTTCGCCCACTATTCCCTCCAGTGTTGGAAATGACGAGAGGAAAATGATCACTGCTGTACAGATAATTTTCCTCTGATAAATTTAACAGTGAGAACAGTGATGAACAAATTTCAAAATCACAAGAATGAAGCGTTCTTATGGGTACGAGAAAGTAATTCTTCTCGTCTGTTTTAATTAGAAATAGTTGGGGGGCAGTGATAAACTGCTCTATCTGACGATCACGAGAGTTGATATCTCTAATTCCCCATAAAAAATTATGACCATTAAATCCACCAAATAACAAAAATCAAGTTGGCAACTGATCAATCAATTAATGTGTTAAATTCCTCTTCATGGATTACATCATGTGCTGGTAAATAATAATGAAAGAATTTAATTATGTATGTTGTATAAATTCTTACAGCTACAGCTTCTAGAGTAGAATTAAATGGATGTGGGTAGTGCTGGGGAAGTTATTTAACATAAATATACCAAACACCATCAGACTGCATCATCATCGCCACAAAATTTTCTAAAGCATTTGCACCCTTGCATACATATGTTTTTGGTAGACTTCAGAAACGTTCCCTGAAATGTTACACATGCCGGGTTATAAGCTGATGTTATAGACTTGATGTCCTCAAGATGTGAGCTCAAAACATGGCAATTAAACGAGACAAATTTCTGCTGCTGGAAGGGGAGTCTTCAATTGGCTTCTCGTGCGAAAAATCTTTGCTTGAGGAAGGAAAACCAATCTCTTCCAAGGATAACAAGGCTTGACAAGTGGATAAGAAGGACTTACAATGTGCCTTTTTGAAAGATTTCAGTTTATAAGCCCCCAAGACTTTTGATTTTGCCATAAAGGCTTTTCATTTGACTGTGTTAGAGAAGGCGGTTTTTGACTTTGGTGTAGAATTTCGGGGTAATGTTAAAGAGGTAATTATCATAAGATCCATTTGTGTGCTACTGAATTTACAGATTTTTCAAACGGTAGTTGCATAATTTGATTCCAGTCTGTGAAGTTTGTAAAGTATTCTTCTAATTTCAGGATATGAAATCTTCTGGTTTATCTTAACTGTGACAATCGCTTTTTTCTAGCATCCAGTGTAGACAACTTCGAGAATAGTAGGGGTTGCTTTTGTTGCACGAGCATGCTTCCCCATACCTAGTTCTAAGTTGGGGTAGTCACCGTGACATTTCTTCACTGTGTAGTTCGAGCTATCATGGCGCACAACTGCGCAGTAAGTGCAGGTTAGTTTGAGCCTGTAAGAGCTCTTTGAGTGTCCAAAGCGCTGGCACTGCAAGCATCTCAATGAGTTTGAAATGTCAGTATAACGAGTAGATTCATATATGCCGTTTTCATATACTATAGTGTCCAAAGCGCTGACACTGCAAGCATCTCAATGAGTTTGAAATGTCAGTATAACGAGTAGATTCATATATGCCGTTTTCATATACTATGGAAGGTCTGGGGTTGCAAAAGTCAGAATAAGAATTTTAGAGTTTCAATTAACTTAACCACTTTTCTAATTGGGATACATTTAACGCTACAGATTTTTGATCTTAAAGATTTTCGAGAATCTCAGCTGTCAGTGTGTTCAATAAATAGCTAGCTGAGATTACACCACAAGAGAAATTAAAATCACCATGAGGCATAATAGTCATTTCTAAATTAGCCCAATACTGCATATTTGCAATAATGGCTGCTTAGGTATCCGAAGCAACCTCCACTAGTAAATGACCAGAGCACATTTTCTGGATATTTTTAACCTCTCAATATTTTTCCGATATTTTGTGTGCTATAAGAAAAGGAGAGACTGATGAAAAAGTGCGCTCTTTCTTTTTAATTATAAACATTTGGGATTAACATTATTCAACATTCTCTCCTGGGTGAGATAAGGAACATTTGAATTTTCCAAGAATAAATATATAAAATTTCAGAACCTGACCATCGAATCACTGAATCCACCGAATCCAACAAGGGGATGCAGACCAGCTGCATCAATGCGCTAGGTTCAATACGCTGACACTATATCCCTAGGATGGCCTCCACCCTTAACGAGTCATCCAGTAGACGTACCGATCGCTTGTTTCATAAAGCCGATTGACGTGCTGAGGAACACAGCACATCTCCCATTTACCTGAAGCAGGGCCAAAGTAGTGTGTAGTAGGTCTCTGGGGGCCTCAATTACCAGAGCCCTCTTTTCCAGCGATACAGGTCTCCATGCGCAGAAAATACGTGGGTAATTTAGTCCGCAAGAGAAGCTAACAGTAACAGAGTGGCTATAGCTACTCAAGAGGAAACCTCCTTCTCTTACGTGGTAACTACAACGAAGGAGAAAAGAAAATTAGAGTAGAAAGTATGAGAAGAGAGAAGAAATGAAAGAAGAGGACAGAGATCACTGGGTTACCTCGGGATCTTGATACCTGTGTTTACTTATTAAAGAAAGTAAACACCATAGGGAAGTCGCGGTGACCATGATTTCATCTACTGTTTATGCTATGTTACAGAAAAGAACCCTTTTAGTGGTCTTGTCAACGGCCAATCTGAAAGCAGGAAAGGGTGTCTTGTTATGTTTTTAGAATTTTTGTTCTGTTTACAACATCATGATGGTTGGTTGCATCCATGTTTGGTGGTATCGTAGCAAACACACATTGGTACACTTCCGATAACGTTTATACTGGCCCATCACCTGAACTAATCACCATCACATTGATGTTGTGTTAAGGCCCGTAACTCTATCTTTTATTCTATTTCTGCAAACCGCTTCATTTCACCAAGATAAGGCATGACTGCATGTTATTGTTATTTCGGGCTTTCCTTGATACAGTACTTCTTTATTAAAATTTCTTGATACTTCTTTATAAAAATTTTTTCTTCAAGTTATTGTTCTTGGCTCTAGACATTTTTTATGACTATTTTTCAGAAGTTCGAAATTCGAATTGAATCCTAAACTTTATCAAACATTTTTGTAAGTACTTTTGATGGTACTTTTGAAAGTACTTTTGATGGAATAATTTCTTTTTATGCTTTTTTTATTGACAGGAAACTATAGCCTTATCTTTAAAAAATATAATGAAAATTCCACTCCTCATCGACAATCATTTGTGGTCAAAAAATTGCTTTTTCATAAATTTGATTTACAATGAATAGAGTATTGAAATATTCATGATGCGTTAGAATAGGAGGAAGTAAAAACTATACTTCCTATAATTTTTTTCCATATA
The DNA here is from genome assembly GCA_037975125.1 of Latrodectus hesperus. Taxonomy (NCBI): domain Eukaryota; kingdom Metazoa; phylum Arthropoda; class Arachnida; order Araneae; family Theridiidae; genus Latrodectus; species Latrodectus hesperus. The sequence continues at coordinate 69,257,582 of CM075859.1, read as the reverse complement.
TTATATTAATAAACTTCAGATTTTTCGAGCGCTGTTTACTCTTAAATTCTATTTATATAAAATTCGATCTGCACAACATTCAACAACTTTTCTAGATAAGTTTTATCACCCATTTCGTGGCTTGTCTTACTTTTTCTTTCAGACACAAGACCCTTTTTTTAGAAACTTTGATTATTATCTTTAGCATTTTTGTATACCTTAAGTATATAGAAAATATTTCAGAATATTTTTCTTGCAATTATTCTGCTTTCTGTTGCTAAATTCATTAAAAATACAATTTCCTTTCCTTTCCTGGAACACCTGTATAAGATTCACTTTGTCTGTTTGAAATTAATTCAAAAGCTAATTATATAAAGTGTAGATTTCACAGAAAAGTATCTCAACAGCACATTTTTTGGAACTGATGTCTGTTATTATTTGTTTTACGCACTGAAGTTTCGATCTTAAGAAAGATGATATCTCTATTTGCATGAAGTAATTTGGAACATAAAGGGTAAAAAAAAAACCCAGTAAATATTTTCGCAGAAAAATGTTTCGAATACAGATCATTAATTAGAAATTACCTAAAAATTAATAAAATATCAAGACCTATGATTAGCATAGTTATTTAAAGACAGGTTATCTAGTCAAATTGTCCGAAAAAAGTGAATAAATGTCAGAAAATAAAGTCAGAAAAACTGAATCAAAATAAATAAAAGGACAAAGATATAAAATGCAAATTTATTTTAAATTAAATAAATTTTTTCTAAAAAATAAATTCTGAATGTTTTTTAATTTTATAATAAACTTTAATGTATCAAACATTAGTTGTTTAAAATAAATTTGTTCTTTGATATTGCATAGCATAGTATATGCGATGTATATATATCTATATATATGGTCACGTTTATTGTTCAAAGTTTAAAGTCAAAATTTAAAAAGATTTTTGGGAGATCCGACATATTAATCCATAAAACTTTTCCTTTAAATAGCTTCTTGTGTTTGAACTCTATAATGGTTTGCTAAACATTTAGCATTTTCTAAATGTGTCTCAAATAATTGCTTTGTAAACTGTAGATAGACAATTAATTTTAATATTAAATAAATGTATTTTTTTGTTTATAGACTAAAATAAATATGAAGGAACTTATTTATCATTTGAGGTATATGAATATTCACTCCAGATCAATTCTTCAGATTCAAATCATTCACTCTCTCAATAACTCACACCTGGCTAAATAGTTCATTTTATCCTTAGGTGCATATGAATATACAATATGATGGTTTTCTCTTAAGCTATTTCCATATTTCTTTCAATAATTTTATTCTTCACCCTTTTTTTGCATACATTATCACTATAAAAAAGTTATCAATAAGTACAGTTATACTAAATACTGCTTTGATATTTATTTTAAATATCAAATAGAATTTTATAAGTATTATTTTTCATAAGTATTATTTTTTATTTTTATTAGGGTAACACAAGTTTAATAATATAATAAATGTTTGTAGACTTTAAACTTTGATTTAAATTATACTAAAATCATTATTATTCTGAAATATCATAAAATTAATATTTTAGTAATGTGTATGATTTAGTAATAGCTATATTATATTAATGTTTATGAATGAACCAATATCAAATATGCTGCTTAAATTTTTTGATGAATACCATTTCATTTTAAGAATTCTCCAATGAAAACAGAAAATAATTAACTGTTCTTTGGAATATGCAATTCAAAAACTGATTTATTAAAATATGCAAGTATATCTATTGTGAATTAAATATGAAAAACAAATTTTTGCCATGTATAGGCGTTTATGGACCAATTTAAGTGTCTGAGAGTAGCTATTTAACAAAAAGTAATATGCTGAAATTTTTAGTACAACTGTGTACTAAGACATTAATGATAACATTAAAACACACACACACACATAAGTCTTGTACTAAGAATGATTGGTTAGAAAAATTATTCATTTAAGCTCAGCAAACGAACCGCAAAATCAAAAGTTAACATTACTTTGATTTTTTATTTGTTATGTTATATAATCAATCTTCAATGCAACCAAATGTAAAAAAAAAAAAAAAAATAATTAATATTTTATAAGAAACAACTAAGTAAGAATTTTTATTTTAACCAAAAATTTATCTGAATTTTGCAACATCTCAAAAATTTTCAGTCTCAAGTATTTAAAATTATCGTGGTCCTAATTAACTAAAGAAAAAAATAATAAGTTATTTCACAATTTAGCATGGTAATACCACATTAACCGCACAAGAATAAACTTCCCATCATGCAATAAGGAGATGATTATACTGGTATTTAAGGAAATCCCACCCCTAAATAACGGTTCCCAGATGGATCTGAGTATGATTAGATTAATAAAACAAAGTGATAAAGCATTTTTCCCTTTCATTCTTCTTTCCCATATAAGAAACAATGACCTTTGGGTCGCTTCCAGGAGCCTTTCACCATTTAGTTTTGAGTGGTGGGAGCATCTCCCCAGGGGGCCCCATGAGGCCCCTTCTTCATCTCAAGCGATATGTGCACCCTCTCCCAATCATTCCTGACTTCTTCATAGAGGCGATCAAAATGTGTGGGAAATGCAGACTTCAAGAGCTGCCCATTGAAAAGAAATAACAAGAAACTATTAAGTTTTCAATGAATTTACCCCGGCATTAAAATTACTTGAACCTTCCACTTAATCATTTTTTTCCCTAAAATTTAGTTTCATTATAACTCTTCTTAGAGGTTACAAAAGAATTCGATTAAAATGCTTTTGAAATGATTTTTTCATACATTTTTTTTAACTTGGTATACCAATGAATATTCTTAGACGCTTAATAAAAGATATTACACAAGACTTTGAGAAATTTGAATGCCTCTTATTAATATAATATCAATTATAGTGTTAATTAAATATTGCATTGAAATAAAAAATACTGTATACTGAGACAATTCTTGTGACAAACAAAAAGGATATGATTAGGGCTTTATAGAGTTTTTTAAGTTTTTTTTGTAGTCCTATTTTCTTACTTGCACACAATGTTGATAAAAATACAAGTTTAATTAACAATCTTACATAAGAATTTTCTTGATAACCTTAAGAATAATCTACTAAAAATAGATAGTAATTAGAAAAATGTTTGAATTATCAATTAGTACTGTCTGAAAATAAAAAATATATATTAGAATTTGTCTTAAAGAATACAAGGATATTTGATTATGGAATGTTTTTAAGTACGCTTTGTTGATATTTATTTTAATTGCTATCCATTTCATAAATATCCATTGAAATGAAAATTTTTGCGTAAATATTTATTTAAAAAACAAGAAATTCTAATTAAATAAAAATATCGTATCAATATAAAAGCAACAAAATAAATTGTTGCAATATCTAATTATGAATTGTATAAATATAAAATATCCTTTCATATTTTTTAAATTTGTGTATAGTTCAAATTATGCAACAAAATATTTTTTTGCAGTAAAATTTACGAACGTTTTGTCAATTTTGGCACGTTTAGACAATCAAGGAATCCTTACATAAAATCTTTGAATTAGGCTATTAAAAAGAACTCCATTAAATAAAAACTGTCCTTTAAATTTAATACATTATCTTTCTGGTTGCCAATTTATCCTGTCAGAATCTATAAACTCAATAAATTGCTTCAAAATTTTGAAACCAGTCCATTGTTGTCATTAGACTGGTCGATATCTGAACTAACATCCTCCTTTCTAAACCAAACTGATGCAGCTACAATAGCGCATATGAATATTTAATGTGCATATAAATTTATTAATATAACCTATTTTAGCAAAATGGTCTTTACAGTCATAAAATTTTAGAGTAATTTTTATAGTAGATCGGTTAATCAGAATTTTTGGCACAATGGCCAAAATTTGACAAGCTGAACCTAATTTTTGTAGATTTTCAATGCATAACATCAGTCTATATACTTTAAGCAGAAAAAATAAGTTAAGTATCTTGTAAATATTCAATAAACCGGAAAGATCATGTCAAAAAATAAATATATCTATCCTTAATTTTTTTACTAGAAAACTAAAAATTAATCTCCACGACACAAAGTTTATTATGAAGTTTGTTTATTTGATAAAAATAAATATATTATGAGCTTAAAAACTAAACCAAAGAAAAAAATAAGAGGAATTCAATATCGGAAGATAATTTTTTAGATATTTTACGAATTTTTCAGATTCATAAGATTCTTTTGATTCATAAGAATTTTTCAGATTCATAAGATTCTTATATATTATCATAATTTATTAATATTAATTACTTAAATACAGTGGCTGATAATGTCCTAGAGTGGTCAAATGCTTCATTTTTGAAACGGATTTACATGTATTCAAATAAGATGGAGAGAGGAATGCACATATGGTACTGTATTTTATTTGATCACTCTGAAAAACTATTTTCAAGACCTTATTTCAAATAATAATCAATAATCAATTATATAATTATGATGCAAAGAAAATTTGCAAAATTTTTCCCAATTCCATCAAGAAATAATGTTTCTCGATTCTTTTTTAATCTATTTTTAAATTGAAAATTTAATTTTTGATCTTAAGAATGTTACATTTTATTCAAATTGTGTAGCTAATTTGAAACCAGAAAATGCTAATTATAATCAATTCTATAAGATTCAGTATTCTGTAAAGAAAATCTTAATTTTTGTAAAATATATATTTTAAACGTATGTTAGCACAAACAAATAGAATAGAAATAATTTCGCGTCTACACAAATATGCACAAATATATTTGTCGAGAATATACCCAAACGCTTGTGAATCATAAAAAATAAGTTTGAATAACAGCTTTCTAATTTTTACTTGAAAATTACTTTTTCTTAACTTTCTCTTTCTAGGATAAATTTTTTTGGTCGTTAGCAGAGAGAGAGAGAGTTTAATTGGAATTTACGTTTTAAATTGGGCCGGCCCATACAAACATATTCGCAGTTTGTGTTCCTAATGGTTTTCAGAACTATAACATCGAATTAATGTGTAGAAGTTTTAAAATAAAAATAGGAAATATATAACATTTTAATCAAAAAGTTCTAATACTATATTTTAAATTTTAGTAATTCTTGAAAATATACAAATTAAATTTGTAAATGAATAATTATTTTTAATTCGCTTTTTATGCAGTTTTTTAAAACTACATGACTCAATTTCTTGAAAACATCAGTATTTAGTATATTTACTAAGTAGTCAATCAAATGCTTTAACCATATATTTAAATATAACTACTTTTACAATTAATAATTTTGAATTTTATAGAAAAGTAGGATATTTTACAAATCAATTATTTAATTTTTGTGTAGTTTTTTAAATTAATAACTAAATGCAATATTAGTTTCGTTAAATCTATATAATAATAATGTAATCTTTAAATTTAAAAAAGTAAATTGTTCAAAAACTTAAAGATTTCAATTTATAATTAAAATGAATTAAATAATTCAGTAGAAAAGAATAAGAAACATGATATTTTTGTAAATAATTTTTATATTTTATCAAGGTATGTATTATCAAGGCTTATGTATATTTTAGAAAGCATAACTTTCAAATATATCCACCATTTAAATGGAATATCAGATATTTGTGATAATAGTAATAAATTATATGTTTATAATCTATTGTTATATTATCACAATGACAATAAATCAAAATAAGTCACAAATAGCAAAAATTCAAAAGCATGGTAAATGATCCAAAAATGTACTAATACAAATACCTTTAATTTCTAGAGGCATACATCAAGGGAAATTAGTGTGTTGTGTATATTAAAGATGTGTTTCCAATTATAGCTGTGCTTACAAGAATAAATATTCAAATTATGCTTATAAAAATTAAAATTTATTCAAATGCTGTTCACGTGCTCTTTTGGGCTTTAGAGCAGCCCTCAATACCTCTCAGAAATTGGGATTTGAGTTACGAGGAAAGATTAAATTTTGATCAAACACACACACACAATAGTCCACATTTCTTTCGATCATTCTAGGTATTTTCTCATCCCTGCTGGTTGTTTCAACTTGATGCACCAAAGAAAGTGATTTTATTAACTAAAGGAAAGAGCATTTTAGTTTTTTTCCTTAGTCATTTAAATAACGTAAATTCATCATGTCAATATGAATAAGGTTATTTAAATTGCAAAATATTCTTTCATATATGAAATCCATGATCAAATTATGCAAGCATAGATGGATTTGAACACAATTAATTAACAAATAGATAGTAAAATGATTTAATTACGTACTATAAACAATGTTATTAATATTCACTCTATGACTAATAAGTTTTTTTAGTAAATAAATAGATCTAATGCATAAAAACTTGGTGTATATGTGTATCTTTCAAAGGAACGTTTGAAATAAATAAGGTAGCGTTATTCAAACAAGACCTCGCTTATAGTTCTTTTTGTCTGTCAAATAACATTCACTTTCCTTAAAAGTTTGCTCTAAAAACAAACGTCTTATTTTTTCAATTAAACTATTAAAGTATTTCTATGTATAACAGGAGGGCAAAAAGGACCTAACCCAACATTCAATTGCGGAAAGCTGCAAAATTGGTTATTTGTTCAATGGATAATCTTTCTATTTATGATTTCCTCTTTCTTTTGAAAGTAAACCTGCCAAGATCATTTTCGCTTAGAGTTGCATTTGAATGATTCTGCACCCAGCCCATAAAGAAGCGTGATTGTGAATGGCCGTTGCAGCTTAAAAGTGTATTCGAAAGATGCATATGATTCACAGGTTTATTCTTACCTCAAAACTAGTGATTCACTTTTACATCTTTTTCATTCTACGGATTGGTTACATTATGAGTTTTCTTTATTGTGAGCTTTAGAAATATCACCTTCATGACCCAGATGACAGAAAATTGACTTTTCGTTTACCTTACAAAAAAATTTATAATCGCTAAGAAGCTAGTGCCGTGACATTTCAATTATTCCATTTTCATAAAATATACTGGGATGTCATCACGCAAATGGGAAGAAAGGCTTGATATAACAATTTTATAGGTATGTATATCAAGTGTTACAAACTATAATAAAAATGCAAAGTTTTTTTATGAAGCAAAGTTTTAATTAAGATAATTAGTTATTAAAATATTATTTTCCCTACTATTAATCGTAACTTTTTTTAGAATAATATTCTAGATAGGATATGTTTCATCTGACATTTATTTTCAACTAGCTGAATAATACCAGATGTAAAAGAATTTAAATGACACTTCGCCCTAATTAAATCCTTTTACATCTGGTTCAATGAATCAATAGTTGATACCTTATATATATATCATGCCTAAATAGTTGAGATTTTACCTTGGGTAAACATGAACCATTGGGATTCCGCCCAATTAATAAATACTTTTTCTTTGAAAAAAAGGACGAACTTATATTAAGTCTTTTTCTATACAAAACACGAAAATAAAGTAAAATCCAAAAAATTAAAAAAAAATTGTCTAAGGATAGAATTTATAATCGTGAAAACGAAAAGATTCTGCAGTGTAAAACAAATAAAAGTATCTACATTACAAACTAATAGGATTCAAAGTGTCTTAAAGTATTAAATCGTCAAAAACATGAACCCTCAAAATAGTTTATCAAAAAATAAAGTTCCACGTCTAGACTCGATAACAGCAAATCCCATGAGATGTAAAATACTTAGAAATTCAATTTGCTTATACGAAGTTACTTAATATTGAAATCAGGATTCTTTTCAACATATTATAATTTACTTTCTACCGTTGGAATATTGTGCAGAGCATAAACATACGCTTCAAATGGTAAAAACCCTATTTTTGCAAAAATTGAAAAAAATAACTGTCGTTATTTATTTTTTTAAAAAATTACAGCCTAGAGAGATAAAGAGATCCAGAGCTGTAAATATTTTCTCTCTACTCTTTGTGGTTACGCATAAAAATCCTTTATAAAAGAGGAAAAATAATCTAATGTTTCCATTCCTGAAGCGAGAAGAGTTCCTGAGAGGAACGTTACAGGGCTTATAATGATTACATCATGGTGTAATAAACTTTACAGAGAATTCAATCACATAGTTGGTATTAATTACAATTGCTATAATTAAAGTTTGGAAATAGAGCTTTTGTTGTCAGTTAGAGATCTAGGTTTTAGAGATGCCACATAATTATGAACTGCAAAGACAAACAAACATTAATACACAATGAAAAAGAAAGAAGTGCACAAATTACATATTTTTTGTTTACTGATTATCAAAATAAACAAAAACTTAAAGAACTGAAGAAAAAAAAACATTTATGACTAAGTTTTATTTTGAACATGGAATCATGAGATCCTGCAGCTTAACATAATTAAATGTATATACTGGAAAATAATTTAACTAACATCTCAAAACGGTATTTTAGATCATGAAATGAATTCTCATATATAAATTAACGGGAAACATTGAATAAGTTGTATAATACTTGAAAACTATCTTTAGTTCCCAAATTATTTAAATATTGAATTCGAAACTTTTTTCATCCGATTTCCTATCAATTTCTAACCGATGACACATTGGAAAAGACGAAAACACATTCGCTGAATTAGGTGAAATTTGAAAAAAAAAAATAAATATCGTTATTTTAAATACAATTAAAATGTGAGAATGTTGAAAGAAAGAGAGGCACCCGATACTGTAAATATTTTTTTTCTCTACTCCAAGCGGTAACTAATAGATGACAATTTTAAAAAGAGAAAAAGAGCCACACACTTCTTTCTTGAAACGCGAAGAGTTCCGGAGTAGAAAGTTGCATCGATTAAATTAGTTAAGCAAATTTGCAGGGTGTTTGAATGAAAATTAAGTTTTAAATTAATTAAAATTCTGGAATCAAAATTTCGATAAGAAGCTTAATTTATTTATTTTTAGCAATTTCATGATGAGGAAAATTTTTCCTCAAGAAAGACTTAAGAAGTTGTAATTTTTTTAGGAAGTTTTTTATTTAATCAATGTTGAAACAAAGTGGTTGAAAACTGCATTTTTTACATGAATTTTTATCTTTTTAAATTGAATATACTTACTTAATAAGATAGACGCAATGTGAAACAAAATATTATATTTGGGAAAATCAACTTCATAAATCAAAATCAGATTTTCGCTGTAAATTTATGTCGCTGATATATCGCTGTAAATTTTTTAATTAGAAATTCAAAGTTTTTTGCTTACTCTAAATAAATGCAAAATTTATAATATCGAAATATCAATACAGAAGAGAGAGATATTAATAACAGATGAATTCATCTGTTTCTCTCTTTTCAATTCTTTCTTGACAGCTAAAATACTTAGAACAAAAATTAAAAAAATTAGTAGCTAAGCAAAATTCCGTATCAAATTGTCTAAAATACAAATTGGAGCGCATACATTTTCTCACGAAATTTGACACAATATTGCTTTTAATAAGGAAGAAATTCATTTTTTTGTTGCTTTTATATTTTTTCATCAGCTCAGATATTTGTATTTTGCTCTCTCTGTTTGCTCAACCGCGATGTAATGAGTACAGAACGTGACGGAATCGGTTCCATTGCGATGGAAGGTCGCAGACATTGAATGTGGATTGACGAGTTGATGGATCGTTCTGTTCGTGTCTTAAAGAACTTCACTCGATATCTTTTATCAGACGAGTGTCAAAGCAAGTCTATTTTAAAAAGAAGCCCGCACTGAAGGTCAATCAAATAGCCACTACTTTCTTTGTACAAGGAGTGGTGCCTCACTATATCGTTGAATAAATGATGATGCAAGAGTATATATCGATCCCACTGATTCCCACACCCAGTTAAATTCGAATCCATCATCTTCTAAAGCTTAAAAAATGGAAACACAGCGTTGAGCCTACAGAGTCTGATCGGATATTCAAAATATCATTGGATATAATTAGACAGGTAATCAATCAGATAAACGCTTTCTCAAGGGTCATAAGATCGTGGTTAAACTTTTATAAATGAGCTTAGCTTGAAATTTAGTTTAAATAAGTTACAATTTATATTCGTGACATTTTCGCGTTGAGAAAATTTATATTTCTGAATGTAATTGCGTTAATTAAAATAGTATTTAGAAAGAAATTAAACAATGTTAGAAAAAATTAAACTATCCACCCCAATTAAAAACTCTTTAGCTTTAAAACCATATAATTTTAAAAATTGTGTTTTTTTTTTTATAAGGCACTTCAGAGTTGTCCAGCGAGAGAAAAACATTATAATATGTGATAAATTCTTTTTTCAACACGGAACTCTCAGAAATAGGAAAATAATTCTAAATATTAATAAAACTATACCAGACCTCTAAAGTTTGCACCAAAATGAGTTTGTTTATCCGCGGCAAAATATTTTCTGGGTAGCTTAGGTTGTAACACTTTTTTTTTTACCAAGAAATATTTTTTACATTGCTGATTATATAATATTGAAAAGCTACTTGCTTTTAAACATTATTTAATCTTTATGTAAAGTACAAAATATTATTACTTTTATTATAAAAAACCAAAAAAGAGAAAGCTGTATCAATGAAGAACTTCATTAATTTATAAGCAAAACTGTTTTTACACTTTGAAGTCTGGATAGTAATTCATTAAAGATGCAATAATATCAAGATTTTGAGGAAAAAAGGAGCTTATGTTTACGTGTACCTGAAAGTATAGTGGTAAAGTAAGCTGAGATAATACTTTTTTATTATTTTGAGTATAAGCATGTATGATTGTTTGTATTAAAACATAAAAACAGATATTACTATTATTAAATTTTTATTATAAGTACTTATGGATTTTTGAAAAATTGCATTCTAAATGAAAAGTAAAAGCTTAAATTGATTCAAGAAGTGTATATACTAAAATTAATAAAAATGTTTAATTAATAATGCATAAGAAAAATATAAGCAAAATAAAAATCTCATAGACAATGCTATTTGAATCTTTGGATGTTTACAAAGCAATAGTAATAAAGGATATTATCTATTTTGAATGTTTATATTTTTTTTTCATTTATTTTTTTTTAATAATTTTAAATACATACAAAAATTAAAGTGATTAAAACTTAGTTAATACATTCGGTATCATTTTTAACAAATGATATTTTTTATTAAGCATATATAATCCGAAATTATCACTTTATTCATCTAATTAATTCCAGCATTTACTATGAAAACGGAAAAACTAGGAAAATGGTTTTATTGCTTTTTTATACTGAAATCATCGTGCAAATTCAATGTGATATGTGGTAATTGTTTTAGAGTAATGAACAAAACTACTCGTTATATTCTTATGTTAAATTACTTATAAAAGTTCACATAATTCAAATGTAAGTAATTAAATAATGCCCTGTTTTTTCTTATTACACTTGATTGAGAGCAACATCTAGGTAAAGTTTCTAAACTTGTATATTTCTGAGCAATAAATTTAGAGGAAAACCAGTACCAATTGTACTCCAGACCACGCCAGGACTGGAATACAGTTGGTCTTCTGATAATCAATGCATGTTAAGGTATGAACAAGCAAGGTTTGTGCCTAATTGGCAAAGGGGATAAAATTAAAGCCTTACGCATGTAGTTGAACACGAAGATGACACAGAGGAATAAAAATAAATCACACCTTAAAATATGGTATATATATAATCAGCTTATAATATATATTATTACTTAATAAATTTCTGTAGCTATTTTATTTATGAATACTTGCATTTGAGTACTTAAACTCAATAATTACTCTTGTCGAATTATAGATCTGATCAATTACAATTGAAATAATTCATCGTATTGTTTAATTTTAAATAAATAAAAAAACTTATTCAAGAATTACGCTATTTCAATAACAACAATGATGCTTGATTTCAAATATATACAAATATGTTTTCTATACAAGCCTAATTTTATAACATTTCTCTAATTAGCAGTCAATGAAATAAAAATTTTTTGAACAATTTTAACGACACACAATGGTAGTCATTTCACAGTCATCTTTACATACGTGGAACGTATACAGATAAAACCACATTTGTATATATTATAACTGTTATATTATATTATAACTATATTATTGCTGGATCTACCTAACATTAGCTCGTGAACGAATGTTATTAAAGCATCCGGATAAAATATACTTATTTAGTCGAAATATGTTAAAATAAGGATTTTTCGAAGCGCGCAATAGCTAAATTAATATTTAAATTTAAAAATCACATAACAAGAGTTCTTATTACGTTTATGTGATTAAATAAGTATTCTACAACACCTAGAAATGTTAAATAAGTCACATTAAAAGAATGTTATAAATGTTTATTTATGAATTTTTTATGAAATTAATTTAAAACTAATATTTTCGAAATTATATAGTCTGTGAAAAAAATTTATGGAATTAATTTAAAAATTCTTTTTAGAAACTTAAATTGTTTAAATTATTTTAATTTCAATAAATTAGTAAAATTTCTCTGTTTAAAGATACCACTTGCAAACTATCATACTTACGTAATATTATTTCTTGAACTGAAATTACTTACTATAGAAAACACGCATAGACATTTCTCATTTTGGTTACGTCAATTCTACTTGAAATGCTTAAATCACTGACAAGAGAATCAAAATTTATATTATAAATATTAGAAAAATAAACCTTACATTCTTTTTTGTAAGAACATTTGACTTACTTTTAAATTTTTCTTACAAGTTTTATCGTCATAAAAATGAAAATCTATACAATGTGATAAAAATAATTTATTTATTGAGAATTGCGTCGATATTTCTTTTACTATCCTCAAACCAGAAAAAATGCTTTTGTGACTAAAGCCAGAGTTTAAGAGCAATGCCTCAATTCTGTCAAACCTGTTATTTGTGTATCCTCGATTATTTCAAGAGACCTTCAATAATCGAGCCACCTTTTGATAAAAGAGGGAAAGAAGATAAATATGGACATCGGAGAATAATGCTTTTTTTTCTATCTATTTTAATGTTACTTTCTATGCGAAGGGGCGTCAAATTTGGGAATTCGTTTTTATGCCCGTCCTTCGAAGCCTAATAGCGATTTACTAAAGATTCCGACAGTACCAACGCACTCTTCAAGTCCAGTTTCCGACTTAAGCATATTTTGTACCAAGTTGTGGGAAATAAAAGAATGAGCCACGTGATTCTTTTGGCCAAGAATCTTTTCTTCACCTCCTGTGTTACAAGAATAGGAATTTGTCAGCACTTAAGAGCAGTTTCCGCTTCACTGTACAGGCGGCTCTTATTTATTGGGACACCTAAATCACTGCTGTTTTCATGTCGAGAGTTAGAAGAGGATCCTTTTCAATAGTCCGCCATGGGAATCAATTGAAGTGAAGGGCCACCCATTGTACATCGTGGTTACAGAACGAGGTACCTATTTTCGAACCATTTGCTTTCTATCAAAGAATCGCAAGGTGTGGAACATTTTGGTAATTTCATCAAACAGCAGGATTGTCTGCTAAACTACCGCAGTGATAATAAAAGTATCATCACAGCTGTAAAGCTTAGCACAATATTCAAGAATCTGCTTTAAAATTCATTAAATAATATTCAACAAATGCTTATTTGGGATTTAATTTCTATTTACAATGATGTATAATTCTGAATGGTATGTGTCAAGTCATAGAATGCACTTACATTTTTTTTATTTTCAATTTTATCCTTAAATTCGGCTCAACAAATTCTCTGAAAAATAAATTTATTATAGCTATAACTTAAAAGCATGTGAAATAGGTAAATATATCATAGAAAAATTAGGCACAGTAAAATACATTGTGATAGATACAATCAAACATTTTTTTCCCTTGTATGAGAGATGAATGATTATATTTTACATTAAATCTCTGAATTTAATGAGAATTTATATTAATAATAAGAATCTTTTTTCTAAAGGCTAAATAAGCATAGCATAATTTGGCACAGCATTAAATGTCGGTATTGCTCTGATAAGTGTTTTAAATTTAGATTCTGAATGAATTAAAATCAATGTTTCAGAAAATAGAATTTCCACATAGAACCAAATTACTAGAATTTTTATTGGTATAAAGATTATGTGGGTAAATATCCCTTATATGAATAGTTTCTAAACGACAGGATTTTAAGTATGGCTACTATCATTTGCATTAGATAGATGAGCGAGAATTTTTTAAAAATTTTAATTACGTAAATAAATTTCTCATAAATTAGTATTTGAAATTTTAGACAAACCTATAAATTTATTTTCCTAAAATGCAATAATTTATGATGTCAATTTTCACTAGTTTGGTCGGAGAAGCAATACTATAATAAAGAATTAAGTGGAAATAAATGTATATATGAAAAAATGGGAAGCTGTTTTACACTGTTGTTTTTATTTCTTTTAATTTCAAGATATAAACACATTTAATAATAATTCATTAAATGTTTTTTAAAGTTTTAATGAAATTTGAAGTATTAACGTTTTACTTCAAACTAATATTTCATTAATTTCGAGCAAAATTTCGCATGAATGTGAAATACTCTTTTGCATTTATGCATCCAAAAAGAACTGAACCACAATCCCGAAGTTTATCATATACTTAGTGTTCAAAGAGATGATCAAAAGATTAAAAGAGTAACCGCATTTTGCCAACATGCAGTATCACAAAGAATGAACTTTTCTACAGTGTGGTAGACCTTCTTATACCTTCACCAGGGGTGGTGATACAAAAAGAAAACTCGGCAGGGTATAGAATGTATTAAGTAGCCGATGCCTCTCTGCTGTAGGTCTTGTTACAAATGCAACAACGGTTGGATGAGTTTCGAGGCATCATTGGCTTGTAATTTCTATGTTTAAACGTGTCTCTAACATGTTTAAAAAAGAGTACGAAGGTCCGGAGATCAGCATTGTTATGCTTGAAAACAAGGTGTGATCAGGGAAATAATGCAGACAGTATTACCAAAGGCTAAATATCGTCAATGTACCTACAATTGGTGAAAATATCTTGTACAATGAAAGAATATCAATATCACAAGAAAATGTTTTCCAGACAATGTACTGTATAATGATAATAAATGTGAGTAGGATTCTTGGTGATAAATATTGTATTCGATTACTGATCCAGAGAGAGAGAGAGAGTAATCGAATGAGCGTCTCTCTCTCTCTCTGTTTTTCGAGTACCCTCAACATAGTAACATCATTTAATTAATAATAAATCTGCATTGTATTTATATAAGTTAATTAAGTTTTAATTTTAATTTGAAATAGCTCTTAAGGAACTGAAGTTAAACTTAAAAATCAGAGCAAAATTTTATTTAGCCGTACTTAAATTTTTTTCAAGCGTCATTATGAATTTATATACAATATATATTGTTACCATGTAATTTATTATATTAATCAATTCTTGGTATTTTTTCCTACTATATATAATACAAACTTAAAGTTTGCAAGACTTCTCATAAGTCAATATTAGCATCGTATTAAATAACTCTTATATTACCAATGCCTTATATAAGAGTATAATTAGAAACTCAATATAGTGAGTGAATGAAAAATATCCTAAAATTGTCAGTTAATCTATCCATTTCTTTACGAATTTCTGTGTTTACATTAAAATAAATCTTCTGGAATTACTCCTTCGATCTATTTATAACTTATCAAATATATAAAGCAAACAGTAGATTAAGAAATTAAAGAACAGGCTCACAAAAGGGAAAATGTTTATTCTCATAATTAAAAGACAGAAGAGAATAAAAAAGTAAAAACTCAACCCAGTTGTAAGTAGCCAAATGACGGCAAATAATTACTTTGACGTCCGACCGATAACAGCCAAACCAAAGATGTCCTCATATCGGATTTAAAAGAGACAACTGTGACATGCAAGAATGTCGTAACTTCCAATAAACATCTTTCCACCCTTTGTTTCCCAGGACAGCGGAGAGAGGAGAGAAGGAAAGAAATCGGGGGACGAATGCAGTCGAGAAAGGAAGTAAAAAAAGGAAGCAGTGAAATGGATGGGGAAGTGAAAAGAGCTGTCGCCCGTGGAATTCCGAAGAGGATGCTGCAAATGAGACAGCGTCACAAAGGTAAAATAAAGCTGACAGGGAGAGCGAGGAATTCCTGGCGTGCTTTCTCACTTGTGCTTTACCGGCGCTGCACGTGTTACCGGTCAATTCTGATCTCCTGGGTAACGACAGCGCACGTGCATAATGAGAAAACTCTACTCAGGGGTCGGTCCCCAAAAGAACAACACTTCCGATGAATGCTGTGTGTTATTTCTAATAACACTCTTAAAATTGAGCAGCCAAATATCTTGCGAAACAAAGCAATTTCGATTTAAAACAGTTATATTTGAATCAACAAACCTAAGAGATAAATAGTTAACCAGTGCGAGGATTTTTTTGAGTAGTTAATTTTTTTTATAACGGGTTGTAGTGAAAAAATTTTTCTTTTCTAGTTGCTCGAGTCCATTAATTTATTTTTGAGTAGAAAACAGCAAGTATGCAGAAACAAATAATTCTCACTTATCGATAAACTTAATGGTCAATCCCTGATAAATTTTTACATGATAACAAATTTTGTGAAAAAGTTTCGATAATTTTTACAAAATATAAATGTTAAATTTAAATTAGAAAATTAAATAGTTAAGTTGAATTTATAGCTAATGCAGATAAAACTCAATCAATGTATAAAAATACATAATATTGTTTAATTATTTAAAAAAAATTAACTTTCAACTGTCATTTAAAAGTTACATTTCTCCATAAAATGTTCGAATGGATAAAATTCAATAAGAAAAGAATACTTTCCTTTGAAAAGTGGTCTTATTAACGAAATTTTTAAAACTCTTCATTAATTCCTTAGGTAGTAAAAAAGTGAGTTTTGAATTTAGGGATTGAATTTTATCATGCACATTTTACTTCAACAAGGTTATACTTGTCTCTCAACGGTTATTTTCCCGCTCACGAGGGCTAATAAGATCGAGATGTACAGCTTAACGTGGATTCAGAACCCCTACAAACAATCATATCCACACTGAGATTCGAACACGGGAACGATAAAAGCAAAATCTTCTAATAAGGAACCCTTCACCTGCCAGCCAGCATTACTTCAACCAGAAGTAACATTTGACTAATAACTTATCTTAAGAAGTTTGTGTTGATCAGTCTCAGTATTTAAAATTAGGGGCTGGCTAATGAGCTATATATATATATATATATATATATATATATATATATATATATATATATATATATATATATATATATATATATATATATATATATATATATATATATATATGAATGAAGATGATTTCTTTAATTATATCTAGCAATAAAATTACTGAAGAATGTAATTTTATTGTACATTGTAGTTAATTCTAATAAAGAAACACTATTTTTTTCTAATTTAATTAGTCCTATTAATTAGAAGGATAAAAAACATTGGAAAGTGAAAACATTTATTAATATTACGTCTTTAAATATGCTAATGATATAATTTTAAATTTATCATTATGTAAATATAAATTGTTGAAAAGTAATATGCAACTTTTGAAATCATTTGTAATGAATTTAATTTAAATTCCACGCATAAAAATTGAAAGAACTCTTTATAAGACACTGTTAGTATCTGAATAATTTGAAGTAGAAGTTAACACTTCTATGGTTGGGATCTCTACTTTAAAATTAAAATATTTCGTCATGTTATCGCAGATTTAAAAAATGCACGTAAATCAATTAAGAGATCTTTCTAGTCAGAATTAAGGTTTCCATGTTTATTATAATGTTATTTGTTTTTATGACTATATTTTTGTTTGTTCTTGAGCGAGCCGTTGCTAATAGTTTTAAAAATTCATAAATAAAAACATTTTAAACTAAAGGTATCTTCTGAATAAAAATGAGATCACACACACATTGAATTTAAACCTACTTCAAATCTCTTTCTTCAAAACATCAAAGTTATCAATTTCGAAATTTATGGATTCCTTTGCAGTTCTTAGCATTTCATTACATTTTCTCGTCTCTTTTTCGTTCATATATGTTACATTAAAGAATTATATCATTTTCAACTATATATTATGATAACATTCCTTTTTGACTTTATCATTCACATGCATATTATTAAAAAAATGAAGCAACGTCATCCCAGAGCAAATTTTAGATTTAATATGTATGCTATACAGAAAGACATTTATTGACATCACAACGTATAATTTAATGTTTAATAAGATCAAGGAAGAAGTTAAAGTTATTTTTTCTGACACTAAAATGGTCTGACAAAGATACATTTTGCTTAATTTATTGATTTCAAGAAGATATTTTTATTACTTGAGAAAATGAAGGGAGAAATTCACTCATCTTGGACTTGTTATCAAAATGTTACTTAATTTGTAATAATTAAAAAAAAAACTAAACTCCATGGCACGACAGCCCATGTGGGCCAAGGCCTACAGTGCCCATAACTGTTTTCATGACCGAGGGCCCTGGGGTGCGAAGCATATGTAATTAATTTTTATAATTTGTAATAATTAAATAAACGCTTTTTTCTATTAGGGATTACTTCACAATATTATCCCCTAATCTGATTCTATGTAACTCATCAAGAATCAATAGTTTTAGACAAATGCGTAACTTTTTCTTTTCTTTCAATTCAAGTCTTTCGCATTCTCAATTACAAAAACTGTTAAATGTTTCAAACCAATATTTTAAATATTTTAATCATATTAAAAAATTTTTTTATCAAAAGTCTAATTTCTTTGTTTTAATAATGTGACTGAGTAACTTTTACACTTTCTTTGTATTGAAAGTGTGTGATCAAAAGCATAAATTATTTATTTTCATAGCGTATCAGTGTACTAAAATTCGCCATTTTTTTATAAATTTAAAACTGTTTGTCAGTAACTGAGTTGGAAGGAATTTCTTATTTTCAAAAGCAAGTAAACCCAGAATATATAATTGTGTTAAAATATTTCAGCATATATAGCATAAATAAATAACAATACTTATTACAAATGCTCGCATTGATACGAAACATTTTATTGCATTTTCAAAACATCTAACATAAATTGTAATCTTTTTTTATTTTTGTATAGTAGACGAAAGATTTTTAGGATTTTAAGGTATAGAATCCACGTGTAGTCAGGTTTAGAAGATTAGATTCGATAAACTTATCTTTTGCTCTAAATCTAATCTTGAAAAAACCATCGTATCACACAATTACTTAAAAATAAAATGTTTCTGGGTTTGATTCTTACTTCTGGTGGGAATAATTGTAGTGGTTCAAAATCCACTTTAAACTGTAGCTCATGGGCAGATTAAAACTCGTGTGTAAAAATTGATCTTTCTTAGTAAATTATTTAAATATAAAACCGATTAGAAAGTGCATATTTTCATATTTATTAGTGTCTTAACAAAGAATCAGATAAATATTTTTTGGCCTCGTTCAGAGTTTTCAGTTGATATCTTCATTTATAAAGCAACCATTACCGTAAATGATCTAAAGCTATACCACTCATCATCGAAAATGTTTATCCCTAATTTAGAGCCATGTTTGGAAAGATAAGTTTTTAATGGATAGATTCAACAGTGTGTGAGATAGCAAAAAATTTACTTATTATAACTCTTGAGGTAGGTCTTAGATTTTTCTCAACTATAAAAAATTTTGAACTATTGTATTTTACACGTCTATCGAGTTTTAAATGTTCGTGGTCTCATTTAATTCAATTAATAAGAATCAAAAATAAGGCAAGTAGTGAAACTTCAATTTTTTGAAATTAAGAATTACAAATTAGATCCTAGACACTGTTAAACAAAGGAGATGAATGTTGCATTACTTCTTTCATCATGAAAATATGTCGAGATTGATTATTACTATTTTTTAGTTTTCTTTTGCGCTACATATTCATAGTCTACTGTTTATGAAAAGCTTTTCAAGTAATGTGAAGTATAAATATTCGAAGTTGGCTAACAAAAACTTTTACCTCTTAAACAGTGTACTGCGTGATGTCAAATATCATTCTTGTATACAGATTACCAAAAACCTAAACGACGTCAAAGTTCTGGAACAAAAATGTGTGACCTAAGTGTAAATCAAATGAAAACAAATTTAAGAAGACAATTTTCAATGATGTAAGCAATTCCCGTAAACATAATTGAACATGAAATTATAAACGTATTGACAAGTTATTTATCTTATTAACAAATTTTTTTTATTTAAGTTGAACGAAAATAACTAAAGATATTTTAATTTCATGCTCAAATTTTTAATTAACAGAGAGAGGTAAGAAGTTGAATTGATAAATTAACAAGATTAAATTTAATTAGAAGCAACTATAAACTAATTGTTGATTATGCAATTTGCAGTTATTTTTTTAGGTATTACCAAGTTTATTCATTATTTAATTTATTATATTATATTATTATAATAGCTAATACATTATTATATGTTATGACTTAAATACATATATATTTGCTGCGTAATTCTATTTTAATTCCATTACGAATCGAACAATAAATTTAACTCTTAGCGTATATCTTTCGCTGAATCGTAACATGGGCTTGTTACGACTTAGAAGCTGTGCCATCTCTATCATATAAAATAATAAATTTATTTACAATTTGGAGTATGATATTATCTAAAGATAAGGAACTATTATTAATTTACATATTCACAGCATAAAGCGGATGCGTACATTTTCTAAAAATACATGCCTTTTGGAGAGTTGCGACGTTTTATCATAATACAAGTCAGTAAAAAAAATGAAGCTCATTATAAAATGTGTGATTGGTCCGAAAACCTTCACATATCAAAATTCGCAGTTAAAACCGTTTAAAATTGTACAATTTTATTTAAAGCTGTTGAGTCCGTGAGATACTTGCTAGTTCTTGGTGAGATAGTTAAGATTATTTAATTAATTTTTAAATATGTATATATATATAGAAATGAATGCTAAAAAATATAAATTGTATGTTATATTTTTCTAATAAATGGTGTGTAAAAAGATCACGAATATATGAGAAATATTAAGTCTACCTGAAAGTTCTGTCCATTTTTGAAATAAAATAAAATAAAAAATTTTCGTAACGTCAATACACTTTATTAAATAATATAATTATTATTAATGACTTCTTGCCAGCGTCAGGGCAATTTGTATACCCCATGTTTGAAAAATGTTTAATTTCATGCGAAAAATTGAAACAGTGCTTGATTGATATCTTCTTCATTTTTGAAACTTTTGCCTTTGAAAAAAATTTTGTAAAGACAAAAGTGATAGTTGGAGGGTGATAAGTCAGGACAATATGATGTATGGAACAGAATTTCCCAGCTTAGTTCTGCAATTTTTTGACGAACTCTTTTCCTGGCCTCTTTCTTGGAACACTGCCGGCCTCTTTTCTTGGACTGCTATTTTTAAACTGTCCATTTTCAGACAATACTTTTCAGAATTGAGCTTTTCCTGCAATTCTTCATGCTCGTAATGTATTGGTCCCCAAATGTCCCACCATATACACAACATTCTCTTATTTAGAGCCAATTTTTTTTTAGAGTTGGAAGGGTTTCCTTTTCCTACCTTCCGATAACAAGAACGAACATCTTAACCAATCAGGCTACCACAGCTTGCATAAAAATAATCTATTTCTTTTCAATTTATTACCACAACCAAAGCATAAATATAATTTTGGATAATTTTTTCGCAGACAATAAATTTTAAATGATAGCTCTAGGGATATCAGGTCACGTATCAGGGGCCCTTCAGCTTGATCCCTGCTTCTAAATTACGAAAACTCCCATCTTGCTGCTTCCATTAAATGGTAGATCCCAACATTGAGCCAGGTGCATTGAAATAGGCTGGTACAACTACAATAGAGAATAACATGTCGTATAGTAAGATAAACTTTAGAGCAAAGGTAAATAACTGGAAGAGACATGGTTCAATTGTAAAGATAAAATCCAGGAGAATCTAGTGTGCGTTTTCAAATAATAGAGGCAAGAAACCTAGCAATGATAAATTGTCAGAGTATAAAATAAATATTTGGCAAAGCTTTTCGATCGACTATAGCAGATATAATGATAGGTTATCCAAATTTAAGTTATTTAAAGGGCGCATTATTGTCGGTGCTCAAGAGATAGGACATACCATCTCTTGAGAGGCGATGAATTTTGGATTTTCGATTATGAACGTTTCAAAAGTGTATTATAAACATCCAGTATCCGTTAAAACATCAAATCTGAGACAGCGAAGTGCCCGGAAAAATACCTTAAAAACAGTATCATCAATAATGAGTAATTTTAAACGAGATGGACATCCCCAAATTTCTGCGGATATCATTGCTAGAACATCAACAACTGTAAGCTTGTGAACAGTTGCACCACTGTCGATACTGGAATTGGGAACCAAAGACCTACACTTGTACTATTGTCGACTGCACGTCACTGAGATTTACACCATTCATGTCAAGTAACAATGCCATTAGACTGTCGATGAATGGAAACACATTGTCCGGTCTGATGAGTCTCATTTACAATTGTTTTGAAAGGAAAGAGGTATGAGGGTATGGAGAAAATCTCTTGAATTTATGAACCTTATATGTCAAGTGGTTCTGTTCAAACTGAAGGAGCCTTTATAATGGCATGCGGCATATGCAACTGGCATGATATGGGACTCTTAATACGTCTACAGACGAATTTGATAAGGAAAGAGCATAAGCCTCCTGTCCTATCGCCATTTATTCATTCAAGTCCATTGTACATTTGAACGGACTATGACAATCCCAGCAGATCGACATCTCACATGTCGAGAGTTACTTCCGAATGACTCTAGCATCTTATTTTCTACACTTTTACTGGCATTATTGAACATCTCTGTAATGCATTGCAACGGGCCGTACTGTAAAAATCTAAACCATCTCGCATTTCTATGGAATTATGGATTGATTTGCAGGATTCATGGGGGAGGGGGGAATTCACTCTTGAATATCTTCAGACATGAGCTGATTCCATGCAATATAGTTTTACGGCACTTTTCTAATAGAGTATAAACATCTTACACGATATTAAGTAGATATATCAGTTTTTCTAGCTCTTGAGTGTATTGTTTCACTCAAGAGCTAGAAAAAACTATGAAACTAAGAAAAAACTATATTTGAATGAACTTAGTTTTCTTTCTAATGATGATTTCGTTCTTGAATTTTGATAAATGTTACTGTGGAACTGTTATTACGGTAAATAATCTCACATGACATTCACAACAGAACAAATGAAATTACTGAAAGCAAATGCCCTATATGTATGCTATACCAATAAATGATGCATCAGCAACTTGTACATGAATTTTTCATTTCCTTAACTTTTTATATATCATTGAGTATAATATCTAAGCACATACATACATCCATGTTCACATTGTATGCATAAATAAATAGCTTTATTTGAACTTATTTGAGCCTTAAGGATAATGTTCAGTAATTTTTTATATAAGATTAGCAAAATATTCAAGAACTTAATTTTTCTTAAAGTTCATAATTATTTTGTTATTTTATTTGTTGCTTTCTTCCATCCCTGTAAGGTGATTTAATACCTTACGAATCTGCAGTAAATATTATGTTTCTGATAAATTTATTTCATCTTTGTAATTTAAGCTGCCTTTTAGAAAAAGTTTCCAAATTAGATTTTATAGTAATTCATTCTTCAATTTTGTTATAGAAGCATTTAATGAGTAATACAACTTTTTTAGGATTCTGGCGGAATTCTGAATATTTCTGTTTGTTGTAATCTGCTTCATATCCAATAAACACGCTTAATTTTTAGAATGGTAATTTAGTTAAATATATTTGTTTCTTTTAAATTTTTATAAGCAGGATATATGGATACATATCAATGCGAAAAAGTTAAGATTTTTATTTTCTACTAATAGCTTAAATTTGTTAACTCAGGGTAATTAAGTAACTTTTTTCACATGCGACGTTTTCTATTTAATCTTGTTAATTTGTTCTAAGTTTAGAACTCTCACTTAGCTTTCAATTAGAAATTTCCTGAATAGAATATAAAAGCATACTGTATATATGCGTTAAAAATTAAGGAATACATATATGTAAGATAATTTATTCTCCCCATTCTTTCAGATGATCCTATTGAAACAATATTAACAATCATTCGATGATTTTATCCACATTTCCACACACACAATTTAGAATATTTTTTAATTATGTTATTTATTCCCGGTAAACATAGAAAAGAAAGGAAGAATATTTTCGTAACTAGGAGGTACTTAGCTCAAAAATCTACCTTAATTATAATTTATTTCAAACTATATCAATGATATCCTTTATATATGAGTACATAAAGGATGATCAACTAGCCAAATTAAAACTCTTTTCTGACATGCACGAAGGATATAAATCTAAAGATCTTCGAACAACTCACCCGAAGATTGTTCATATTAAAAAAAAGAAGCATAAAGATATTTTTATCAAAATTTAAGTAAAAAAGTATATCAAAGCAAAGTAAACAAGCCCATAGTAAAAGGAACTTCAAATATTCTTTCAAAAAATATCAATACCAGCAAATCAGAACCAATTTAAATATCAGAATAAAGATAAAGTTTCCAAAGTAAATTTAAAACTGGTGTAAAGATATTCTCACCAAGTGTAATTTGAAAAATTACGAGTTAAATATAAAAAGTTAAAGTAGTTAAGAAACCATGTAGTAAATTACATTCTTTGGTCAAATCTCGTTTATTTTTAGATTCTTACTATTCTGAAATCACTCCTAATAAGTTTATCGCTTATCTTCACTTCCATGTTTATTGATTTTTAGATTATATATTGGATGGTTTTTATTTATTATACTTTGTGAAGAACTAATATTTTGTTTGAAGAACAAAATTGGAAAAATAAACATATTAGGTAAATACAGATAATATTATTACTGTATTTATGAACTGAAAAATATCATTTTCACAATAAGTAAATTTAATGTTTCTTGTTTTAGTAATCTGATAGTTCTGTTTTAATATTTCTCTCAATGAAAATTTTTATTTTCAATTAGCGACAATTTTCACAAGCGAAACTTAAATAATCCCGTAGCTTTATGTCACCTCACTCTCATTTAGTATTCTCACTCTCATTAGTGCTTAGTGTTTATTACTACTAAAATTTAATAATACCATTTTTAGCATTCAGATATATATTACTATTTTAAAAATACACTGAATAAAATGCACTTCCTTATTCTTAAATAGTTTCATTAGAAATCAGTCATATGAACATTGTTTGATAACATCTCATTACAAGCTAATATCGTTTTAGTAATGTTGAGCCTTTTTTATTTTCCAAGAACGTTAGTTCAAAAAATAGAATTGGAATTGTGTTCACAAATTCTGCCTCTCTTCTGAATTTTTTTTCTTGTAATACCCCCACCAGATACAGAGAACTTAAGACGAATTGCATTTAGTATTATAATACTTAAAAGTGTTATTTTTTGGCTTTTTGTTCTCGTTCCGATAGTTGAATCCAACGGACATTATGACCTGCTCAGTATTCTTATGCAATTTGTGTTCCACCCCTTGCTGAGAGGTACCACAAGCTTTTTTTCTCTCCTCCTTTATCTTTTGAACGGGAGTTCGATGCGTAATTGACGGGTGACAGAGTAATCGTAATGAATCCCTAGATCGCC
The DNA here is from genome assembly GCA_037975125.1 of Latrodectus hesperus. NCBI lineage: Eukaryota > Metazoa > Arthropoda > Arachnida > Araneae > Theridiidae > Latrodectus > Latrodectus hesperus. The sequence goes on along the minus strand of CM075859.1, from coordinate 69,231,969 downwards.
ACGAGAATGTGGAGGTAATGAACATATCACTCTTCACTTGTCTGCGACCTGCGTCGTCCGGGTAACTCGCGTATCATTCGTAATTAGAGACTTTTCATTATCTCTAAAGGAATTACACTCGCGAAGGTATTGTAACCATGGCAAACACTTGTTAATGTCATTTTTTTATTTCGAGAGTGAGTCAAAAATTTGATTTTTTTTTCCTTCTCCCTCAACCGTTTGCTCTTTCTGCGTCTCTCACTTCATTCACTGACTACTTAAAGGGTGTCACTTCGGTTAATAAGAATCGAAATGTTTTCTTTGTTCTAGTAGTGTTTCTATTTCTTCTTCGAGTTGTGACTCTTTTTAATAAGGTTTGGAATTTATTTTTTAAGGTATTTTAAGCATTCTAAATTTCGCTTAGAAATATAAATCGGACAATTAATTGAAGTCTAAGGTTAAACGGAACAAATAAGTATGCGGTTTTTTATAAGCTTCGAAACACACTTATATAATTGCATAGGAACTGCCGATAAAAATTGCCTCTGCATTTATGTGATTTTTTTATTTTTTTTATGAATCACATTGTTTATTTACTTATTTTGTTCTAATTGAAACTGCATTTCAGTGAGAGAGGAAGAAAATCGTTTCTGTTTGTTAATAATAGTAAATGTTTCCATCACAATCTGTTCTAATAGATCTGTTATGTCACCTACCCAGTAATATTGCAGTTAGGAAAGGTATCATACTTGCTGATATGGTCTGCATCAAACGAAAGATTTGACAAAAATATGGATCTTCATTCCAGTTAACAATCTGTGTTGATAGGGGATGTGCAAGTTAAGTAGATTTATTATCCTTTTTTCACAGGCATCGTATAAAAGTTTGAAAAAAAGTGTCACTCAAAAAAATGCCGAAATCATTGGAGTGTTTCGAAATTTATTTTCTACTGTTCGAAGATAACTGTGTGATCACATATTATTTTCACTTATAGATCACTTATTATATGTAGCTCACGAGCAATGTAAATAAGTGAATACAAATGAATTGCATTTTTCTATTCCAAACTTTTTGGCTTACCTTCACATAATTTTTTCAAATCGTTGGAAAAAATTTGTTTTTTAATCGTAATAAAAATAATGAACTCAAATCGTAAGAAAAATATGTAATAAATAGATAAATTTTTAAAAAATAATGAAAAAATTTAAAAGCCAATTTAAAAACCAATTATAATCGAAAACGAATAAAAGATATTTTTACCAAATGAATAGAAAAGAAGTCATATTTTATTAAATGAAAGTAGAAAGAATTCCGGAATAGTTACTTGGGCAACAGAAAGATGGCGTGGTTTGATTATTGGTATTGAATTACGGAAAACTATGTATACAGATGGAATACAAGGAACAACTGCATCAGATAAGGGCACTATAAAGATATATTTACAGAAAAGCGATCACTAACGAAGTAGGTTTTCCGAGTTACAAGACTAAATGGAAAGCGGATAAAAAGTGACTTACAACAACTAAAATGGAGGATAAATTTGAGAGTCAAACTGTCTTATGCTACTTCTAACAAGGCTTTTCGGTAATTGTTATTATTAACCTTCTGTTCGGCAGACTGTGCAATTCATGTCATTTGCTGAACATGAAAAATTATGTGCTCGGTTTATTTCAAAGAAGGTCAATATGTCTTCCAAAATTACCCGGAAAATACTATAAATTGAAACGATATCGCAACAAGTAAATATAGTCAAGAACTAAAACGCAGTGCCATGATTCTCATTATTCGCCACTATTTTGTAAATTCAGTTTTCTGTGAAATGAAAGAACAGAACGATTGGTTTAAAATTGATGTGTTTCTATCCAATGAAGCGACTTGAATAATATCAGGTAGTGTTACCCAACACGATTACATTGTGGGCAGTATAGGCATATTCTGTTTGTTCATTTGTTAAAGACACCTTCACCAGACTAAAGTGATATCTATAGTGATTTTGACGCTAGTATTTTTATAGAATTACTTTTTACGAAAATAGAAGAATCAAATTTAGAAATACTTTCTATAGTTGGTAAACTCAATTCCCTATTTTCACAAAATAATAGTATAAAAGAATTTCAAACGCGATAAACGTTAGACTCAGACCTTTTTATGCCGAATAGAGCACCGTGTAGTATATAGATTTGTCTATGTTATGCCTCCAATGCTTGACACATATAACTTTTTAAGTTGTGTATTAGTCATCAGCCATGATCTGACTATTAGTCATCAGTCATGATCTGATAATTTTCAGCAGCTCAGTCTATTTGGTCTCCTGATCCGATAATTTCTGACATTTGACTGAGGCAACAATTATCATTGCAATCACTGAAAGACACTAGCAGTCAGCATGCGTTTTCTATGTCGCTAGAAGCAACTTCGACTGTTTCAGATTGGATGATACAGAACCGCAGATTGTTAAATGATACATTTTATAATGACTATTTATATGATGGCTTGTAAGAAATTCTGTCATTTATCCTTTAAGGAATGCACTACCATGCCATGTTTTAGACGACAGATGTTTGCTTTCATCACACACAAAATCTGGTCTGACTTTCAGTGAAAAAGAATGACAAATTTATCGCTTATATATATATATATATATATATATATATATATATATATATATATATATATATATATATATATATATATATATATATATAAAGAGAGAGACAAAATTCTCTAAGATATTCATGGAAATTTGTAATCACTTTATTTTTCTCAATATTTAAAATATTTTCAATTGTAGCAAAAAGTAAGCGATCATTGTAAATGATATTCATGAAATCAACTAATAATAATGAAATTTCAATTACAAATATAAATATTTTATATATGAGAGACATTTTTATATAACTTCGTAAAAATTATTGGTAAAATTAATAATCGGTAAAAAGCTTTAAACTGCAAGAATTTCATATTTATAAAATGTATACATTTGAATTAGGATATAACTGAGTGAAAGATGATCCATTTAAAATGTTACTTATAGCATCAACCTTTATTAATTTATTTATAAATGTATTATAAATAAATTATTAAAGATTAGGAAGATTAAATAACTAAATAAATTACTTACGAGAAGTTCGTCAGAAAATCACCTTTCCTGCTTGGATTTCAGAACAACATTTAAAAATATGATATTTCTTTTAATGCTATATGGATAATATTAATGTCACCCCATTGTATATATAACACAAATGACCATAGTAGTATAACACGAATGACAGAAGTATATATATGTATAGAGAATTTTTGGACAGAATATCCCCAAAATAACCTATACATACTAAAAAATATCTTTTTTCAGGATTCGAGTTCGGTACATGTGTAAAATAATTAGTGTGTACCTCAAATACATATCTAAAATATTCTTGAAAATATGTCAGGTATGAGCTAAACTAGGGCCATAATTTAAAATAGAGAATATTTTAAAAAAGTGCCCGTTGTTAACCCGAAAAATTCTATCAAACAGAAAAATGTCAGTCCTTCACTCGTTTGGATAAATTGTAATGACATTCGGTTCTTGGAAGGAGATAATCCGTTGTCTATGGTTAGGCGCTTAGAAAGGGCATTTGAAAAAGCTTAAGAGCTTAAAAAAAAAAAAAAAAGCGTTTTTTATTACAAATACTTCGATGCGTTCTCCCCAAGTTATTTCGATGTAAGAATCTTGCTTAATACCGATTGAGAATCCGAAAATTTTTCAATCATTCACTTTTTAGACTGCTCCAAAGCAAATTAAAAAAGCATTCATCTATTGCAATAACAACATAAGTTTATAGCACAAAGACAACAACTATTTTCGGTGATGATTCAATCATAATAAATTTTATTTTTTCAGATTTTCCGAATACTGAAAAATTTGATAAATTTTAATCCTTTATATAGTTTTAAAAAAGTTGATATTAATTCCCTTAGTCTTTAGAATTGAATATTTTCGTAAAATGTTTTTTCATAAATATTTTGTGCTCTTTTTATATATATATATATATATATATATATATATATATATATATATATATATATATAATTAATCAAAAAAACTTATAACATTACACTTGGAATAAGCATCATTCTAAGAATACATTTTTTAGGTGAGCTATACACGTCATTCAAATTAATAATGACTTTTTATCAATAGTTTGTCAAAATTTATTGGCGGATATTTTATAAGTCGCTACAATATATTCTCGCACACATTAAAATTTTATTTGCTCTTTTTAAACGTATATTTAATGTGCAACTCACTATTTTCATTTTATATTGATATAATTTTTACGACGTTTGACTAAATCTGATCAGTTTCACATGTGATTCAGATGAATGGAGGACTTCTCATGTTTTTTTAGTGATGGGCGATAAAATAAATTTCGTTCCCGTGTTATATAAAAAATAAGATTTGGGGCATACTCTGCTTTGTGCATTTTCCTTCTACTATGAATAGTGGTATTTATTTCTGATGAAATACATAGAGCAAAAACCTTCAGAGAACTAATTCTTGTGCAGCATTTTTCATTGGAATAAAACACATCCTTTTAAAATATTTTTCGATTAAATCAGATTTATTGATTAAATCGAAAATATTCAAAAAAATTATTTCAGTATTTTGTCGATTGGGAATCACTATTCTGCCTGTAATAAAAAAAGGATTTATTATAATAAGTTAAATTATATTATTTTATTATAATAATTAAAAGATAATAACTCACGGCTTTCTTTGAAACCAAGAAGGAATTTGTGCTTGTCAAATTTTAGAAAATTGTTTGAATACCCATAGCTTTTAGATGCTGTTAGTCATCTAATTACAAAAATGGTGACAATATGTTATTCCTTGAGAATATTTTCAGCATCGATTCAAAATTTATCGCAAGCGATAAAAGGCTGATAATCAATTAAAAATGCTAATGCTGAGTATCGATTAAAAATTCTATACAAATGCCCTTTAACATTAAACATTGCTTAATGTTAAATGGAACTCGTTTTGGTGAAATGTTTTCAGTCTTTATTAAATATTTCATTTTACAGACTTCAAAAATATTTTGTTTTTAAACTATCTTTCTCCAATGAGATTTTCCATGGACTAAAATGATTAATGTGTCATAACATGACAGAATCTAATGACTAAATCTGTAATCATCATTTAAAATTAAGCAGATTGTAAGGTAGTTTAAATATTAGGTACAGATATCATGGCTGAAAGTCAGCGATCTATTATTCACTTTAATAGTTTGTAAATTCGATTCCTATATCGGGAGTGAATGCTTGAACTGATTTCTCATCCAGTTTAAACTGTAGACTCGGTTGAATTAGCCCCCGTATGCAAACTATAAGTGTAGGGAGAAAGTCAAACCAAATCTTAATATTAAATTGTAGAAATGAAACTATCAATAAAATGTAAATGGGTTAAACTCTGAAAAATAAAAAAATATTAAAATTTTCAAAAATATATGCTTATTAATATAGTTTCATTGAGTTTTCAGACTAAAAATTATTTAAACATATTTTAAGTAGAAAAAAAGGTTTTTTTCGCGATCCCCATTTTCTTATAATTAGTTTGTAACAGTAGGGAGAAACGTTCATTAAACTTATTAAGTTTATTTTTCTGCGTATTCATCACTATTGATCCCAAAAATATGTCATGTAAAATTTTTTAGAATTAATATTGAATTAATAAAGCCTTTTTTATCACATGCACGAAATAAGTAAAAGTTTTACCAGGAGTCTTATTTTAAAACCTTTTATAAACTAACGAATAATTTTAAATAAGTATGAATAAATAACAAATAACTACTAAAATAACTATAACTACAGAAAATTTTTAATTTAATAAAAATATGCTTAATAAACGGTAGTAAGTAAAAAATAAACAGTAGTAAGTAAAAAATTTTTCAGTTAGAAAATACACAAGTTCAAATTTCTAAAAACAAAAAGAACGAAACGGTAACAATTGTTTCAACAAAATTGCAGCCATATAAAAGTATTTCCAAATAATCAATCTCTATTATACTTTTATTATTGACAAAAACAATAATTTGGGATTGTAGAAGTAATGAATATTTTGTAATCAAAAAGTTATCTGATAGATTCTCTTCTGAGCCAAAAACCATTGTGTTGATTAAATTTATGTACGTTTTATGATAGATATATCACTTTCACTTCATTAGTATAGTGTGTAACATTGGAGGTGTCAAAATTAAAGTGTACCTCTTCATTCACTAAAATGCAAAACTACTAAATTTTATATTCCATTCGATTTATATATAAATCTATTAAATAACCGTCAATAGATATAAGCATAGCCATAATTTAATTTGAAACAAATAAAAATTTAATAATAAAAATTTAGAATATAATACAGACAATGAGTCTGATACTCTTTTAAGTATTGATGATTTAAAATCTAATACAATGAAATACTGAGGAAAATGATTAGCATAATGAATACAATTATTGATTATGGTAATTGTTTGGCCTTATCTAAATAATTTCAGGTTGCAAATTCTTATTCAAATATGATGATTATCTTACAGATAGAAAAGAAATAGCAGTAATATCTCTTCACATAGTTATATTTATATCGACCATTTTTTGGTACTAATAATGAAAGTAATTTCAAAAGCCATAAACATTAGCTGAATAGAATTCTATAAAAAACAAAAATGCTGCAAAATGTTCAGAAATTTATAAATTTATACGAGTTGTAAATTGGAGGTGTTGAAAATATTTTTCTTCTACTTCATATCAAAGAATACTTGAATCTTCAGAATGTTCGAATTCCATCTCCGAAATTGAAATCGAAATATGAAATTATATACATACACACATATATATATATATATATATATATATATATATATATATATATATATATATATATATATATATATATATATATAGATAGATAGATAGATAGATAGATAGATAGATAGATATATAGATAGATATACAGGGTGATCATAATTTAACTGCAAATTTAAAAACGCTGTGAAAAAAAGAACCATTGGTCAGAAAGACCTGGAATTTCACCAGAATGTACTTCAAGCAGGGGGATTTTGTTTGGTGTGAGAAAAAAATTAGGAAAAAAGTGGCCAATAGATGGCGCTGCACAGGCGGCTGTAGGTTAATTACATGAATTCTGACATGAACGATAATCAATTGTGGCTGCAAGCTGAACGTTAAACCAGTTGTGCTATTGTAAGTCAGGCAGATGTTGTGGCACTCTTGGTGTAAAGCCTATTCAGAGCGACAAGGTGGTGCCACATCGAATAGGAAAAAATGGGTTTTTAATTGCCCTGCAGCCAAAAACCGTAAAAAAAACCAACAATAATTCGGTTTTTAATAGTCCTTAGTTTTCTTCAAGAAATTTTCAATATGGTGTCCACCATTTTCTGTTAGTAGGTGTAAACGTAAAATAGTATTTTCCACAGCAGCTTGGAGTGTATCAGCGCTGATGTTGTTAACGTGCTGAGTAATGCGGCATTTCAAATCCATTAAGGTGTCTAGTGGAGTACTGTACACAACATTTTTCAGAAATCTCCAGAGCCAAAAGTCACAGGGAGTGATGTCTGTTATCGTGGCGGCCAGGGAGTTGGAAAATGTCGGCTGATAATACGGTCATTTCCGAAATGGCGTTGCATCACCATCGACAATTAACGAGAATTCAAGCTACTCAGCATTTTATACAAGACATTAATTTGCATATAACCTCCTGTGCAGCGCCATCTATAGGACACTTTTTTCCTAATTTTTTTCCCACGCCAAACAAAATCCCCCTGTTAGAAGTACATTCTGGCGAAATTTCAGGTCTTTCTGACCAGTGGTTCTTTTTTTACAGCCTTTTTAAATTTGCAGTTTAATTATGATCACCCTGTATATATATATATACGAGGGTAACTCTGAAATTTTTGAGATACAACTAGGTTTTTAAAGTTATACTTACAAAATATTAGGTGTGTTCAAAGTAGTCTCCTCCAGCATCAATGCACTTTTGTAGACGAATTTTCCACAGATTAAATGCCTCAAGCCATTCATTTCTTCGAATAGATGAAAAAAATGCATTTATAGCCACGTCAATCTCTTCTTCTCAATGAAAACGAAGTCCACGTAAGTTCTTTTTTAGATTAAAAAATAACCAAAAGTCGCACATAGCTAGATCAGGTGAATACGGCGGATGTTCGATCACTTTAATTTGTTTTTGTTTAAGAAACTCAACTGTTAATCCGGCTGTAGATGAAGATGCATTGTCATGGTGAAGCATTAGTCCCCTAACATTCAGTTCTTGTAGAATTTCTGGAAGACATTTAGTGGTATACCAGTTTGCTGTTACTGTCTTCTGTCCTTTCAACTTGATGGCTTTGACCAATCCCGTACTTCTGAAGAAAACGGCATACATCACTTTTTTCAGTGCGCGTTGTTTTTTCACCATTGTCGGCGTGGGATCATCTTCAAAGACCCATACTTTGCTTTCTTGACGTGTTGGAACGTCAAAAAACGGTATGTACGTTTCATCACCTGTTACATTTTTAGAAATCATGCGGTGGCCACGTCATTCAGCATATTAAGAGTTTCTTTACTGATTCTGACACGCTCCTCTTTTTGATGCTCAGTTAGATTATGGAGAACCCAACGGCAAACTACTTTTTTCATACGTAATTCTTCATGAAGGATTTTAGTTATGGTGCGGATCCAATGTTAAGTTTCTTCAGTATCATTTGATAGGTACAGCAATTCTCATCCATTAACATTTTTCGTGTGGCAGACACATTATTCGAGATTACTGCCGACGGCGGCCTTCCTGTTTGTTCTTCATCCTGAAGAAAATTGCGACCTTTTCTAAATTCTCTAAATCATCTGAATACAGTAGCACGAGCTGGAGATTCATCACCAAATGCTAATTGCAACCGTTGAACTCATTCTTCTTGATTTATTCCTGCTTTGAATTCATAGAAAATCATAGCGCATGTTCTCGCATCAACTCCATTTTCTCTTCTGTTTAAAATTTATTCCACGCTAAACAAGTTGAAGTAAGTCAGTAAAAAATCGTCTTCTGTGTTAAAATACTTTGTACTTTAAAATTAAACCGTTATTTTTATTTTGTAAATTCATATATATATATATATATATATATATATATATATATATATATATATATATATATATATATATATATATATATATATATATATATATATATATATATATATATATTATCCGATGTGGAATATACGATGTGTACCACGTTCAGATATTCTTTAATAGGATATTTCATTAAAATATGCATAATTTAACTCTCAAACCAGAAACTTTTCACAATGTGGACATCTTTTTTGACATTTTTGATTGTCTCTTACCAGTTTACACAGTTTTTGAAGCTTTTTTTCCCAAAAATTCCTTTTATAAGGTTGTAGTTATACAAAAAAGGTACATTAAAATTTTTTCTCCACTTTCGCTAAAGACAATTATTTCGATGTTTTCCTTCCATCGTTTTAGTGGCCACAACTAGTATTTGTTAAAATTCATCAAATGAAGTTTTGACGATATGCCAGGCAAATAGAAATATAAAATGGCGTACACAAAATACTTTTGAAAAACATTGCGGCACTTACGCATAAATAGAAATCACCATTCAACAATCTCTTTAGTTTATATAAATTTATGACTTACATTGAAAGACAGCATTTGTTAGTATATGTTAAGAAACATATATAGTGACAAATTATATTGTTAGATTAATGGCATGGATTTAAAATTGAAAATTTTATTAGGTTGGGTAATAAGTTTTATAGTGTTTTTACCAAAGACATTTATTTAAACAAAACAATAATTATATCAATAAATTAATCAATTAGCCGCGTTGCTGTTTACAAACTCTTCCCACCTCTCGAACCATTTGTTGATGCCGCTCCGCCAAAAATCGCCTGGTCTGCTGTCAAAGCAGTTGTTGAGCCAGTTTTTAAGGAGATCTTTGTTATCAGAGGTAACGTCCTTCATATGGTTTGACAAGGAGCGGAAAAGATGGTATTTGGTCGGTGCAAGGTCCGGAAAATACGGCGGATAATGAAGGACCTCCCATTCGAGCTCTTGGAGTGCAACTTTTACGACTTGTGCAACATGGGGCCTGGCGTTGTCGTGAAGGAGTATGGTTTGACCATGTGTCGATGATCAGGTCTTTTCAGTCAAATAGTCTCATTCACGAGGTGTACCTGGGCAATGTAGAGCTCCTTGTTGACTGTGGCATTCTTTTCGAGCATTTCTCAGTGCACCAAGAGGTCCTTAAAAACTGGCTTAACAACTTCTTTGACACCAGATCAGGTGATTTTTGATGGACGGAATCAACAAATTGGTCGAGAGGTGGGAAGAGGTTGTAAACAGCAACGGCGAATATGTAATTGATTAACTTATTGATATAATTATTGTTTTTTGTTTAAATAAGTATTTGGTAAAAACGCTATGAACTTATTCCCCAACCTAATTGTTATTTATTAACTTTTTGCTGCGAAAACAATTTGCATTGTAACTTGTATTTAATCTGTGATATATTTCATACTACTTTATTTTACTATATCATTCAAAAAAGGATTGTAAAATTCAATGTAATTTTCTCTACATTATATTAGCATTTAATTTTATAGAGTTGAAGAGAGAACAAAGAGTTTTACTACAATTTTGAATTACACATTTATTTCTTTAATTATGAAATTTTAAAATTTTTTAGGTCATATAGATGAAAATGCCAGTGAAATGAAACTTATATTTTTAACCATTGTGTGAGTATAAGCTATACCCTTTAATGCAAATTTTTCATACTACTACTGAACGAAAGAAATGATTTTTATTTTCGAATATTTTTAATGCAGAATTTTAAAAAATACCAAATTATGATATACTTATTATAGTCAGCGAAAGAAAAACACATACTTTTTTCTCTCGAATTGATAATTTATTTTACTTTTTGATATTTCGAATAAAATTTATTTCATTTTTCACATAATTGGGAGTAGTTTTTCTTGTCTTTATATTATAATTTTCAAAAATAAATAAGATTAAAAATTTCCCTAAATTCAACGCCAAAAATTATGTATTTATTGGAATCTTAAAAAATTGATTAAAGAATTAGAAAATTGATGAAATTTCTCATATTAAAATAGAAAAAATGTAAAGGTTATCAAAGATTAATAAGAAAAATAAAAAAGTTAATAATAAAATTTGGTAGTCAAACTGTAATTTTAGTAACTTTATATTTCACTTTACATATGAATTCATAAAGAAGGGTTTGTGCCTTAAGTTGCAATTATAAAAAAAACTGCTCTAATTGTTATTAAAGCAAATTTATCGCCATTTAGGCTGCATTTTAAACACTAAGTAAAATATTTTTATTTGTCATTAAAGATTTGACTTTCTTTTTAAATAGATGATGATATAAAATGATGTTAGTTTAAAAACAAGTAGATCCTAATTTTATCTGAAACCCAATTTATATTAAGATAAATCAGGATCGTCTAAGAAATATCCTGAAATCACAAATCTATATAAAGTTAAATTTAGAAATTATAAGAGTTTAAAAGAGAATATGTGCTAAGTATATAAATGAAGCTCTAAAGTATAATAGTTTATGAAGGAACTTATGTAGAGTATATCAAACTCCTTCTTAGTTTATGAATATAAGTGTTTAACGTACCCCACATACAGCTTCATTGATCTCTCTGATTTTTAGAAAAATTCAGATTGTAATAATTGAAATTATATATCTATATTGAATATAATATACAGGGTGATTCAAAACAACGTGGACAAACTTACATGATAGATCAGTCATACAACAAGGATAAAAAATCACATATGAACAGCGGGTCGCAACTGCGATCCGGAGCCGCTACAGGGCATCTAAAAAAATACATAACACAAAGAGAAGAAACGAAATCTTTATTGTTAATGACTCACTCACATGCAACTAATGTCGAGCTTACAGGAAATGCTCAAAGTTTCTTCCAGATGCATCGAGACACGCCTGGCATCTACGTTGCATGGAACAGCGCACCTTCTCAAAAATACCAGGTGTATCTCGAACACATCCTGCTGCCTCAACAATCCTTCCTACCAAGTCCTCCGGCGTTGCAACAGGTGTTTCATAGACAAGGCCTTTTAAAAATCCCCATAAGAAAAAATCCAAGGGAGACAGATCTGGTGATCGTGGTGGCCATGCGATCGGTCCACCGCGACCAATCCAGCCGCCAGGAAAAGTAGCCTGCAGATGTGCTCTGACGGCTGTGCTGAAATGTGCAGGAGCTCCGTCGTGTTGAAATCGAATGCGTCGACGAATAGGCATCGGAACATCATTCAGCATTTCTGGTAGAACCTCTTGCAAGAATGTTAGATAAATGGAGCCGGTAAGTCTTTCTGAGAGAATGTACGGACCGAGTAAACAGTCTCCTACAATGCCACCCCACACGTTAATGGAACATTTTCGTTGTGCGCCATGCGGACGTATGGCATGGGGGTTTTCATCCGCCCACGTATGGAGGTTGTGAAAGTTCATCACACCCTCTAATGAGAAGGCAGCCTCATCAGTGAAGAGAACACTTGCTGCGAAGTTTCGGTCTGCATCATTTTCGTGCAAAAACCACCGCGCAAAATCCATACGTTTGCTGTAGTCTCCCAGATCCAGTACCTGGACGCGTTGTAAATGATAAGGATGTAGTCCTTCGTCATGTGCAATGCGCCAGACGGTAGATTGGGGGATATGGGTCACTCGGGATACAACTCGTGTACTTGTTGAAGGATTATGCTCCAGTTCTTGGACAACCCTTTCTTCAGCATCAACCGTCCGAGTTGTTCGTTGGTGACCAGTATCCAGCTTGTGCACGTCGAACGAGCCGGTTTCACACAATCATCGATGCAGAGTGGCAAAGAATGAGCGGCTAGGCAACTGTCTACCAGGATATTTCGCACCATACATTCGCAAGGCTTCTCGTCCATTACATTTGGCCATGCCGTAAATTAAGTGCATGTCAGCCATTTCGCGGTGTGTGTAAGTAGCCATAATACACCCAACGCATCCACGGCTCGAATGAAGACAATCTCCGTTTGCTCAAGTCGTGTTTGTTTAGTACGCCCTCTCGTGACTCTAGCGCGCTCTACAGGCGTTTGCGACCCACGGTTCATATGCGATTTTTGATCCTTGTTGTATGACTGATCTACCATGTAAGTTTGTCCACGTTGTTTTGAATCACCCTGTAGATACAGTAGACATTCTAAGTGCAAAGCTCTTGTCACGTTATTTTTAAGTATAACTTTTGATTTACATGTTTTTCTTATAATTAGTTTTAAAATATAACATTTATTTTTCTATTTTACTAACTTTCAAAATTTAAGAACTAATTTACAGGAAAGAACTATTTGTAGAAACTAGAGCATATAAGACTGCATATATAATAATTAACAGTGTATCTTTTATATTAACAGCGTATCTTTTAACTGTGTGTCTTTTATATTAACAGCGTATCTTTTAACTGTGTGTCTTTTATATTAACAGTGTATCTTTTATATTAACAGCATTTCTTTTAACTGTGTGCCTTTTATATTAACAGTGTATCTGTTATAATTAACTGTGTATCTGGGGAAACATCTCTGGGTTAAGAGGAGAAAAACCTGGTACTAAAATAAAAGCAATAAATTTTTTTAAATAATTTATATCGCTAAAACCTGTCCTGTACATTTCAGATGCAATGTACTAGATTAAAAGCTAATAAAAAAGTTTATTTTGAAAAATTTTTTAGCACAGGGACAGATGAAAAATATTTACATAAATATTGCCTTTAAAAATGAAAGGAAAATTTACTAAAATGATGTTTAATATAGGCATGGATATCGTTGTAATTTCGTTAAACTAATAATTTAATTTTACATTAAAATATTGTAAAGATATTACTCGTGGTTCGACTTTTATTTCATGAGTAATGCTCACTGATATAATCAATAAAGCTATAAAAACTTTCGTTTAAATTTGTCAAGAAAATGAAGAGTGAATAATTACAAACATTAATAGATATTAAATTTATAACATTAGAGAGGAACTAAATTTTTCATGACTACAAATGAAGGAATTTATTGAAATTATTCTAAAATTCCTTTTTATGAATAATTCATGATATATCAAAAGTTTCTATATATAAGATCTGTTATAATAATTTTTAAAACTTATAAAATATATAAAGCTCTACTTTCATATTTATGAAATTTTTTACGTATAAACTCAATATAAAATGAAAATCATCAACATTTTCTTAAATTCTCATACAACTCGTGTACTAAAGGAATCCTATTCCCCACGAATTTCACAATTTCTTTAGTTAATAATATGACTGAATGTTTTTATGTTAAATAAAGTTTAAAAGCTGTTTTTAAAAATAAATAAAATAAAAGCAGATAAATTTATAAAATTAAGCTCAATTTGATATCTGTTTAATCAATTTTGATTGAGTAAATATTAACTTGAAACATAATTAACCATTCTTTGTTTTATCAAATACTTAACAAAATTTATTTTTATTTAAAAATATTGTTGGAATTTTTTCTCTTTGTGTGAGGTTCCGTTTTAAAGTAACCGTCGGAAATTTTGAAGAATGTAGTTAATCACTGAAAGAGAAGGCATATTTAAAATTTAATATATTGTGAAAGGTCTTAATTGCATTTATGCCTCCCCATATTTATTTGCCAAAATTATTTCAAATGATATAACTCCAAAACGCTTTGTACACTAATAATAATTTCTACGTAAAATGATCGGGCTCTTTAGAAAATATAAATAATTTATCCCTTCAAAGTGCAAAACTAAAAATTTCATTATATTATAGGAATAAAGATTTGAAACTGAAATTTAAACTTTTTCTATTGAAAAATTTGTTTTAATTAGCATCTGATATGAACATTGACTTTTTCACATCACTGGGTATTTAAGCTTTGATCTATATTTTCATAGAGTGTGCTGCCATCTATTGACATATAATAAAAATATTTTTGAAATTTCGTTTTTCTCATGGCATGAAAATTTGAGAACTAAATAAAATAGATTGCTTCTGAATCATTTGATATATGAACTCTTGGATGATATAAATATATGCTCTTTTAGTCACAATATGTTATTCTATAACAATCATGTAGGATCTAATTTGTTATAAAACAAGTCAAGCTTCACTATCATCACTGGATGAACAATTGCAAACAATGGACTTTCTATAAATAATGTTTCTTTTTTACCTTAAATCAAATAATATGCATAAAATGCTGCCATAAGTTGCATATTAAACCAAAATATTACGTTTAATCCAGACATTTAGAGATTTAAATAATATTACATACTGTGATATATGAACACAATTTGTTTTAAATAAAAAATTTTAACTGAAAGGCCAAACATGAACCGAGTTGGAATTTTAATAAAATACAGACAGAGAATTGATATTAAAGATTATTGCATTAATGATGTTTTGTATATTTTTGATCACTTTTTAGTTGTTATTTTTTTTCACATATCTCTTATTTGTTAATAGTATAACTTTTCATTAATAGATGGCGACACATCTGAAATTGTTTAGTGAGAATATTTTTCACACTAATGTAATTTCTTTTATTATTGAAACTACACTGGTGTAGAAACCTTAAGCGACAAATGTTTTTTTTTTCTTTGGCCATTACTCTAAGACTAATCATCTGAGAGACATGAAATTCAGAAATGAGAAACAGCATTTTGTTCTTGGACGATGGCGGAAGATTAGTTAGGCAAAATGAAAACAATACAAAAATCATGAAATCAAACAAAAAAATGCCTTATTGAACTTACAGTATCGTTATACATGACTATCTGTACAAGAAGAAAAGTGACAATCCAAGTAGCAAAATAGCTTGGCCTAATACTGGCAATCTTGCCAAGATAACTCCGAAAAACGAAGCAATAATGGGTTTGAAGTTTTCCCCATTATCCAACATGACAAAATAAGTCCAATAATAGACCTATAATGGAGGAAAACGAGTTCCTTAATATTAGGCATTCCAAGATAAACCAAGGTTGGCCCTTTCATGAATGTAAAGGTTTCCCCAATGTAGTAAATGGCAGATAAGCCCATATTGAACCAATAGTGAATGCCAAGTTTTCTCCAGTATGTCATTATTAGTATTATAGTGGCAGCCAAGTTATTCCCTTTCATGGACACGACAAGATAAGACCAATACAGGGAGCCAAGTTTCTGCTAAAATATAACATAACAAATTAAATCCTATATGGCTACCTAAACTTCTATACTGTTTACTTGCTCTTTTGTTTATTAAGCATTTACTTGCTTAGTAATTAAGATTAACTTTCATTCTTAATTTTAAAACATATTTTAAAATTTTATAATTCCTGAAGTCCACAAAATGCTACATTATAACTGTTCAAGTCATTTTAACCATTAGCAATGTTGTTTATTACGGCTGGGGATTTCAAAAAGCTGCTTCATATGTAAATTTGTTCATTCTAATTTTTGCAATTACAGTATTTGATTACCGTTAAAATTTGTTATCTATTTGAAATTCAAATTATTTTTTTAATCAAAATACATTTCTTATTTTCACGTTTACCGAAACTTTGCATTTCATTATTAATAAGCAAATCCTCAGTACGGTGAAATTGAGAACTCTATATTCTCAACATTAATTTAGAAATTGACTGGAAAACTAAAGCTACTTTTGTTAAATACAAACTAATAATAACAACATAATTAAATAAATATTTATCCACATCTATATATAAATGCCTTTATAAGTGTATTTATGCATCAAAAAAGCATTAGTGAAAAAGATCTTATTTCTTACGATTTATTTGGCTTCACATCACTTTAGGAATGGTGGAATTTTGCTAGTTTTTTCATTTAATATACTGCAATTGTGAGTGTAGTGTTTCTTAACTGTGTTTCATCTTAATACTAGAAGTTTCCACTCGATTTATTGATATACTTCTTCCTTTAAGTTACGTTTTTTAATTGAAATTTTAATTAGAGTAAAAAGATAGTTTAATTATTCAGCTACTATATACTGTTAAATTACTTCCTTTATATTTTTGTAGAATGGATAAATTTTTAATCTGTAAATAACAATTGTTTATAGGCAACAATTTATTAAATAATTAAAATAACTAAATTTTCTCAATAGAATACTGTACTACAATTTACTGGTTAAGCAATCAAGATAAATGTAATATTAAAAAACTATAACTGATATGTATTGTTAATAAGTGTTTTCATGGAAATGAGCACTCACATGTTCGATCAAAAACTACAATGTTTTTAAAATGATCAGGCTTAAAAATGCTTAGGCTTAAATATCCTCATCAGCAAGTACTAATGCTTATATTTAAAAGTGTATATGATTGTATAGAATATATTGTATCTAATGGGTCATAGGTAAAATAACTCTTTAAAATGATATTTTCATAGAATCATATTTTACATTTTAATTTTACATATATTAATTTTACATATATTATTTCATATTTTACATTAAGCAAACAGGAAAAATCATTATTGCTTCAGAGAAAGTATAAGGTTCACTCCGGTGAGCGACTCCTTTTTCCCCGGCCAACGCTTGTGAAGGATATACCCAACATCCCTGTTTGCTTAAACCTCCCTGGCATAAAGGATCGCAAAGAGGATGTCTTACCACAGATCTTAAAAGCTGCCACACTGGATATGCTTGTATCTATATATCCAATGGCAGAATGGTACCATGTATACACAGACGGCTCGGCAATGGGCGAAAATTGTGGTGCTGGCTTTTATTCATCTCTTGCTGAGGGTTCTTTTCATGTCGGCAAACATATGACAAACTTTGACGGGAGGTAGCTGCTATTTGTGAGGCTGCCAGACGATTAATGCAACTGCCGGGCCTTAAAAAGGTGGTTTTCCTTTCTGACTCAGCAGCAGCTCTTCAGGCTATAGCTTCATTGTTCCCACATGATGCCCTTGTTATGGCCTGCCGGGAAATTCTTTCACAACTGCAAGAAAGAACTGAAGTCTGTTTGCAATGGGTGCCAGGGCATTGTGATATTAATGACAATGAGCGTGCAGATAGGCTTGCCAAATCTGGATGTGACTTGACCCAAGAAGACAGGCCTATAAGCTTCTCTGCTGCACGTAGTACTATTAACCTACGTATTAAAAAATCAATTAGGACAGCCTGGGAGGCAGCTGCTGTTGGCAAAAGATGGGAGACGGTTGTCAGATGCAATACCATCCCCAACAGCCTGCCGCGTGGAGTGGCGGTTGCCACCTTCAGGATGGCAACGGGTCATGACTACCTTCAGAAGCATCTCCACAGGATCGGCCTTGCTGATACTCCCCTCTGCCCCCTGTGTTCTACAGGCGAGGGTACAGCCGAACACCTGGCTTACTGTAATGCTCTGGAACAGGCCGACGATGACTTGCATGGGCGGGCTGGACTCTACTGGGAAGCACGGCGCCAAATGGCCCATCGGTCACGGGCGGGCGTTGGATGAAGAAGAAGAAGATATTTTACATTTTCAAAATAAATAATGTCAGTTACATTTCGTAAAGCATTGTTTGCAATTGCGTCACACAGAAACAATATTTTCTATTACAGTTTAATAAATATTGGTTTTTTATATATTGTTTTTAGGTATGTCTGTCGTAAAAGGAATTCCAAGAAGTTGTTTTAGTGCCATATTGCAATTGTAATTGCTATGTTAAAGTTCGCTCATTAGGCCGGTTATAGAATATACTGCTTCCATTCAGGCACCTGCCTCGTCTTCTTCAAAGAACAAAATCGACACTGTACAGTACAGAGCATTCAAAACATTCCGCTGATGCTGTCTCATCCCCAAATAACTATAGAGCTCAATCTGAATGCATCCTAATGCCTCAAGAAAATAGGAGAAAATTAGCCTCTATAAAGTTCACTAACAAAATTCGAAGCCTAACAGGTTTCCAATATCTCAAACAAAACATTCATGGCGTAGCCATCAAGGAGGCCTTGAACCTCTAATACTTCAAAAAAATCCAAAATCAAACTGGATTTTTAGTATTCTCGGACTTTAGATCTGCCCTCCAAGCCATTTTAAGGGGAAACTGCCAACTCACCCAAGATATCTTTCTACTCTTGAACAAAATACCATAGCCCAAAGGACCTGCATGTTTCAATAGATACCAGCCCGTGTCTACATTGATAGCAACCAGAAAACTGACATCCTTGCCAAAGAAGCCTAATGTAATTCTCAATTTTCTAACAACCTGACCCTCCTTAGTGCTGATATAATAGCCAGCTGAAGACTATTTCATGCTTCTTTTCAGAAGCACTCCATCTTGCTCTAAACTGTAACCATGCTATCTCCACAACAATAGCTAGATTTGAGAGCTAAACACCTCAAGTGAAGGAAAATATCTCCCGATGGGGCCATCGAAGCTACAGGAGCTATCCTCACCGCAGAGACACTAAACTGTCTCCCGACCATATCTTTGATTGTCTAGATATATTTGCAAAGCTCTTCAGGATACCAGCTCCTCTATTTCTCGAAAGTTATAGATGTGGCCTGAACTGTTTTGAACACTTTTGCACCAATTTGATTCCATAGCATGACTTTGCTTGAGAAGACAACTCCAACAAATCCTAGGTGAGCTATAAATTTTAGAGCTTTTTATTTCCATCTTATACCGACTGAACTAAAAATTTTACTCTTAATAGGACCATATTTAGAAATGCAATTACATAATGATAAACACTAGAGAAGCGGATAGTTTTTTTTTACATTTTCAGTAGTAGTAGTTTTACATTTTCAGTAAATGCTTCTGATATAGTATGAGTGTCACAATATATTTAAAAACACATTAATATAACTATTTACAAATTACGGATTTATTAAACGTATGATTAATGGTAATTTTACATTTCTTTAATAATGTAACATAAAGTATCCTATTTAATGCTTCTACTTGTGTGAAAAATGCAAAAGTGCTTATTTTGTCTTACGTTAGTGTCCCATTAAATGAGCTCTAGATTTGCCCATTGCAGAGCTCGTGAATATAATTTAGATTCATCATATTCAACATTTATACCAACTTTTCATCCAATAAAAGTTCAATATTTAATAAATACTTTCTTAATAATCTATTTAACAACATTTATGTTGGGCATTTATTAGTAACCGTTTTCAGAATGGTGCTAAGTACTTTACATTTGTAACTCCTAGGTAAGTCGCATAAATTTTAGTTTATTTCCATTTTGTATTAACTGAACTTTGAATTGCCCATGACTTCTATTTAATAAAGAATAACAAACTAATAAAACTTATTTAGAATTCAAACTGTTACTAATTTTAGTATTGTTATAAAAGTTTCACTCTAATTTATAAATTACTCTGAAATATTCAAAATAGCTATCAAATATCTAAAGCTATATTTATCAGTTATTTTTAATTTTTTTTATTTCTATTGAAAATGATAAACAAATATTGGAATAGCTTGTTTTACAATTTCAACAGAAATTTGCAGCCGGTGTAAATTATTCCTTTCCAAACTGTATGAAATGTTCCTGATATGGCACGAATCTCAGTATTCTATGCTTAAAAGTACATCAATAGATCAGTTATGTAAACTACTTATTATATTTAATTATTACTTAAAGATATGACTAAAATAGTAGTTTTGTATTTCTTTAATAATATAAACTAATATCTTATTAAAAGTTTTATACTCCAAAAATTGCATGTGTTCATTTTGTTTTATGTTTTTAATTATACAATGAAGAACACACTGGCTTGTAATCGAAATCATTCATTACATTTATACCAACTTTTAAGCAATCATCAACTAGTGAAAATAAAATACTTATATATAAAATCTTATATTTATGTTGGATATTAATTAAGATCGTTTCCATAATAGTGCTATAATTGCTTAAAATCTTCCTCATATATATAGAATATTTTTCTTTCAACTGTTCCTTTTAATAATATTTTTATGGCAACAAATATTCTTGATATGACAAGTTATAGTAATATAATTTTATATTTGCTTATCTTAAGATGAAATGCTTCTAGTTGAAAGAATCAACAATAGCAGTCATATCCAAAAAATAATTTTAATCTTGAAACTTTTTAAAATTTAAAAATTATTTTTAGTTAGAAAATAACTTTGATTACTTTTTAAATATATTGTATATGTGTGAAAAAGTTTTATATATTCTAATAATTTTTATTGCTAAATTTATAGGTGCTGTTCTAGTTTTGATCAATTAGAATGAAGAGGCAGCTTTAGAGATTATACTGAAGAGCAACATTTAAATCTGAATGTTTGAAAAGAAATGTATTAACTAAATTGTAAAAATAAATTCATTTTTTAAATAAAAATTTTAGAATAAATTGTTCAACAGTCTAATTAATATTTTCAGGATAGAATATTTCTGCACCTGGACAACTTTTTTCAAAATTAATGTTCAGTTCTTAACAAATAATTTATGAGTTTATTCATGTTTATGTTATTTTATATGTAAAGAAAAAAGTAATATTTTAAAATTTAATAGTGACATATGAACTGAAGTTAAAAAATTCAAAAACAATTAGTAGTTAACATCTAACTGAATACTTTTAAATAAGTATAATACAAATTTTGATACTTTACTGTCAGAGATAGATCATTTCATTATAAGTCAGAAATGTTTTTATAATTAGGAATCTTTTCTTCCAAAGAGCCGAAGGTAGAAAAATGATTTTAAGTGTACATTAATTTTAATTTTTAATTTCATTAGTATTCACTTGATAGAAAAAAACATTTATTTCGTGAAATAAAAATAGTGTAATACATAACAATGCGATTATACACATTTATACACAAAAATTGAAAGTTTGAATTAGAGAGTATTAAGCAATGTAGAAATGTAATTTGTTTTTAATATCTATATGATAAATAGACCATGTATTCACAGTTGGTAGATAATAAATATAGTTACTTGTTTTTAACTTCACTTCTCTTTCTTTTTTGCATTTTAATTTCAACTTAACAATGTGATTTTCATCATTCAGCAATAACTTGAAAATTTTACTAAATAACTTGTAGATTTTGCTAAATGCAACAATACAGCTTTAAATGAGAAAAAATGTGCATTTATTGAAATAATTTAAAATAGCTTTTTTGTAGTTAAATAATTCAAAATTAAGATCTTTTGTTATAAATATGAGCTACAAACCTTTGTAGACAAACCTATAAAGATCTCTGAGATAGGTCCTATCTAGACTGCCCAGATAAGAACAATTTTGGCAGCCAAACTTGATTCTGTCTTTATTACCCAGATTGGTCCAATATAGACTGTCAAGCTTGGTTCTATCTTGGCAATTCACTTTGGTCCTATATAACGATTAGTAGACTATCCAGGATTGGACTAATATAGATCATCAATAATGGACTTAAGCAACTCCACGATTATTCAATATAGGGCCTAGTTATTTCGCTACTAGGGAAGTAGATGAATATGGGATATTCCCTACCTAACTGGTTAGCTTAGAACGTCTCTCCATAGATTCTCCTACAGTTCTTGAATTAAGAGTGCTATTCCTCAATTAGTATTTATTGGGAATTTCTCGGAAGCGATAATCGTGCACCAAAGCATCTCCCAAAACATCCCAGCCATGTTCTATGGTATTTAAATCCGGGAAGCACACTGGACCAAAACGTTGGAATGATATCTTCCTTTTCTACTGCTGCTGAGCAGTAAGAGTGCAGTGGCCGTTCATTGTCATCCATAAAACGATGTCTGCTACAATGGTACCTCGGAATAGATGCACATAGAGAACTATCATGTCTTTACAATAGCGATCTCCAGTTACACTCAACCTATTCAATATAACATCTCCCTAAAAGGAAAATCCAGGACCATCGTAATGATCTCTTTCCGTGATTTTACTGAGATGAAACCACATACTGACATCTAGAATCGCCTGTGGCGATTTTAGATGTCAAGTTTAGAATCGCCTGTGGCACTGAAATGACTCTCATTCATAAAGAAGACACGATTCCATTTATGAGATATAAAATTTTTGTCCTCATTGTACTACTCTAAGCGGTGGTGCCTGTAGTCAACTTTCAAAGGGATACAGCATTCAGGATGTCAGGCGAATATGCCACCTTTGCGAAGGCGTCTAGACACAGTTAACCGCCATACTGACTGATTTTACTATGCTTGCTTTTCTGATTTCGGCCTGTTTACGTGTGCAAGGCAGTATATTGGTCATTCACTGCAGTTGTTTTCCTGGGGTTATAACGACTTACCTTTCTAACAATCGTACCTATGGTTTGGAAGGTTTTTCAAGAGCGCGAAATGATGCTTTTGTTGATTCCAAACTTTTCCTACACTAGTCGTATTACATCTCTTCTCGAGTTTTTCAAATATTCCTTCAGAAGTGAAGTTGCTTAGGTTATTTCTTCTAGATATATTTCATGAGTGAACTCACTTCGATTTCAGCGAGTGGTCTTACCGTCCTTCCTTTATTGTATTCTTGAACTGCGCCACCGACCACGCATGTCGTTTGAGATGTTTTGCTATTGACATTTCAGTTCTCATGACCTTTCTAATGAATTGTTTACTCATCGAATTGATCTAGAGGTCAAATTTCTGCAATTGAATAACTATCTACTTAAGATTGTAGCTTAAGTTTTGCTCACCACTCTACAATGAATTAACAATTGTGTATATATTTCTTTTTTTGATAACACAATAGTAAGTATAATAGTAATTAAAATAAAATATGAATGATTTTTTATTCATATTTTATACTGATTTCCATTTATGATTTAAAAAATGCATTGTTTCCGAGCCATCTGTAAGCTTTGATTTCCAAGGTAAAATTTTGTGTGTGGGCTTTCTACAATACAATATTAGCACAATTTTCATTCAAATAATTTTGCATGTACCCTCAAAAGATCAAAGGCTCCAGAAATTTTTCTGGTTGTACCTTGCTCAGAATTAATTACCAGGCTCAGAATGTGATTTATCTTGCAGGCTGTTGAACACATGCGAGACGCTCATTGCACTGTCAAAAATTATTTTTGCCTGCCCTGGAGAAATTGATGCACATGTTGTTTTATATTTTAGAAACTAATATTTTAACATATAATTGAATATCTTTTAATGTATTGTTAATGTATTTTTTTAAAATAAAGTTTGTCTCACATGACGTAATGCAATGTACCTGGGCTAGACGTTTCGAACTTCAATCTCCCTATGAATTACTTATTTCCTTATTCGAAAATGCTCTTTTCTTATCCAGTGTTGAGTAAACTCATATCTAATTTAAGCAACGTTTAAATTTTCTCTTAAATTTGTGAAATCACAATAAAATATTTTAATATAATTCGATTGACATAATCTTCATCACAACAAAGCTCAATAAAAATTTCATAAATTTATTGCAATAACTCAACTACTATTTTTAAACTTTACCCATTACTATTGATAACAATGTGAAACAAAATTTTATTCACAAAGTAAAGTTAAGAACTAATTAAACAACAAAATGCCTTTACACAAATGTTGGATTGTTTGTCACCCAACGGATATTTTTGCGCACACGAAGGCTAATTAGATTGTGACCTACAGTATAAAGTGAATTCCAAATGAATACCAATCTCCAAATTGTTGAACTGACGGCAAGAGCGATAACCATTCAGTTTGGAGCTTTTAAACAAGGATGTGATCACTAAAAGACATAAGCTTTGATCACAAATTTGTATCTAAATCTTAGAAGTTTTACTCATTAAAATATTATGATGAAAGGCACATTAAATTTAAATGACAATCCCTTACGTACAAAAGTGCCTTGCTACAAGTATGAAATTTCTTGTATCAAGTCACTTTAATTTATGTCACTTACATAATATTTTCATATTACGATTCGTAAAGAATAAAGATTATTTCTCTTAATATAAAGATCCTTATACTGCTGAATCTAAATTCAAAAATTATAGTATCTACATATCTAGTTTGAAAAAAAATTTCAAAGTAATGAAGCAAAAAGGAAATTAACTTTTTGTAAATAAAGGGGAAAGAATGAATTTGAAAACAGTGTTTCTTAAATGCTTAGATTAAAACTTAGAATAGCAAATCAGATTGGCAAAGGAAAAATTTGCAAATAACATAAGCAAATGACCAACTGTTGACCAAGAACTCACTCGTCCTTTTTAAAATTTTTTCATTCAATAATTGGATTACACAGCGCATATTATTGCGACAAATGATTGAGCTCAGTTTTTGAGACGAAGAAAAATAGGATATAAGTTAATCATATGATGAATTTTCTCGCTCTTGAACGAATGAATATTTTTAGTTTTCTTCTAATTTTTATCACTGAATTGAAGTAAATAGAAGATAGATCTGAAAAAGTTTATTTAAGAGCAACATTGTGTTTACTCACTAACGATACAAGGCCTATTTAAAAGCAGTAGATTTGCCTTACGAATGGTAGATAAATTTTAGAAAAGCATTAGGAAGCTAGTAATGATTACTCTATGCCATTTAGTGAATTCTTAAGTGGTACCCATTGAGATAGTTCTTTACTATGTTTTAGAATTCACGAAAATCTGGCGCATCGTTCAGAACATCAATGAAATGGATTGGCCAGCACTCATTTGACATATTAATGCAATAAAGATTTAAAGGGAATCCGTTCATGTGTTCTTTATAGGAAATAAAAACTAGTACCATGCACATAAATTGAACTCAGATTAGCGATTTAGGTAACCTGAGAAGTGTATAACTGGAAAACTCCAAAATTTCATACAAAAAATAAGAGCATACATCTTAAATTTAATAAAATGTAGCAAAAGGACCATAGGACACTAAAAATTTAGTATTTATTAATGTGAATGTTTTATTTTCTATTTTAACTTAAGCGATATCAACATTTTATGTATTCAAATTTTAAAATTTATTCTTGTATAATTTTTTTAGCTTAAGGTCATTTATGATAATATTTTCTCTCATTAATACAAATATAAAACTATTTTGTACTACACTCATGTATATAAAACACAAGCTTATGATGAATAAACATCATGAATCTGAAATAGTTATATATAACTTATCCACCAACTTTCGCACCGCACTAAAAGGATAATGATAGAAAAACATCAGAGTACGAAATCTTTTTGAACATTAATTTGTTATTAAAAGTTCAAGGAATATGTAAAAAACTAACTATGTAACCTTTTTTTAAGTTTTCCTAATTTATATTAATAAAAAGAATTGTGAAGAATAACCAAAAAATTTTGACTTATATTTAAAATGCTTATTATATGTGTAAATATTTTATTCTTGGTAAGAAGAACAGTTAACAGAACTGATTAAAGTTAGTAAGTATTTTTTGGGGGATAAAAATAAAAATTAATTATTCCAAACAAATAAAAACAAAATTCTCCTAATTTTCTTTAATAGAAATGTTACTGAATATCACAGCATAATAATTAAGACTTTTTAGAATGTTTCATTGACCGAACATTAGAAAAGCATGTTACTGCCGGTCTCAATGTTTTACTGTCACTGCTACTACAGCAGGTGAAAAAATGAGATAACAGCTGCAAGGCGAACAGCTGTCGAAGACGCAAAATTTAATTACACATTTAAAAAAAATGAGTCAAAAATAGATGCTAAAGATTGAAGTTATTGAATAAATAAAACCAAACATAAACAGAAGTTTAGTGAACCTTTTCTTAAGAAAATGTTGCTTATATCTTATAAAAATTTGAAAGTTTTTCATAGTTTATTGCCTTCCTTTTGTGGTAATAGGGAATTTTTGAAGTATTTCCTGACATGCCATTTTATTTAAAAATTACAAAGTATTTATTAAGTATATTATTTACTATAAATGTGTGTGTGAGAGAGAAAGAGAGAGAGAGAGATTGAGAGAAATATACTAGAGCGAACACATAGTTTTAAATAATAAAATAACTTTGTATTTTAAAGCATTTATTTCTTTCAAAATATTGTTTACTATAAATATAAGACAGAATCCAGAGCTTTGGAACGTGATTTCTTTATATGATTTCAGAAAAACTTATTACGAAAGTACTAAAAAGAATTCAGTTAAAATAATTTCAACAGTTTGATTAGTTTGTAGTATACATGTGCGTCACAAAAATGTAATTAAATTGTTTCAACCTTATTTTTAATCATCAAATAAATTGAAAAAACATTAGTTTCTTATTTGTCTTTGTTCTTAAATAAGTTTTAAATGTAAAACATTTTTTGATTAATTGCAATATATCATTTCTTAAATCTATACTCTTTTAAAACTTAAAATATTCTTATTATATATAATAACAGAACTTCGTAGAAAATTTTCTAACTGTAGCATGGCTCATTTTGTAAAAATTAATTTTCAAGCAAAGTATTTAGAGGACTTAAATCACTTCCATATTAAGTGTTCTCTCTTTGAGACAAACTTACTTGATTCAAGTATTTTAATTCATAGATTAACAGGTGAAATAAAAATAAAGAATACCGCTTCATTTTGTAGCAATTTTTAAAGTTTTTCTATAGCATAAGATTATTACTATAAACATAAATGGGAATAAGTAGTAATATTCACCATGAATAAAAAATCGTACGCTGTGAAAATTTATAATTAGCTTGGAAACTAAAATACATTAAATTTCATTTTTATTTCTATTTAAGTAATGGATAGTTAAAATGAATAAACAGCCAAATGCAAAAAATGAATAAACAGCCAAATATAAATTCTACATATTTAAAAAACAACACTAAAATACTGATATAAAGACAAAATATCCTTGCTCAAAATTACAGGAAATAAATACCAATCACCATATAATTATAATTGTCTATTTAAGCAGACCAGTTCTATACGTTTTAAAAATTATTCTTTATTACAGTAAAAAAGGTATATTGGATTTTTTAACCTTTTATAAATGTCTATTTCACAATAATGCATCCTTTATTTACGAATAACTTTGAAAATTTTTACAAATTTCCATAAAATTCAAGTATTGTCAATAACTTATTACGGCAAAAAAATTAATTTTGGGGAAATAAAACCAAAAAAAGCATTTATATTTTCTTAAGAAAATAGTTTGTTTCACTGTATTACTTCACAAACTGTCAGTCTTCATGATGGATGCTGCTTAATTCAGTAAATCTCATCATCCTTTGGGCCAGGATCATGTGACTTAGTCAACATCTGAACACACGCGCACACAAACACACAATCACACACACACACAAATATATATATATATATATATATATATATATATATATATATATATATATATATATATATATATATATATATATATATATATATATATATATCTGCGTCTGCGCGTATCTCAAAAATTTCAGAGTAACCCTCGTATGTATATATATATATATATATATATATATACGAGGGTTACTCTGAAATTTTTGAACACAGAAGACGAATTTTTACTGACCTACTTCAACTTGTTTAGCGTGGAATAAATTTTAAGCAGAAGAGAAAATGGAGTTGACGCCAGAACATTTTCGCGATGTAATTTTCTACAATTTCAAAGCAGGATTAAATCAAGAAGAACGCGTTCAACGGTTGCAATTAGCATTTGGTGATGAATCTCCAGCTCGTGCTACTGTATTCAGATGGTTTAGAGAATTTAGAAGAGGTCGCAATTTTCTTCAGGATGAAGAACACACAGGAAGACTGACGTCGGCAGTAATCCCGGATAATGTGTCTGCCATACGAAAAATGTTAATGGATGATAATCGCTGTACCTATCAAATGATACAGAAGGAACTTAACATTAGATCCGCAGCCATACACAAAATCATTCATGAAGAATTTCATTTGAAAAAAGTAGTTTGCCGTTGGGTTCCCCATAACCTAACTGAGCATCAAAAAGAGGAGAGTGACAGAATCAGTAAAGAAACTCTTAATATGCTGTATGATGGTGGCCACCGCTTCATTTCTAAAATTGTAACAGGTGATGAAACGTACATACCGTATTTTGACGTTCCAACACGTCAAGAAAGCAAAATATTGGTCTTTGAAGATGCTCCCACGCCGACAATGGTGGAAAAACAACGCGCACTGAAAAAAGTGATGTATGCCGTTTTCTTCAGAAGTACGGGATTGGTCAAAGCCATCAAGTTGGAAGGACAGAAGAAAGTAACAGCAAACTGGTATACCACTAAATGTCTTCCAGAAATACTACAAGAACTGAATGTTAAGGGACTAATGTTTCACCATGACAATGCATCTTCACATACAGCTGGATTAACAGATGAGTTTCTTAAACAAAACAAATTAAAGTGATCGAACATCCGCCGTATTCACCTGATCTAGCTATGTGCGACTTTTGGTTATTCTTTAATCTAAAAAAGAACTTACGTGGATGTCGTTTTCATTCAGAAGAAGAGATTGATGTGGCTATAAATGCATTTTTTTCACCTATTCGAAGAAATGAATGGCTTGAGGCATTTAATCTGTGGAAAATTCGTCTACAAATGTTCATTGATGCTAGAGGAGACTACTTTGAACACACCTAAAATTTTGTAGGTATAACTTTAAAAACCTAGTTGTATCTCAAAAATTTCAGAGTGACCCTCGTATATATATATATATATATATATATATATATATATATATATATATATATATATATATATATATATATATATAGAGTAATGAACCCGTATTCTTTTGAACATAAAGGCATCTATTCTCAATGCTCCAGGGTTAAAAGAAAAAATATCAGTTTCACAATTATTATGACATAATAATTTTGAAACTAATTTTTATTAATTAATTAAATTTTATTTGTTTATTTTATTTCTCTTATCACTTACGAAACATTCACGATTGTAACAAGAATTTCATGAAATGGTTCAATTAGTCTTTTCAAAATGTGTTTTTTAATATGAAAATATTTAATAATATAATGCTGTCCCATTAAAATTGTGACTTCAGTAAGAAAAGCAAGTGAAAAAACTTTACTTATTGTTTGAATATTGCATTGTTGAATATTGTGCGCATGCAGCATGGCATGAAGACAAAATATGTAAATTTGCAATTAGTTTGGGGATTTATGAGGGGGTGAAATCAGTAGAAATAGCTGCACCCCAATGGGAGTTAAAATGGACCGCTGCCAGTTAGGTATGGAGTCGAGCTGAGCTTGGATGATTATGCCATACTTCATCAACCGTAACTGGGGAGGTGTGGTTGGACACTATTTTAACAAAACCTAGTCAGATATTTCCAGTTGTTAATAAGTCTGAAGATCTTGAAAGCGGTGGATTATGCAAATGACTATATTCTGAAAAAACTTCAACATAGCAATGCAATACCCGAATGAGAAATCTGCAGAGCTTTTCTTTTATACAGTGCTCCACAAGTCATTTGTCTTTCTGTGTCATCCAAATGCGTTGAAATTCAGTCATTTGCATAATCCACTCTCTTCTTCCTTTTACGAGATTTTGACGTTCGTAAGATCATTCCTAACTCGTATTACAATTTTAATAACCAGCAATTTATTGTTTAAAAATGCCATAATTCATTTGATTAATCAAATCATATTTGTTCTAGTTTAACAGTTTCAGTCTTAGTATTTAAAAATATATTACTATGAAACTACATGATACACACACACACACACACACACACACACACACACACACACACACACACACACACACACACACACACACACACACACACACACACACACACACACACACACACACACACATACACACACACACACACACACACACACACACACACACACACACACACACACATATATATATATATATATATATATATATATATATATATATATATATATATATATATATATATATATATATATATATATATACACATTATATGTGTGTTTAAGAAAATGAGATACATTTTTTTCATATATAACTCCTAATGAGATCAAATCGGCAATATATATGCGGGTTATTGTGGCTTATCCTCCAAATGTTGTCTGACGAAGTCATACAAGGTCCATACTAAAGATATCGAGGACCAGAAGGGGGGATGAATATATATCCTTTCTGGAAAGTCCCAAAGAGTTCAGGATGTGATTAGGAGAAGCCTGCTCAGCGGGTGAATATTATCTACATTTGTGTACAAAACGTATATCCAAGCAACAGGTGTTTTTTTTTCCTTCTATAACTCTACGAAAAATCATCTGAGAGACAGGAAATTCAAAATGGTTTCGTATTTTTTAAGAAGATGAATATACTGATCCATTACGTTTTAAAATATATTTTTGGATACCCTAACATCTATGAAATGAAAATTTCTTAACTTTCTCAATCAAAATAAATGAATATAGAGCTCAAAACTTTTTACCTTATCATATAAATATTAAAAATACATGAATAATTACAAAAGAAAAACCAGAGGACTGGGCTAATCACAGAAAAAAAAGTTCTGATCTATATACTTACCTACTCTGATTTTTCCACTCACCATTAAACTTTCGCCGCTCGGTCTTGGATGCAATACCTATCTTTGTTGAAAAATGGATTGCTTTTCTGTGTTCTACTTGCATGTCAAACGGGATGGGGACTTTAATGTTTTCAGAATTTCTTGTACTATATATTCAGTTCACCAAGAAAAATTCTCCCTGAAGATAAATATGCACTGGATGTTTAAAGATGCTCTCTAAGTTTCCTGCTGTTAGGCGGAAAACTTACGTAGAGTCAAATCGTCTTCGCCTGGGTAAAATCTGCCTGATGTTGCACTGTAATCTAGAAACTGACTGTCTTCTTAAGAGTAGAAACATGGTCTCACGCTCTATCCAAGCTACTGTTTAATTACGAGAGGTAGATTTTGCTATTCGGTCCACATCATGCACACATGACCAAGAATACTTTGAAGATTTTCGAGTTTTCTCTCTTGTGACAAGTGAATAAAGTTCACTACCTTTGAAAATTTCTCTTGGAAGGCAAATGTATGGCTTAAGCTATCCACTACACTGTGT
Source organism: Latrodectus hesperus (assembly GCA_037975125.1). Lineage (NCBI taxonomy): Eukaryota > Metazoa > Arthropoda > Arachnida > Araneae > Theridiidae > Latrodectus > Latrodectus hesperus. The sequence continues at coordinate 69,199,927 of CM075859.1, read as the reverse complement.
CAAAATCCTCTTCGTCTGTATTTACAAACAAACGGGAAGTTATTTTGAGAATCCCTTTGCCTTCATACCAGTTAAACCATAACGTTAAATGTTAAACTTAAATGAATCGAGGCTTGTCAGTATACTGATTTAGTGTAGATTGAGGCAAATCAGTGAAGATCTGATCAACACATTTTATAAAATAAATCATTCTAGAAATAGATCTACCAATGCTTTACTATTCAATGTCTGTAAAATTTTTCGCACAGCTCTAATATTTCTTTCATTACCAGTATTGATTGAAATTCTGCTGAAAAAGACTGAGAGGTGATTCATTCATCTTTATTTAAATAAGCTAGTTGTTCTAACGATATTTTTCTTATATACAGATTTCCATTTTTTAAAAAAAGATTTTGGAAAACATTGACTCATACAGATGATGAAAGACATTTAGATTTCACAAAGTTTAAAAAGTTCTTTTCCTTCATGACTAAATAAATGAATATAGATAATTCATAGCAACATAAAATGATATCGGAATAAATTTTACAAAAATTTTGAATGAAAATTGCTTAAGAAGTGAGAATTCAAGTTTTAAGTTCTTCCACTCATTATGCATATCATAGAAGGGAAATGCTAGGCTGGTAAAAATTAGCTTGCTGCAAATTTCAGTTGAACATTTTTCATTACTTTTTCAAGTTCTGTAATTCATGAGGAACAAAAGTATTTTTCATAAGATTTCACAATGTAATGCTTACTTTAAGTTTAATAGCATATTATTTATATTGCCCATATTAATTTATAAATGGAATCCCTGTTTATTAGTTCCTTTTCTTCAACTTTCATTCACTTCATTTTTTCCCCTTTTGGAATCGATTTCATCTCGTATGATCTTCCACGGACGCACTTGTCACTAAATTTTTAAATCTATAAATATTAAACGATAGTTATTTTAATATCAAATTCAGCAGCATGCATGAATGATTGTCGTGTGGTACCCAGAAATGTACAGATCCTTTTCTGGGTACACGGTATACCCAGAAAAGGATCTGTAAAAAAATCTAATTTTCAACTCTCAAATTCGTGATTTTTGGTCCATTTTAGGTGATTTTATGGCCTTAGATTGTCAACATATTCATTGAAATGATATCATTTTCACGTCCATCATGGAGTTGTCGTTCGGATGACTGACTCTGAGTAATTGTTTGAATAATGGGTGCGAATAATTACATATATTGATTGTATACTTACAAAAACAATTTTTAATATAAAAATTTTAAATTATTAAAATACTTTTAATATATGTATATAACACTTTTTATGTTAAATAAGGTATAGCATACATTCTTTTTGTATCTACTTTACATGGAGAATATAGTCAGATATTAAACCTTGTCCTCAAATAAGCAAATATATATTGAAATTCAAAGTAAACCGCATGTAACTTGGTGCAATTATCTTGAAATTCCATAAATCAAAATTATAACAGTAGGAAGAAATATTTTACTCTGGAAATGTTGCTGTTTGGAAACATCACGAAAAGCTTACTTAATTAATTTTACCACAAAGCATACAAAAAAAGAGATAACTGAAACGTAAATAAAGAAGAGTTCATGATGAAATGACAGATCGGGCTTCTTGCCAAATCAACGAAAAGGAGGGGGAAGAGAGAGAACTTACTTACGTTGAAACTCTTTGTAAGCAAAATTATGCGATTCCCGAGTGTATTTATTGAGCTTTTATTTTGAAAAGCACAAAAGGAAAATGTATTACTTATACATAATATTTATTTTCATTTTGTTTTCTACGGATTTAAATTCATCACTTAATTTTAAAATTTCTTCAGCAAATTTCGTGAAGATTTTAAAAATTATTTTACCTTCTGCTCACATATTTTAGAAAAAAATTATTTTATTAAAAAAAGAATTCAAGAATAATTAGTTACAAAGCGTGCTGATTTTGATGACAACCGGTAGCGAACAGCTTTACAGCTAAAAGCTGATGTACGACATCTGACTAGATTTCGCGTTTTTCACCATCTAGGAAGACTTTCCGCAGATCAGGAGCCTTTCTTACGTATCACAAAGGTTTTACGATGGCAAGGATTAAAACCTAGATTATCGACTCTTATAAGTACTGTTTTAACACTGTGGGTGAACTCACTGGCTGGTTTTATTTATAATACTGAAATCATGAAAACAATTTTCCAGTCTCGATACATTAAAATAACGATTCATTTTTACCAAAAGTTTATATAACATTAAGTAAGAAAGTACACTACTGAAAACCAAATTTCAGGTTTTCAAATTCTAAATATTTTTTAAATTTCTAACTGTTTGTCTGTGTGAGTGCTTTCAGTAATAGTAATATTGATAAGAGCTAAACTATTTTATTTTAAAAGCGTTTAATATTGAATCATGTTCTATTAAGTTTTTGTCAAATGGAAGTAGTACAGCATACATTCTTCAAGAATACCTTGTACATTTATTAAAACATATAAATAAGATAAATATGTAGTGCGTGAAATATTAGAAATACCATTATATTTCAATGGACAAATAAACATTGTAATGGACTTGATATAGCTACAATTGAAAACTGATATCTACTTCAGAACCCTTTACACTGAATCCTTTAAAATCTATTTCGATACTAATAGCTTGCAAAAGAAATTTCATATTATATCTCATTTGCTAATTATTGATATTTACTATTCTCTGTAACTGCTATTCGAATAAACATCAATATTTGAGCAAAGAAATAAAAATAATATTTTCTCAATGTATTGGATTTTAAGAATGAGAAAAATAATGAACAACGTTCTCATTCTTACTTTTTACCTTGTCGCTAATAAAATTTGATTTCTTATGAATCTGTTCAAGTAAAATTGCTTTGAGATTGGAAATATATTTTCTTAATTTCCCACTCACCATCTCAAGTAGTAATAGAGCCTAAAACAAATTTTAGGAATTGAATTTTCAATATAAAAAGTGATAATAAATAGTGTGTAGTTTTATTAATGGATTGTTGTTATACTTCATATGATTAAACTTTAAGATAATTAATTTCTGTTGTTTTCTTAGATATATTTTTCCGTATATATATATATATATATATATATATATATATATATATATATATATATATATATATATATATATATATATATTAATTCTGCAAAATATGAAAAGCTGATGCGTGGCGTTTGTTACAAATTGTTCATTTTTTAATCACAGATATAAATTTCATTTAAACAGATATTGATCAAAAGATATAGCCTTATTTTCGAATTGATTGAATCTTTTAATACTAAAGTAAAAAGGCATGTTCAAGAGTTAGTTTAGGAATTTATTTAAAAATAATAATTAATAATATTTTCAAATTCTCTAACTTTTAGCTTAAAAGCTGATTTTTGAAACTAAGTTAAAAAAAATATCAATGCGTTTATTGCAGTAGCCAAATAAAGAGGAAAACAATAAACAAATCCAAATACATATTTTATATATTTATTACAAAATATCATAATTGATACTCAAAAAATAGAAAGATTTGATCAAACAACGCATACATTTCCTTGATAAAAACGATTATATTATATTATAGTAACAATAATATAGTAATTATTAATTGGATACATTATATTATGGTAACAATAAGATTCGGACACACCACAAAAGAGTTTTATAATTTTTTTTAAAATGGAAATGCATCGAAGATTTATTCCGCTAAACGTTTTCTAAAATACATCACTCGCGTTCAGGATGAAGTGTATATTTCCTTTTGTTCAACAAATACCGGGATCGAACTCAGGACCACACTTTGTGACGAGTGTTGTCGTATACTGTAAGACTATAACAAATGTCAGAAAAAGTCTTTACATCGGCCGGGAATCGAACCCGTGCCTCCCGCGTGGCAGACGAGCATTCTACCACCGATGCTCATGTTGGTGCATCTATTTTTATTATAACGCGCAACGAAAGCCTTAAAATGAAATAAGAATTTTTTTTCTACATTTCATGCTTCCAACATTGCTTGATATCGAGAATTCATGGAATCAATACTTATGTTTTATATATTTTACATATTTAACCTTTTATTGTATTAATTAAACACTATTTTGTTTCCTTTGCCAGCTGTAGTTTTTTTTTTCTAATAATAAGAGAATTTCTACAGAGATTAGAAATTCTCTTTGTGAATCATATTCAGTTATTCTTTCTCATTTGTGGAATTATTATAAGCAGAATAGTAATAATCATAATGGCATCTAAAAAGCAAAAAAAAAAAATTATAGAATCATTTTTATATGAAAATGATGTACGCAATTTAGTAAAAATAAGAAAATGTGGGAATTTTTCAAATATTTTAAATAACTTTTACAAGTAATTCCTGATTAGGAATCAAAAATTAATTTTTGGAAGTAATTCCATATTAGGAATTACTTCCAAAAGTTAATTTTTGATGCAAAACAAAATCTAGAAGATCATTTGTTCTCCCTCATTTCGTTTTGGATAAAAAAATTATTTGTGTTCCCTCAGTGATATATTTGAAGAAAAACATAACTACTAATCTTTATCTAAATACAATGTCATTGAAATAAAAAGTTTTTAAAGTACATAAAATGTTCATTATTCAGTAATGTTAGTGTATATAATGATGAAGAAATACAACTTCCAGAAGTTCTATGTTTATATAGTAAGTAATGTAAGCAGATATTTGCTGTAAGTTTTAAGCTATAAAACCATTTATTTGTCTTCATTATAAGCTCTGAAGAAAATGAAGCTTATAATGCTATTGTTTATTCATGTTTAATAGACCGGCAGTTATCTGTTACTGAGTATTCTACCACAAAGTGATAAATATAATTTATCAATAAAAGAAATAAATCAAAAAATATGACCTGTGTTTTAAAGTTTGACTGACAATCAAATGTGTTAATATTTTTGCTATGATTTCTTCTCAAACACATGAAACACGTTACGATATCTATTATAATTTTTCCAAACATTATGTGAAATGATTACTAAAATCTGTGTTGCTCATACCTTTGAAATCTATATCATGATTAGATTACAGTGACTAATATTTAGAATGTAATAAATGGGCCAATTATTTTCAATACTGCAGTGAATTCAATTTTTTAAGAATTACTATAAATGTTTCTTAATTACAACTGAATTGTTAGAAAAATTATTTATTAATATAAGTAAATATCTTTCTATTGCATTTCAATAAAAATACATTTGTATTAGAATTATACTGCCAAAGCATAATGGATTTCCACTTCTGTAGTTCATAAAATTTTATAACAGGTGCCAGTGAAGTTCATTGCTATTGGAACAGCAACTTTTTGAATAATTTATGATCTGAGTTTATTTCTTAGATTAATAATATTTATAGAACTAAATTATTTTTTACCTTTAAACAAAAATATATCCCCTCTTAAATTTAAAATGAAATAATTTTTATATAATAAATTTTTTTAGAGAATCGTATACCGTTCTGTTATAAGTGAAGCGCAGGTATGTACTAAATTCCAGCAAAAAAGATGTTAATTCATTCCTTTTAAAACATATCTGTCAATGTAAAATAATAACAATGCTATATCTATCTAAAATAATGAGAGACAAATATTTTTAAAAATAGGATATTCTTGTCTAACCGATCACATAATCCAGTTTTTATTAATACGACGATTTTAATTAAATTATTGAATTGAATACACTTTATTCGACGTAACATATAAAGTTTTATGAAAAAAATTGGTCATAACAATAAAGCAGTAATTACTCAAAAAATTTTTGTTACCCAAATTTTTACACTTTAAAAAAGTCCAACTTTATTAATAGCATACATAATTTTTTTTTATAAATTATTAGATGCGTTAATTTCTTACACGTAAATTTGTGAACACCTATTAATATTTACGTTATTACTCTATCAATATTTACGTGTTAAATAATATTTGTATAGTTATTTTGATGTTAGTTCTTAAATATGTATAAAAGAAATATTCATTAAACTGATTTTCGATGCGTAAAATAATTACCTCATTCAATTTTGTAACTTTTAACAGTATTCTTCCGCATGTGTGTGCGTGGATGACTAACTCTCCATCACTTTTTTTATTCTGTAATGTTTTTTACCGTGCACAGATAGAATTAATGTTGCATGCTGCAATACATTTAAAATTAACAAGAATTTTAATTAAAATAAAATGAATTATTGGAAAATAAATAATTATATTTTGTTCATATGTAGAACTATATTTTCCCAGCATATTCCTAATTTCTAAAACATTTAAATATTTATTCAAATTTATTTATAATTATTCATAATGTTAAGCTAATTTTATATTGATTTATTTTTAGAACTTCTGTTAAATAGCAATGTTTGAGATTAAGGAAAAATAATGAAATTTTAAAAGAACATTGCTATTTCACATATCATTTTATTGATTAATTTATATTAGTTCAAATATTTGAAGGTAGTTTTTCATGTTTTGTTCAATGGATTTACTTTAATTTTTTTTAAAAAGAATGCTATTTTGTTTCTAAGATTTCTATGTTAATTCTAAATAAAGTTAGAATATATTAAGATTAAATGAATAATTTCAAAAGTCCTCATTTTAAATTAGATCCCATGGGGCTAAGCTCTCTGAATTCTGTGAATGACTAAAACTTTCCTATCAAAGTAAGGTATCTTTTTCCGTAATTGTAATGCGGGAGCGTAAGAGCGCCACCTGGGTATATACCTTCATTCTCTAAAGTTATGCGACAGTCGTCTCTTTTGGACTGTTAAAACAGCTGCCAGCCAACGCTTATTTCGCTCCAAATAGTCATCAAAGAATTCTTTCCACTGCCATGAAAACTGTAAGTTACTCTTTCATAAATCCATTTGTCCTTTCAACAAACAATTTTTCATGAGAAATTTATGTATTTACATAAACTCTTATTTTAAACTGTAGAAACTGTAATTTAATCTATAGAAAAATTTTCATGAGCAATAATTCATTGTCAAATTCCTTTTATTATAAAAATTTTCATTTTAAGAGTTAAATGCATCAATGCCCTGCAATTGTTATTGTTAACTTTTTATTTTATATATTGTTCTTTTTATTATATAATGTTTCAATGATTAATTGTGATTGGAATTGTTTAAACTAAAAACCCCAAATAGAAAACAAGTTTTTCTATCGAAATGCGAATTTAATAACTTTTTCCTTCAATCCTCAATACTTTATCTGAGAGATGTTTGTCTAAAGGTTTTCTTCTCTTTTTTTTATTGCTTTTATTGATAATCAAGATAAATAAAATATACTAAATTTCAAATAGGAAAAAAGTAACTTTTGTAAGTAATAAGCTCTTTTGCAAGAGGTTTGCAAATTTTTGCGTAAAATAGCAATTTTCAAAATTACTTAAAAAAATATTTTGAGTTATATTTGTAGTTAACATCTATGTAATTTAGTAAGGATACATTTATTGGCTGCTCTACGTCATCTTTTATAAATGATTTTCCTTTTCTGTATATTCTTGGGAAAAAAAGCATAATTGATATATTGAAAGGGAATGTATATTCATAAATAATTAAATTTGATGAAATTTTTGTCTTAATTTCGAATCATTGAAATTATATACCAATTTTTAAAAGTGCATGAATAATAATGCAAGTGATAGGTTCAGAATGGCTTACAAAAACTTCTGATATTGTTAATTTTATGTGAATTATATATTTATATTTTTATCGAAGTATTATTCCTTTTATCGAAGGATTTATTCCTTTTTGTATAATAGCCAATCACTATTATACAAAAAGGAATAAATTTCATAAAATT